>CM066214.1:2984102-3543319 GCA_033675125.1 Athetis lepigone
CCGTCATCCGACCATCGCGCCACTTGGAGTATATTTAAGGCTAATTTTAATCAAAGAAATGATGTCAAAAAAGTAGTATGTTGTCTTTGACAAACACACGCGAATATAGTCGTACATTTACATGTTATTTACATTGCGAATGTGCGATCCGAGACATGGAGGCTGGTTTAACGAGTGGAAAGTGCAAACGAGTTCATTCGGCCGGCCATTGGAGGTGACACATTGACATAGGTTTAAGTGGGGCGGGTGAAGGTCAATGCTTTTTAAACTGTGGCAAATTTTTTCGTTTTGTCCACTCTCGACCCCTCGACCCCTAAAAAAAGATTTGCTTATTGGTTTCCACTCAACCCCTAAACCTAGTTTACTTTCGACCCCTAGGGGGTGAGAATGGATTTTTATACAAAGGACCCGCACCTTGAGTTCACTCTCGTCCCCTAGTATGATAATTAATATTTTGGTACAGTGACGTACTAAAGGCGAAATTCAGGAATTGGTATTTGAAAAGACTGCCTCGTCGCTCTAGTGGACGCAAGTGCAACTGCTGAAGCACTGATTCCTCACGCAGTGTGTGTATCTAGGTTTTCTATTAGGAATTTCTCACTAGCAACTACGGTGTCTGGATACGTTCTTAGCTGATGGCAATATTGGGTAGGTTTACGTGAGGTTTTGGGTGTAATTATAAGTTACACCTTTGTTTAACTTCTTGTGAATTACAGGCGTAACGTTATGATGATAATGTTAAATATAATAAAACTATTAGAAAAAACTTAAATGTTTATTTATGAAATTAATACACCAAACTAAAATGATGGGGTAGTGGCGTACATAAAAAATAACCTTAAATCTAAAATTAAAGAAATAAAATTATCCGGGGCTTCCTGTTTACAACTAGACATACTAAATAATATTATACTATGTATTTACCGATCCCCATCACACACAAACACTGAAACATTCATCATTTCCTTAAGTTCTCATCTGGATACCCTACAAACTCAGAAAAATATTATTATAGCGGGAGATATTAACATAAACATTAAACCTAAAGATATAGAACATTCTTATGAATACAGAAATAGAACTAATTACCTTAACACTTTGTCCCTATACGGAATATTACCTGGACATACACTACCTACCAGAATGGAATTTTTTTTACACCACTTTATGCTGAAAATAAACAAACAAAGAACATTTGCGTCTATCGTTATCCTACACACTAGTATTACTGATCACTACACCACCCTTTTATCCTTATCAAAAGTTATAAATACCGCTTCAGCTAATAAGACTAAAACCACTATAGATTTTAAGCAGGCTCTTAAGTATGAACAAGAAAAACAATTTAGCAGATTTAATTTTTTGTAGGGATCCGGAAACTTTAACTAACCTATTGGTGCAAAAACTAACAGAGTCCATTAATAAAAGTACTATTATAACTAAAATACCTAACAGCAAGCGCATTATAAAACCCTGGATTAGGTACCCCAGGGACTTTACGCTTTATAAAAAACCGAAAAAAAAAATACAATAGTACGAATCCATAGGTAAAAGAATTTTGACAAAATCAAACTGTTACAGTTCACCATAAAGACACAAACGTAAATATGTACATACAGGTTTGCTAAGAACTATATAGAAACTTTATGTTTAATATTCCAACAACACAGAGGTTTATTAAGAACTATATAGAAACTATGTTTAATATTTCAACAAAACAGTATGCAACGTAGACGGTACTGATGATTTTTCATCGTAAGTGTACTTGGGGGTCGAGTGGAAACCAAAATTTGGGTTCAAAATAAACTTCACTTTCGACCCCCCAGGGGTCGAGAAAAAACTGTAGTTAGGGGTCGAGTGGAAACTTTAATTCTTGGGGGTCGAGGGGTCGAGAGTGGACTCAATCAATTTTTTGTGGGGTCCCATAGCTCAGATGTATTTGTCGCGATAGATGCCGCCAAAGTGAGTGAAAGCCTGGATCATGAAATGCCCGTTGTCGGCAGTTCTCGTATTAACTTTTCGAAGACCAAGAGACAGCCGGCTGTCGGGTTGCTATTGTGTCTCGAAACACGTGTTTGAAGGATAAAAGGATAGTGTTCAGACACCCCATCGGAGTATTCCTGTTTAAGGACCTTTCAATCTTATTTTAATTAGTTAATACTAGCTTTTGCCCGCGGCTTCGCTCGCGATAGAAAGAGACAAAAAGTAGCCTATCTTACTCTCCATCCCTTCAACACACTCCACTTAAAAAATCACGTCAATTCGTCGCTCCGATTTGCCGTGAAAGAAAGACAAACATACAGACAGACACACTTTCCCATTTATAATATTAGTATAAGTATATTAGTATGGATTGGTGCTCGAAAAATAGGTGGTCCATCGGGAATATTCCAGTTTGTATCCTCGTTCATTTCGTCGAGGTTTCCTGTTAAATAAGTCCCTATATGGTAAGGAATTATAACGAAATTCCTATAATTATATTATATTTATTCATTGTGTAAAATTTTGTATGATTTTCCTTAAGTTTTATAAAGTATGTAATTTCAGATGCAATTTTGTTCTTCATGAAATATTTATTCTTTCATAAATAATTAATTTTAGCATTACTTAAGAAGTCAAAAGTTAAATAAATAAAATTATCTTTTGTTTGCCCCCCGATCGTATTGAACTTTTATTCTCAGAATAAAAGTTCTACTTACATATTAACATAGTAGACCCCTTAAAATATCATAAAAAAACAAGATGTACTGATACAAAAATATTGACAGTCAGTTTCCGCAGTAATAAAACAACCAGGATATCAAACAAAGATTCACTGTCGAACAGTAAACATGGTTATGGGGTTAACGCACCGACATGGTCACCCAGAGACCAGTGTGTAGACTGTAGAGTGGGCGTGCATTGCAGACATTGCAGTTATCTTGCGACAAAGATGCGATATTGCGATTATTTGCCAATACCTTGTGCGATTTTATGGCGACTGGACCCTGGCATAGAAAAATATTGGTAAGTGTGTGTAGGTGTCGTTTGTTGGGTTCTGTATTACAGTAAAATAACAATATCGAGCATAAAATGCTGATTAATGGTCGCTTTTGGTATAGGAATCCTTTTTTATTATAGACCAGCTTTTGCTATTATAAACTAGGTTTTGCCCGCGACTTCATCCGCGTAGAATAAAAGTTCCGGTTCCCGGGGGATGAAAACTATCCTTTTCCTTTCTCGGGTCCCAGACTATATCTGTACCAAATTTCATTCAAATCGGTTCAATGGTTTAGGCGTGAAGAAGAGACAGACAGAAAGACAGACAGTCTCTCATTCAAGTCGGTTCTGTAAGTTTAGTCGTCAGAGATAGCGTTTTAAAACATTCTTATAGCCTATCTCTGTATGTTTATATTTTTGTTTACATCTAAAATAACAACATTAACTGAATAAAAATGCCATTTATCTCTACGAAGGACTTTTAAAACGTTTAACTTATAGCTCATTATGAAGTTTAATTAATTCAGTCAGTCACGTTTGAGCAGTATAAGGCGATTAAAATCGTTGCGACAATCGAATCACGTGTATGCAATATGTAAATACCTTAACAAATATGGGTCAGCTGAAGCAACGAAATTCTTAAGGCCGAGCGCATATTACAGACTTTTCTGAAAACAACTAACTACGGGCGGGCCTGTTGGTCAAGTAGTGACCCTGACTCCTAAGCCGGAGGTCGACGGTTCGATTCCCGCTCAGGAAAAACTTTGTGTTGAGCATGATTGTTTGTTATGTGTCTGAGTGTGCATTATATTATTATCATAACTTTTGTAATAACATAGTATAAAACAAAGCCACTTTCCGCCGTCTGTCACTCCCTAAACTATACAACGGATTCTGACGCGGTTTTTTTATAGATAGAGTGACTCAAGTAACGTAAAGTAAAGTAAAACCCGTGCGAAGCTGGAGCGTTTCGCTAGTTGTAGATAAATCCAAAGAACAGTTAATAACGTCGTGATAATCTACCCTTCAAGTTGATCCTGATCCTGATCAGACGGACAGACAGTCACACGAACAGGTGAGTTACCATGACGTTTAAAGTAAGATTGTTTTATTCCTGTTCCAGAGTGTGCAAGTGACAGCGTTAGACACGTTGTCTAGCGCCGTCTCTTTCCCACCTAAAGTAATATCGAAGTAATACTGCTATAAGGGCTTGTGGTAGGCCCCGGTGCTTGCCTTGTATGTATATTGTTGTCCGTAGTGATAGTGAAACAACATTGTAGAACTCAATTCCATTTGACGAGTAATTGGTGTATGTTTTATAGACCACAAATAGACTAAACAAATATGCCTATATATTTCAGTGTCTTACTTAACCCAGTTTAGTATCAAAATAAACACTAGAATAGACTAAATATAAAATCTACTTTCCTGACGTGAGCAAGTTATAATGGCGCTTAAAATTATTGACTAGTTAATCTCAGTCAAGCGTTACTATACTTACATGTGATTGTATGTATGTGACTCAATCACGTCTTAACGGCTGAACGGAAATAGCTGAAACTTTGCACATATACATATGTATGTATGTAAATATTGATTGTACTTCGTATACTTATACAGTGGTAAGTGGTATTCACTCATTTTCAGACTAGACAAATGTATTTATGTTACCGGCCAAAACCGATTTCAGGACAAACTAGTTTTGCCTAGGCTAAACTAGTTCTTCCTCGCCTCGACTTGGACAGGTTAGGTTAGAAGGGGAGGGGCGAAGCGGAGCGGAAATTTTTAGTATTTTTTTTAAACCACCTGGATATAGTCGACCTATCTTAGACTAGTTTAGCCTAGGCAAAACTAGTTTGTCCTGGAATCGAGTTTGGTCGGTAACATTTATATTTTTTATCGAAAAAGATAAGTAATGTACCCATTGAATTTCAGATTTATACCAGGTAGGCGCTTAAAGGTCTAAGCATTAAACAAGATATTTTGAGTTACATTAAGACAAACTCTGCATAGGGAAATTCAATTGCCATAACTGAATGGCAACTAAGAAGTTTGGTTTAATTCGGAAATACGAAGCAGAAGCTAACAAAAAACAGTAAAATTATTATTTTTCTCAAATACTGCTTACTTTAGAAGTGGTCTACTTTTAGAACGAACTATTCTCCTCAAAAATAACGTGCCAAGAAAGAAGTTTTATTTTCGTCGATAATAATTATCATCTTGATCAAAATAAAGTCGTGAGTTTGTAAACACGCACAATATTTAGGTAAACGTGTTAATTAGTTACCGGCTGACCTACAAACCGTTGTTTGTATTTTAGAAGACCATTGATAACATCGTTATATTGACATGGATAACGGTATAGTTTTTTTATACTTACCTAATTAAATAATAATTCTGTATAATGTTCTGAGCCTGTTTGTAATCTCCATACTAATAATATAAATGCGAAAGTAACTCTGCCTGTCTGTCGCGCTTTGACGCCAAAACTTCTGAACCGATTTAAATGGAATTTGGTACATACAAAGATAGTCAACAGCCTGAGAAAGGAGATAGAATAGTTTTTATCCCAAAAATCCTACGGGATCGAGAACTATGCGGGTAAAAGAGCGGGGGACAGCTGATTTATAATATTTATATTCTAGTTACCATGGCACAGGATGATAAAAGATAAATATTTGTCTGTTATATTAGCGCTAATCTGCGACTAGGCTAGTGTAGTGATGAACGCTCGTGTCTTCTCAATAATTCAATAACACAAAGAGGTCATTGTCTGTCTAATTTATTTAATAAACCATCATTACACAACACTGGTGTTTTTATAAAACAAGCGAAGTGTGAATCGGATACGAACACACAATCCTATAACTATAAGTTTTCCTGTAACCTATTATGTAAAGATAAGGTATTTTTTTTACTTTTTGAGTCTGTAGTCTGTTTCGAGTCGTTCCACCATCACGAGTGATCCAAAAGTGATCCGTTATCCATTTGGACGCACACGGAACCTTAAAAACAACTGTCAAAAGTAACTAAAATTGGCAATTAGCTTCTTACGAGCAAAAAAAACTGTACCTAATTACCAAATGCCTAAAAATTGAATTTCACAAACCAAATCCTCTGGTTATTTGCATACACGAACGAAAATAAAGGAATTACAAAACAAAGGAATGTATTGTTTGTATCAAACAAAGCCTGGAGACATTTGGACATAATTTTCCGCCATCTTGGATTCCGATGTTTGCCACACTCACGCAGTACAATTACAAATGGCGTCGTGTCGCTGAAATTGTGAAATATGGATAGCTTGTAATGTGTACTGTGCCCTGAAATAGCTACTTTCGAAGTAATGAAGGTTGCAGGTAAATAGGGTGATCGGAAATCGATAATTTCTTGGAATGACACGCACCAATAGGACAGAACCGATAATCGCTTGATTATGCGTGTTCAAAATTCAAAATTCAAGGTATTTATTTCACCTAGACCAGTCAAATAAGAACTGCACTTATGAATTAATGTCGAAGAGTCAGTCGGTTAGTTGCTGACGCTGTTCTGCAGTTAAGTCTACGTTCAGGCATGCTTAATGTGGGATGGCTCCAGCCAGATTGGGAGACGATCTGGAAAGGGCAGCTGACTGCGTGTAGCCGAAGATCGAAGAATAAATATGGGTAGATTAAGAGATTAGTTTGCGAGTTCAATGAGGTAGATGTTGAATCAATAATTTGAAGGCGTAAGACAAAATTCTAATTAGAAATGTAACTTCTTACATATTTTTCTTTTGAGTTCCAATTAAGAACCTACCCCCCTACACATGTGGCATTGTAGAATAGATAGCGAAACGAAAACGATTGTCAAATGTATGGAGATGTCAAATTGTTTAGTGAAAGCTAATGTCAATTCCATACATTTGACAATCTACTCGTTTTCGTTTTCTATTCTACAATGCCACTTGGCTAGGCCCTCTTCTCCTTTTTCGAATTCGGTTAAAAATACCTTTTGTTTTTGAGATACAGTCCGTTGACTGACCGATTAAGGACGCACAGCAAGGTTTATTTAATAGTGTCCGCTATGCTTTACTTCGATACTGCGAATATTATAAAGATATCTAGGCTTGTAGAGTAAATGTCGACAAATATTTGGTGCTTTCAAAACCTAAAACGTGAGCTTGAGTCGTTTACATATTTAAGCAAATAATAATTTTGCAACGAACAAACCGTGCTAAGGTCACATCGGCATCGGTCTCGTTTTTTAAATCGATTAATAAAGATATGAATGAATTATGAAATAAATAATAATACTAGCCTATTACTGTCCAAATGAAGGGCAAACCACTTCTCGTAGAGAGAAGGCACGAGCTTTGATCGTCACGCTAGCAATGGCAAGTTACGATTTCAAACTTGTATTAATTTTGCCCAGGTTTCCTTACTATAAGTCATATTGGTGATCCGTGAATGAGAATTGCGTCGTCTGCACGAGGATGCCTCAATGCCTCAACCATTGAGCCATTAGAACTTACACAGATTCCACCAGTCTATTTGGGATTCCTATAAGCTTATGAGGGGCGTCACACATTTGGTTTAAAACTCTATATACGTTGTAGGACAAATTCACATCGAAAACAAGAGAACAATCCATACTAATATTATAAATGGGAAAGTGTGTCTGTCTGTCTGTTTGTCTTTCTTTCACGGCAAAACGGAGCGACGGATTGACGTGATTTTTTAAGTGGAGATAGTTGAAGGGATGTAGAGTAACATAGGCTACTTTTTGTCTCTTTCTAATGCGAGCGAAGCCGCGGGCAGAAGCTAGTGATCAATAAAGCTAATCGCAATCACAATTTAAGCTAATTTCATCCGTACTTTAGAACATGATGGATTCCCAACACTTCGTCTCAATGTCGTCATGTATGTTCTCAGGCTAAAATGGCCCAGACAGTATTAATTGGCCTTGTGATTCACCCAGCGTTGATTACGGCTTTTTCCCTTCAATATAGTTTGTTGGAGTTCAAGTTCAGTGTAAGTCTTCTGTCTGTTTGTTCTCATCATTAGCTTTACTATTCCACGAACTGTTTCTGCTTACTCATCAATTTACTATATGGAATGAATGGAGCTAAAAATACCTGCTTGTATGACTAGTTTTAGAAGCTAAAAAAAAACTGTGATGCGCACAACATTAATTTTAATCTCAGTTCATCATCTCCCTAGCCTTTTTCTCAACTATATTGGGGTCGGCTTCCAGCCAAACAGGATTCAGCTGGATACCAGTGTTTTAGTTTTACGTAAAGCGACTGCCTATCAGACCTCCACAAACCAGTAACTGGGCGACACGATACTTCTTGTTTAGACTGCTCAGACTTTCTGGCTTCTGACTACCCGTAACGACTGTCAAAGTTCTACGAACGACAACCGGGACCAACGGCTTTACGTGCTTTCCGAGGCACGGGATGTCAGTGATGTCTAAGATAAACTTTAGAAAGTACATATGAATTGAAAAAGTCACATTGGCACTTGCCTGGATTCGAACCCACAACCTCTTACACGAGAGGCGGGCGCCTTATTCACTGGGCCATCACGACACACCTGTATGACGCGTTTTAGAAGCCAAAAAAACTGTGATGCGCGCAATGTTAATTAAAATCTCAGTTAATACATTTTTAAAATAATAAAGAGACCAGCCTGGTGGTGAATTAAAACAGGCCGTAAACTACTAAAGCCAAAAATTTGAATTGCACAATAGTTCTTTTTGTAACGAAGAGGTCCACGAAGAACTTTTGGAAAAAACCACTTACGGGGTAAAATAGGGGATTAAAGATTGCAATAAAATGAGCAGCAGACACCGCAGGAAATTACTGTAGAACACTTATAAACTTATCGCCCAAATAGCAGAAGAACTCTAAAAGCACACCATCAGCTCTAATCGATGCAACAAACAAATCAGGGTCAAAAATAAACATGGCCATTTTATGCAAATTCCTTGTGACAAGACAATGTCTGCCGGTGCAAAGTTGTAAATATTACCTGAAATAAAAGCGAAAGCTAAAATATTATTATGCCCCCCGAATAGCAGAACTATTAAACCATATCTAAGTACTTGTAAATTTAATATTACCGTCAACAGGTTAGCAGTCGGAGAAGACAAAAACTAAATGGCGAGATAAATAGAAGTTACTAAGCACTTACTTTGGCTTAGCCATGTTCCGTCTCTATTGTACACTTGACGTTTGGCAGTTGTGTAACAGTGACAGGTATAGTGCTAAGCCAAAGCCATCGCTTAGTAACGTCTATTTATCTCCATATGAGAATCAGTGCTAAAATTTACGATCAATATTATCACATTATCACAACCTTGTGATAGGTTTACTACACACCGCATTCACCTTAACATCACGTGTGCAGTGGAACGAACACAAAAGCGTTACCTCTACAGGTACAACAAACTATTGTTTGTGAGCTGCTTCGCTTTCTACATTGTCTGTGATCCATGACACTGACTACGGTCACGGTTTATGAATGGTACATTTCTTTATGTTACTACACGTTTATGGTTTCTTGGTAGTGTTAACAAATGGGGGAGAGGTTAAGCGGAGACTAGTTTCTTGTGGCCATGACTGATTGTAGAAGAACAATTACTATGTCAATCATTTTGGAGGTCATAAAAATCATTTTTTGTTGATGACCTAGACGGTATCTTAGGATGGTAAGGCCTAATATGAAGCGAAATGGACCTTTGCAAATGGACAAATGTCCAATTGGACATTAGTATAAAGATGTAGAGTAATTTGTACGACTTAACAGCTAGCGATCATCCGGAATTCGTAGAAATATGATCGGAAGATGACACGAGTGGTCAGTGCCTAGAGTTTGTACGTTAAACTATGTAATGTTCACAGTCACGGCCGGAAAAATATCAGGTTTATAAGAATAAGAATGAATAAGACTACACGATGACGATGTTGAATCCTTTCGTAGTAATTCAATACTGGGGGGTAATTCTATGTACTAACTTTTAGTATCATCCGTTTTCAAATTTCAGTGACAATCTATCATTGATTTTGAAAGGTATAACTAAAAGAATGGTTCATATCGACGACTTGCATACCACTATTATCGAGACAAGATGAATGATCTACGTCAGAGTGAGCAAAACTTTATGACGTAAACAACCGATGGATAGGTACATTAAAACGACGCAAAAAAACTTAGGTCAACGACCGGAACCACTGGATATTATGTAGCGTATCGTCAGTATCGTTATGATAAAATGGTTATCTAAATATCTACGTAACTAGTGCGCGTGAACCTGTATTGTAAACATTGACGTTTTGATTACGTGATGGGTGGGCTTAACCGGCTTTTAGATGTACCGCTGTTTTACGATCAGGCCTTAAGGGGCAAAGCAGGTAAAAGGAGGTGTGTAGACTAGCTTGCACACTCAGTGTGCTTCGCGGAAACCTAGAGGGCTCCACAAAGCCTCTATGGAGGCACTGCGAAAATATTGATCATAATAAGGAAAAGAAGATCGAAAAAGGAATAACTTGAATGAATACTATTGATGAAAGTCATGAAACTTCATCATTTGATGAAAAGCAAAACTCAATTGGTCAGATGCCTGAATGAAGATCAGATTTGAAAAGAGGATTTTTCGGAAATTGATAATATATGAAGATGATGACGCAGAGGCTATTCTTGGAGACCTATGTCTATCAAAGGACGCCTCTCAGTTTGGGTAGTAGACGTTTTGGGAGAGTGAACGTTTTGGGAGTCGTTTCGAACCAACCGGGACTGACGGTGACGGTATAAACTATAGCCAAACAAAAATTGTCTTAAGCTAACTAAAAGGTTTCCGAGATTTATACACAATAGCCATTTTATTTGACAAGTACTTATCATTAAGCTGAGAAACGTTAGATTTCGCGAATTTCGCCGATGGCACCTTTAAGCCGTGCAGCAAAACCCGTTTATCTAGCATTCTACTCGCTAAATCAACCTGCGATTGCTAGATCCACACATCAGCTTCACAGTCCAGTGTAAAATACACTCTATTTACAAAGACCAGAGTTGTTTTCACTCTGCCCATATCTCGATTAGGATATTACCTGTAATGACCAGGGAGCTTGCATCATAATGCTGCATCGCATCTCGTGACCTAATTGGCAAAGCGTTGTGTCACCTTGCCAAACGACGTTTCATTATTTTGTTTATAAGTGTCTGTCTGGCTATTTGGGATACAAAATTGCTGTTCCCATTCTGAAGACGGCTTAATGTATGTGTTGTAGGTGACTATTGGAAGTCTGGCAGCTGTCTAGCTTTTAAACAGGTTTTAATAAATTAAAACACGTTTGTCGTATTAATTCGATCTAACTTCAAGGTTTTTTTCTTACACAATCTATTAATTATTTTGTACTTTCTGTTCTAAGACATCCATAACTGATATTGGCGTCAGCAACCTGGATTTACACCAGCAAATAATATTAATCTGGAATCGCCCGCCTTGAGCAAGCGTGATGATGAATGCTCTTGCTTTCTCTATATGAGAAGAGGTCTTCGCTCTTCAGTGGGTCCTTAACAGGCTGGTTTAATTGTGGTTTTTTATATCTTTCTCCATATAAAATGCTAACTAAACCATACACTTATCACATTTCTCAGAGCTGGTCATTTTGCACAAGCATAAAAACAGATTTATAAATAGGTGTGTAAACTCTTTGCTGTACATTTGCAGGTGCAAACATTATACAAGTATGGCGAAATTTAGTAATCACGGTACAAGTGGCAGACCTTCATTTAATTGAAAGTGGTCCTACTCGAACTGTTCGGAGGAACTACGAGAGAGGAAGTATGTTTTAACACCCGCATAATTATATCGGAAACATAATGATTGAACACGATAAAACAAGAGATTTATCGTATACGGAACGCACGGAAGAGAAAAGAAATGGGAAGCTGGTTTTTATTGAAATTATAATCCGTACTTAATACTATAAATACGAAAGTAACTCTGTCTGTCTCTTCTTCACGCCTTAACCACTGAACCGATTTGAATGAAATTTGGCACAGATATAGTCCGATTAGAAAAAGCCTAGACCAATTTAGAAAAAGCCTGTTTGGGCCATATCTCATTAGAACACCATATTTCGCAACTTAGTCTGTGAGAGATACCCGCCATATATTCTTGTTACATTATTATTTTGTTGGTGGTCCGACTAACTTGCGCAACCTGGTGTCCTAACTAGGGCCTTAAGGACTCCCTAAACGTCTTCTCACATCCTCACAGAAGTCCTACATTACACACTAAAATAAACAAAAACAGAACTTACCATTATACCCTAAAGGCGCATTCTCCTGTATCTTAAATGTGAATGGTATGTGCACCCTCTGCATGAGCAGTCTGGGAGGTTGCATGGCTGGTGCCCACGCGTCCTCTCGACCCTCACCCATTATGCCTATCACCTCCATGTTCCTGAAAACAGAAGAGGGATATTTTTATAGCACCACGTAAGAGGTAGAAGTAGTTAACTAGGTAGTAGCTAAGAATTTCGATTTGTGGTAGAAACCGCCAAGATATCCATACCAGTGTTTTATGTGAAGCGACTGCCCATCAGACCTTCACAGCCCAGTTACTAGGCGACACGACACCCCATGGTTAGACTGGTCAGACTTTCTGGCTTCTGACTACCCGTAACCACACACAACACGGGATGTCAGTGATGTCCAAGATAATCTTTTAGAAAGTACCTATGAATTGAAAGTGACATTGGTACCGGCTCGGATTCGAACCCACAACCTTTCACATGTGAGGTGAGCACCTTATTCACTGGGACATCACGACACTAAGTTATATGCCTAAGTATGGGTGACTAATTACCAGAGTTTGACATTTGCCCCAAGCGTCATGGCAATGACATTTCTATTATCATACCACTTAGAGTAATTTAAGTAAAAACTTAAGTTACAAATCTTGCTTAAATTGTCTTCCGCTCAAGCCATTATCCGATTTCAAGGTCTGATGATGGACCCGGAAGGTAGACTGAAGATCTATTATGGAATTATGTATCCTTGCCGTGTTCGAGCTTTTTACAAGCTTATAGCCCGTATAAAGAATTGAATAAGTAATATTATAAAGCTCTTTAGCTTGTTTCTTCGCTTGATTATACGCGCTAGTCTCAGGAGGAAATGGTTCGAACTGAAAAATATTTTTGTGTAGGATGGCCCATTTACGAGTATCAAGGAATGCTACAGGAATATCACCTAAAGCACAGTTTAACGATCCATACAGTTGGAAAACGCCTTTGATGTCGGACGACACCGCCGCCGCCGCCCGTGTAGGTATTTACGCTACCGCGTGCAAATGCGCAAGGGTTGTCAAAAAAGACAAACTTTATTTTTTTCATAATTGAATATTACCTACATGTGAGAATTACGCGGTTGGCGGTTTTATAAAGGGGGGCAAATTTTTCATTATTTTTGCGATAGGACACACCGTTTTCGAGATACAAGCTTTAGAAGAAAAAAAGACAGGTCACAGCACAGCGGCATGCGACTACGGTCATAACCTGGAAACACTGTTAAGTACCTTTGCTTATTGTTTTATCCGGGTTTTTTTGTAGTCAGGTTTTAGTTTTTTTAACTTTTGTATAAATAAATAACCTAACATTGCGTGAACAGTGTCCAAGTGCCTGAGATAGCCCGTTCGCAAAGCGTATATACCTACAATACGCAATATAAATGATGCCGATTGAAATGTTTTTCCGAATGTAATAATATAACGTATACGAATACGTGTATAACTTAACTTTACTCGTACCTACTACATATAATTATATACGTAACTATAAACACGACGGGTATTATTAGTTTATACAAAATAAACATTAGTAGGTACCCACCTGTTTAATACGAATTTATAAGAATAAACTTACCTCGCGTCACGGGGAAATCTATGAAATCTTAAATCCTTATTATGTCTCGTTGTCGAGGTACATCCGTATACAGAACAAGAAGTGTGCACCATTATAATTAGTTTGTTCAATGATTCTTGAAAACTCGCTCGCGATTTACACGGATGCGTTAGCCCCAGAGTTTGGCCCCCCAACTACGCGCATTCGTGGGCAGCGATCCGCGCCGCCCACTTCCCCTCGAGATCCCCGCCGTTGCTCTATGCAAGTACATTCGTTTTACAACTGTATGGATCGTTAAACTGTGCCTAAAGACCTACGTCAGCGATGCAGTAACCAAAAACGGGGGTGAAACCGAATAATATTAAAATAAAGGCGTGTGGGCAGTTTTAGGACCTCAACTACGAATGGTTTGATTTTTTTTTTTTTTTTTTTTATTACAATGGGCTTGCTCTTGGTCCCAGACTAGCCCGAGGGCATAGACGGAGCCTACGATGGAGCGAGCTTACCCAGTAGATGCCTATGCACTCTATTCTTAAATACTTCCGGGTTATATGAATTTGGAAACACAGACGTCGGCAGGGAATTCCATTCCTTTGCGGTGCGCATTATGAACGATTTTGAGAAGCGCTGCGTGCGGATGTGAGGAATATCAACCAAGAAAGGGTGGTATCCCGCCGTACGTCTGGATGTCCGGTGGTTAAATGGGGATGAGGGAATGAGCTCGTGTAGCCCATGAGCACACTCACCGAAGTGCAATCTGTAAAATACCGCCAGACAGGCAACTTTTCGCCGATGTGCTAGTGGTTGAAGTTGAGCCACCAGCTTCTTGTCGCCAATCAACCTTCTGGCCCTGCGATCCACCGAATCCAATGCGGCCAGTTGGTATTTGGCTGAGCCATCCCATAGGTGACTGCAATACTCCATACACGATCGGACTTGAGCTTTATAAAGTGTTAGAAGCTGTCCCGGCGTGAAGTATCGCTTAACCTTGTTAAGGATGCCCAGTTTTTTCGCCGCAGTCTGTGCTTTGGACTCGATGAGAGTGCCGAAGTTGAGGTCAGAACTCAACTCCATGCCAAGGAGTTCAAGGCAGCCGGTTACTTTTACAGATGCACCTCGGAAAGTAGGAGCCAGGTCAAATGGGCTCCGTTTGGCGGAGAACAGACACGCTTGCGTTTTGGCGGCATTGAACTGCACTAGATTGTCATCGCCCCATTGGGACACACGACTCAAGGCAAAGTTCACTCGCTCTACCATGGTCTCTCTCTGTGAACGAATATCGTCCCTACTGTCTTTTGCGCTGGCCAAATATCTCTCTACAACAGTACTGTCATCTGCGTAACCGACTATGCTAGGATTTAGCATATCGTTTATATGGAGCAGGAATAGAGTTGCTTTTGATTTAATTTCCGCGCGGAAGGAATTTCTGACAAAAACTACTAAGTAAGTAATTAATAAATACTTAAATGGTTGGATTGGTTTTTTGGTTCTCTCAAAATAGTAGAAGTAGTTAGGAAGAATATTTTTTTTTAGATTACGACATGTCCGTATTCAGTTTTTGTATGGATAATCTATAATAATACATACTGCCATCATATCTCTGCACTACCGATGGTTGACTGGTATAGAATGCCTAGGCATTAAGTCCGCCTCTGTACATAAATTTTGTGCATAAAGTGTAAATAAATAAATAATAATGGTATACTGACTGACTGTTGATATATATCAACGCACAGCCCAAACCACCACAACGTTCTTTGTAAAGAGTCGATAAACTAAGTAAAGATTTTTGGAAATTCCAACCCGAAAATGGTAAAATAGGGGTTGGACGGTTCGAAATTCACGCGGGCGAAGCCGCAGACAACAGCTATTAGTGATATAAAACTGAAAGGAGTGTGTGTAGTTTTTAAGAAGTCATCTCACATCTTATTACGGTTTTGATTTTAATTTCAATTTCCGCGCGGAAGAAATAGCTGACAAAAACTAGTACTTAAGTTTTTAATAAATACTTAAACGGTTTTTTTTGGGGAGTGGGAAATCATCAAATAACTTCTCCTGCCCTGGGCGGGGCGGGAGAGCATGTCAGGCTTTTACTGACTAAAATCCACTCATGTTCCTTCCGTTGCCCTTTATGTTCCGAGGTCACGGTAACTATTACGGTTGGCTTGGTTTTTGGTTACCCTCAAAATGGTAGAGCTAGATAGGAGTATTATTTTTTTAAGATTACGACATATTTTCCATAGTTGTTTACTAATTGTTAGTAGTTTTCCGTTCCCCTATAAAATATGTAAAAAATGAATACGGAAATGAAAAAAAAGACAATTGAATTTGATTGAGATATAATTGACATAAAGGTGCTCCCTCACCGGGACCATTCACGTGTAATGTAACGTTATAGATTCGACTTTGAACATTACAATAATACCTCCCTGACTAACGAGCATTTGCGTGTAATGTAACATATAGATTCTACTTTGAGCATTTCATAGCAAGATGTCAGACGAAGCGGAGGGAGCGCATTGATGTTACAAGTTGTATCAAGATATTACAAATTGTATCATTCCAAGGTGCGCATTTTAATGATCGGTTCTCCTCCTTCACTGATGTAATGCTCAAATCTGTAACGATACATTACACGCGAAGGCTCCCGGTGAGGGAGCACCTTAAGGCGTAATTCTCATGATGTGTCAGCTGACCTCACGTGAGTCCAATTAACTAAGTAAATATTTTAATTGTCTTGGTAACAAATTAAACGCGCACGTGTTGTTATAAAATAGGTAAAGGGCACTTTTTTGGGCATTATTTTTAATTGTCTAAAAATATGCAGTTCTCATGCACATTGTCTTTATTCATTACGTTTTCTTCTGCACGTGCGTACAAAATATCTACACAGTATAATATCACGGGAATTTCATTAGGTATTTAAAACCACCTTAAATTAACAGTTAACACCAGACATTTAAGTAATAGGCTTGTCTTTCTTTTGTGTCTCGAATCACGTGTGTACAAAGGTTTAATAAAAACAATGAATTTCCGCTAAAATTATTTTTTTAATGACACGAAGAAATAATGGCCGATGGGGGGAAAAAGGTTCGCGAATGACAGCCCCGCACCCGCTTCTGCAAGATACGTAATCCCAATTACGTATCTTGCAGAAGCCGAGCGATCGCGATAATTTTTTTAGCTACGATGCATTCATTTATTTTTAGCAATATAAACGTCAATTCGCAATAATTTAGCATTAAAAACGTCAATTCAAAATACGTCATGTCAAATAGCAATCTAGCGATAGTGCTGCCTCTGTGGAGCAATCAGTTAACTAAAATATGCATTTTTCGTTTGGTGGTGTCGTATTTAGTATGGTTTTTAAGAGCAAAGTTAAGTTTTTTTTGTTAAAGGTGATATTTAATTAGTTCCAGCGATTGCTACTTTATCGTCATCGTAGCAATAAGTGCATTAGAACAATCAGCGAGCGATTAGCAATAGGTTCATACATAATACGATTTTTTTTGACGTTAAGCGATTAATCGCGCGGTGACCGCGCGGCGCGGGCGCCTGGACTAGGGCGGTCACCCGCCAGATGAACGGATGACCTTGTAAAGGTCGCAGGGGATTCTTGGTTCCCCAAGTTTACTCCCAGATGCCCTGAGAAGTTTACGGAAGGTGATCTGCTTCTGGAGGGAGGTGGGCTGGCTGGAGTAGCGGCCGCCGTGGCTCACGTACAATGGTCCTACCCTAAGAGGACTAAGTGCGGAAACCAAACCTCCCAGAGGGAGGCCCATGATGAAAATGAAGATGAAGAAAGGTCGCAGGGAATCGTTGGTGGCAGGCGGCATAGGACCTCATGATGTAGAAAAAGCTAGATGAGACCTATGTCCAGTAATGGACGCTTAAGGGCTGATGAATTGATGATGAACGTTGTGTTTAACCTTCCAACAACCAAGCGACAGCCGGCTGTCGCACTGCTATTGTGTTTCCATTGTGTCTCGAACCATGTGTGTTCGAAGGTTTAAGACACGCCTCTCATGCTTCAAGCATGAAATAAAGTTTGAACTTATCACTACGTAGTATAAAGCAAAGTCGCTTTCCGCTGTCTGTACCTATGTATGCCTAGATCTTCAAAACTACGCAACGAATTTTGATGCGGTTTTTTAATATTTTAGAGTAACTCAACAGGAAAGTTTGTGTGTATAATACATGCATAGTTCAGTAAATAAAATCCAAGATTTTTAAAGATTTGTAACACCCATGCGAAGCTGGGATGAGTCGCTAGTTATAAAATAAGATTTCATCTCGCGTCTCCTGTTCACGACTCACGAGATACTCAAAAACAACGATAAATTGTATTTAATGACGTTGTTAATTAATAAATACATTAACTACAAATATGTAATATGAACGTTAAAGACGCTTTTATTACTTGTTAATTGCATATATAAAGACAAACCTTAAATAAATTAACTATTATATAAGTAAATATACCTTAATCAGCAGATTTTCTATATGTTTTGACTAATTAAATTTTCGCAAAAACTTAATGAGATTGAGAGTTTTTCGCATGTTTTCCTCCATAGAGACCTACTTTTTGGAACGCGTTTTTATTTTCTTGCTAATTGTATAATTAAAGACAAAAAATAATACAGAAAAAATAATGGGAGTTAGTTTTTTTGCCCGTTCTCCTTTATTTTCGTTCCTTCGTTTTGGAACAGGCTATAGCTTCTACCGATTTGTAATTCTGACTAACCGATCTGCGTATTGGCAATTCAAGAGTGCCAATGTACTGGTCACACCACCACATCAGCAGCTCTTAAAGTCAGAACCAACAGTGACGTCCACCAGAAAATAAAGTGTCGAGAAATATGTTCGAAAAGCTTCGGAGAAACGATCCAACTGCCTTGGATACCTAAAATAAAATAAATCACAGAAAGAGCAGAGGAGGATTATAAAAATCATAACTTTCGTTTCCCTCAAGAGATAAAAATAAGTATTAAATCCTAATTTTACTTTACTTTAAATTTTATTTTATTTTTGCTTAACAGTCTTTAGAAATTAGACTTTGTCAGCTCTTTCTTATTTAATCCTCGTGGAATAATAGTTCCTGTTTCCGGGGGCTTTCCGGGATGAAAACTACCCTATGTCTTTTCTCGGGTCCCAGACTATATCTGTACTAAATTTCATTCAAATCGGTTCCGTGGTTTAAGCGTGAAGAAGAGACAGGGATGAAAACTACCCTATGTCCTTTCTCGGGTCCCAGACTATATCTGTACTAAATTTCATTCAAATCGGTTCCGTGGTTTAAGCGTGAAGAAGAGACAGACAGAGTTACTTTCGCATTTATAATATTAAGTACGGATTTCTCAACCCGTCCGAATAGTTTTTCAAGTCAAATGCGTTATGTCAACCAGTTAAAGAGACTGGCTGAGCTAAAATTGTACATAACGCTTTGTATTTATTGTCAAATGACGTAGGTATCTGATAACATTGAAATAACGGCAGAGTTGTTTATTAAAAGACATAAGAAAATAAATAAGCCTATCCTTGAATGGGACAATACAAAAGTTATGATGCGGAACAGACCACTTCCTCTTAAGTATTTTATTAACATCATTGATGTCCTTTTGTGTTCAAAGACATTACTTTTCAAAGTATTTTTATGACATACAGACATCGGTAAAAAAAAAATTATACAGAAAGAGACAAAAAGTAGCCTATGTTACTCTCCATCCCTTCAACTATCTCCACTTAAAAAATCACGTCAATTCGTCGCTCCGTTTTGCCGTGAAAGAAAGAAAAACATAAGAACAGACACACTTTCCCATTTATAATATTAATAAGTATGGATAACTATAAAATAGACTCTTCAAAGTCCGAAATCGCCCATTTGCCTCGAGTCCGCGGTGATCAAAGCTGTTTCCTTCTCTGAATGAGAAGAGGCCTTTGTCCTGCAGTGGGCTAGTATTACGCTAGTTATATTTAATTACAATTACATTAAATTAAAGCTTGATAGTTGAACATAACGTAAATATTGACGTACTAGCGGTCCCCTGCGGTTTCACCCGCATTTTTCGTTAGGTACTGCTCCGCTCCCGTGGGTCGTAGCGTGATGGTATATAGCGTATAGCATTCCTCGATAAAAGGGCTATCTAACACTGAAAGAATTTTTCAAATCGGACCAGAAGTTCCAGAGATTACCCCCTACATACAAACTTACAAATTTTACCTCTTTATAATATTAGTATAGATTACTTTAATTTGATAAAACGATATGATTAGAATTCACAGACGATATTGATTATTTTTAGCGTTAATAATATTTAGGTATGTAAAGTTAGTTCTTAGTTTATTTCATTTGTAGGATGTAGATTCAGGATGTCTAGGTCTGATAAAATGCGACATAGCCGCTAAGTGCTATGAAATTACAAATACATATTATTGTTCTTTATATTATTTCTTTATTATTAACTAGCTTTTGCCCCCGACTTCGTCCGCGTGGAATAATAGTTTTCGTTCCGACCTATGAGTACTGACGAAGAACAACGCATTGGTTTGTTATCAGCATTTGTCCCATCGCAGGGTAAAAGCCTCTTCTCATACAGAGAAGGCACGAGCATTGATCGCGACACTTGCTCAAGACGACTTATTGAAAAATTTGCCTTTCAACGACCAAGCGACAGCCGGCTGTCGCGGTGCTATTGTCTTTCTATTGTGTCTTGAATCACGTGTGTTCGAAAGTTTAAATAAAAAAGTATTGCCAAAAAATTAAAGTAGATTGGGCAATTTTGTTTAGCAACAATTTCCTTCGATACACATGTTTACGTTCTTCACGCTATTTCGCTCGCAAGGTAAAAAATATTAGGCAACATACAAACTTCCGAAAATAATTGTATTTCGTCTCAGACGAAAATGGATTCGTCCTTGTTTGTTAATTAAAAACGGCTAAACTTCTGTGTTCATAATTAACGCAGTAATGCTTATCTTTACAAATATAACGAAGTTTGTTTGTGAGGTTGAACGCGCTAATCTTAGTTGAATGCAAAGCAAAAACTGTTTTTATTTTTTATAGGTAGCCAACTTACGGAAGAGGAGCAATAACCGGACTCGGTTAAAACCATGGGGAATTGCTAGATTTAATATTAAAAATGCATGTAATGTTTGTTGCAATTATACAAAGAATTCAACTATTGGTTATAATTTAAGTCATGAATTTTAATCTAAAATTCATGACTTAAATTATAACCAATAGTACAAGCTGCCTCCCGCGGTTTCACCCACGTTAAAAATTTTAAAGGTTAAAAACCCTTATCACTAAGGGCTATGAAAAATAAATAGTAGCCGATTCTCAGACCTACTGAATATGCATAGGTATAAAATTTGGTAAAAATCGGTACAGCCGTTTCGGAGGAGTATGGTAACTAACATTGTGAGTTTGTGAAACGACAATTTTATATATAAGAGATTTCGGAACCCCGCGGTTCCACGGAGCACACTTCGAATGACTGATCTAACCTAATATACTGTGGGAATCAATTGAAGTTATCATATGATTCAATGAAGGTAATAACCGCAATGGACTATAAAAATGTCTATTGAACAGTAAGTCGGACGAGAGACATCCTGCTTTACAGGCAAGAAAAGGGCAAAGGCCATACTCAACAAATGGTCACCCACACCGAGATAAATGGATAATAATGGATATTAAAAGGAATAAATTAACCTTTCGACGATTGGATTCCCACCCAGGACAAACTTTGTGTGATGAGCATGATTGATTGTTCTGTGTCTGGGTGTGATTTATCTATAATATGTATGTATTTATAAGTATATAAGTATCTATATCAGTTAAATGGTTACCATAACACAAGCTCTGCTTAGCTTGGGATCAGATGACCGTGTGTGACTTGTCCCAAGATATTTAGATATTTAAAGTGGAAACTTAAAAGAGGGAATTTAAGAGGTATGGTATGATATGGTAACGGAGTGAGTGACAAGGATAGACAGTGAGGAACACGAAGATAAGTAACAGAAGTTATTTCGGTGTAAAAAAAAGAAAATAATATATCCGTCTTCTTATGTCCTGACCCCACATAAACATTGGCTCCATTTTTATCTTTTAGATTTTAATGACATGTGGTATGGAGTAAGCAATGTAAGCATGATCCCTATTGAAAGAAAAAGCCTTGGGAGCTTGTATGCATCAGTGATAACCAACATTCGCACTGCCGAAGCTAGCAAAACAACGAGTGAAGCTACGGACAAAAGTTAGTAAAAAACTACAAGGAGAAATGAGTCTATATTCCAAGGTCACTCTTAATAATTTTCTTAGCTATAAACTTGCCCTTCCGTGTCATGTAATCAAGGTACTCTATTTTCGTAACTTTGACCTTTGCATTATACAATCTCAAGGTTTATTTTTGTTAGTAAATAGGTAATTAACTCACGTAACTATATCTATTTTTATTAACACATTAATAATACACGTCAGTGTGTTGATAATTAAAATAAGATTGTAATATAAAAACAGAGATTAGCAGTAAGCTAGTTATACCTACAAGTACAAATATGAGCTTAGTACTTGTTTCGGCCACTGAGGTTTGCCCGGTCCGGTCGAAACAGGAATTACATTATTTTTAATATTTTTGAGGGGTGTGTCGTCCGAAACATTCCTCATCGGACGACACTTATTAAGCTAGCAGTACAAAAAAATTATAAAAGGACAAAGTAAAAAATAATATTTACAAAAAAATAATGAAGATACCAAGACAGTAATGCGGAAAAGTGTATTCTGCATGGCGCCAATTCTATATAATAAGTTGCCAAAACATTGGAGGGAATATAGTAACGAAAAATTAAAAAATACATTAAAAAGCCTTCTGTGTGAGAAAGTGTATTACAGCACTGACGAATTCTTAATTGACAAATTAATTTGACCTGTATAATGTAAATGACATCCTAACTTTTATTAATACTTGATTTGACATTTGATTATTTTATTTTGTAGTATTTATTATGATGGGCTTATGACATTATATTATTGTACCTTTTAATTTTATGCTCTAAATAGGATTGTTAAAAATGTGTGTAATGGACTCTAAATTCAATTATAATGCCGTCTAGCGTCCGGTATCTCATATTTGTACGCCGTTCAGGCAAAACATGACTGTCGGATAAATTTAATATAACATCTTGCATGCGATTTGTGTGTATACTCATGTTTTGGACAAATAAAATTATCTTTATCTTTATCTTTACAGTCATAATTAATCAAGTCATCATTACTTCCGGGGTTGCGGAATGTTTATAATAGTTACCGTGACCCCGGAACATAAAGGACAACCGAAGGAACATGAGTGGGTTTTAGTCAGTTAAAGTCCGACATATCCCTCACCCAGCCCTCCCGCCGCACCCAGGACGGGAGCAGTCATTTGATGATTTCCCACCCCCAAAAAAATCATTAGTTTGGCAAGGATTTTTTACCAGTAGGACTCCTTCCTTACCAGTGGAACTGGTAGAAGAATGCTGCTTCAGAATAACATCTATGGCGCAATGCCATTGGCCAATACTGGCAGCTTGGCAAAAATTAGCATACACACTACAAACAAAACACTGGTTACTTGACACAGATTCTAAATATGAACTCTTTGGTACTATACTTTTTGGTGTCATCTAGAAAACTTTTTTGTTAATGGGAATGCTTCACGGTAGTCCTGAAAATTCAATTTTTTTAACGTTCTCTGCAGTAATGCAGTTCCTATCGAAGGAAGTAATCCAAGTTCGCTTGGTTTTTTTTTTTTTTTGGTGAGTGGGAAATCATCCAATGACTGCTCCCGTCCTGGGTGCGACGGGAGGGCGTGTCAGACTCTTACTGACTAAAACCCACTCATGTTCCTTCGATTGCCCTTTATGTTCCAGGGTCACGGTAACTATTATAAACATTCCGCAACCCCGGCAGGCGTTGGCCCTGTTGGGCCCCTTCCTGTGCTGACTCCTTCTCTTTGAGGCGCGCGTGGAACAAAACGCGCCGTCTAGGCGGTCCTGGTCCTAGCCGGGCGGCGAGCTACCCATCGCTCGCCATCCGCAAAACCGCGCCTACGGTGGCCGGTAGTCGTCTTGCGACTCTCGACGTCTTCGCCTGGGTCTTAGTCCGGGGCGAGAGGCTCGTCGTTGCCTCTCGCGCGCCGCCGCTTCCTTCACTAGCATAACTGCTTCGCAGAAGGAGGCGACGGCATCCCATTCCGTCTCGCCTCGAAGCATGGCCTGAACCAGCGCCGGGCGCGAGAGGTCACCGCCGCCGATCGCCTCTACGAGGACACGTCGATGCTCCGCCCATGCGCGGCACACCTCAACTGTGTGCTCGACCGTGTCCTCCAGGCGACCGTTACTGCAGTGGTGACACCCAGGCGTCGCTTCCGCCCGAATCCGACACAGGAACCTCCCGAACTGACCATGTCCGGTGAGGACCTGTGTCAAGCGAAACGTGAGAGTGCCATGACGCCTCTCCAGCCACTCCTCAAAGAGGGGTCTTACCGCCGCTATAACGGCGTGCCCAGCACTAGGTTGCGACAGTCGTTGTCTCCATTCCGCCATGAGATCACGCCGGAGCTCCGTGAGCCGTGCCGCGATAACCCGCGGCATCGGCACTTCACCCCGGCGTTGCACTTCCACGCGCCACTCGTACGTGTGTGCAAGGACTGTTGCCTCCAGATCCCACGGCGGGACGCCGGCAAGGAGGCATGCCGCCTCACAGGAGACCGTGCGGTATCCCCGCACCATGCGAATGGCCATGACCCTCTGGGACGCCCTCAGAAGCCGGGCCGGAGCCGCGGCTAGATTGGGCGCCCACACCGGAGCCCCGTAGAGGGCCATGGACTTCGCTTGGAATATTTGACGAACGGTGTAGCCATGTGAGCATCCATATATTTGTTTCAATCGCTCATATGTTGCAGATCGCGTCGCAGTCTAGTGTAGCCTCAGCCTTACTTCGTACGCGTCTCCGATACTCGTGAAACGTTAACGCATATGAAATCACTGACAAAAGCGTTTTTACATAAAAACGAAGAAGCATTATTTTTCTAGTGAAAAGAAAAACATTAGCGTTTTACGTGCAAAAAATAAGACAAACAATCTTTTGCGTATTTTTTATGTCTTTTTCATTGGTTTGAATGAAAAAGATATCGCAATCATATTTATTTAATGTACGTAATAGGTTCCAACTCCGATTTAACGGCGTAATGTAACAAGGTACTAAATGTTTCTAGAAGCGTAAATAAAGATTTTAATTGCCCTTATAAAAAATATTACTTAGCCACTTTCAAAAAATATTTATATTGGTCATGGCAATAAATCAGTTCTTTTTTACGACTACTATCCATACTAATATTATAAATGGGAAAGTGTGTGTGTGTGTCTGTCTGTCTGTTTGTCCTTCTTTCACGGCAAAACGGAGCGACGGATTGACGTGATTTTTTAAGTGGAGATAGTTGAAGGGATGGAGAGTAACATAGGCTACTTTTTGTCTCTTTCTAACGCGAGCGAAGCCGCGGGCAGAAGCTATTTAAAAATAAATACAAAAAAATGTACCATGGTAACCAGACAACTGTTATACATCTTACTACTATTGATCAATTATATTAGATAATTGATAAATAGTACTTATTATATAATAGAAAAATTCCACCCAGACACTAAACAAACAATAATGCTCGTCACACAAAGTTTGACCTGTGTGGGAAATAATGGTAATAGAACCCACGACCTCCGGCTTAGCAGTCATGGTCTGTAACCACTAGAACAACAAGCCCGTCTACGTACATAAATAAATGTTATTTTATCTTAGTGCACGTGATTGTGACATGTAGGTATGCAATTATAAAACAAAGTATTACATAAAAACTATTATAAGTTAATGGTTTGTTACTAATTGTTGCATAGGTTAAGGAAATCATATTTGTCATCGTAATTAACATAATTCATAAGGGGCTAACCATAAATTATGTCACATTTTCAAAGTACAGTCTAAGTATGAACATATGTGACAAGTAGTGGGAGAGAGAGTAAGCTTTTCTAGGCGATAAGTGGTTACGAATAAAATCCAAGGTATTAAATTAAAAAGACTAAATGTAAACGGCAAAGGAAACCATCGTGACTTTGATTTCACCCGCATCTTTGGTAACTACTCCGTTCCTGTCGGTCATAGCGTAATGTTAAATAGCTTATAGCCTTTCTCAATATAAGGGTATCCAACACAAAAATATTTTTTCAAATTGGACCAGTAGTTTCGGAGCCTAGCGCGTTCAACCAAGCAAATTCTTCAGCTTTATAATATTAGTATAAAATTAATGTAAGTCTGGGTTGAGGAATAGTTCTAATAGTTACCGCGACCCTGGAACATAAAGGGCAACCGACGGAACGTGGGTGGGTTTTACTCAGCAAAAGTCTGACACTCCCTCCCGTCCTACCCGGGGCGGTAGAAGTCTCTTGATGATTTTCCATCCATAAAAAAAAATAAGTCTGAAATAACCAGTCTATTCGTGCGTTCCGTGTCATAATTATAATTGTCCGCTGTAGTACAGTGGGACAATAATAGGTTTAGTGTTTACTATTAACTGTATGCGAAAAAAAATGTTTAGCACGGGGGTTGGGGTCCCATATATGATAAAGAAATTCTTGAAACACTACCCGCAAGACTTAACTGTGCACCTTGGGCTGTGACGTAATGCTATCGCTACGCGGGAGAGGCGTCGCATTTCAGCGAAGTGCACTATGAGACATCCGGGTTGTACTTGTGGCGTAATTAGTGGATGACTCCTTATTAACTTAAACCAATTAAATTGACCACTTAACTTAGAACAATGGCCTGATCGCGCGAACATATAATAATTGTATTTATGACCAATTTAAATTGTTCTCGATGTTACCAAAAATTGTTGACGTGTAACTAACAGGAGGTATCAACAATAAGGTCAAGTACTTACATTACATTAAATTCAGTACTTATGGCACTTATTGTCGTGTTGGCATAGTGGTTCCGCGGGTCTGCGGACGGCGAGTGATGGGTAGCTCGCCCGCCCGGCTAGGACCAGGCCAGCGTCGAAGGCACGTTAGTATTCCACGCGCGGGGCCCAATAGGGCTAACGCCTGCCGGGGTTGCGGAATAGTTATAATAGTTACTGTAACCCCGAAACATAAAAGGCAACCGAAGGAACATGAGAGGGTTTTAGTCAGTAAAAGTCTGACACGCCTCCCACCCCACCCAGGACGGGAGAAGACATTTGATGATTTCCCACACACCAAAAAAGAAACACGTCTACAGATGCGTCCGCAAACGCTGGCAGACGCATCCGCAGATGGATCAGTATGAAATGAACCGTCCAAAAGTCTGTAGGTCGGTCAGTGTATGTTTATCCTGGTCAGACGCAACTCTTAGGCAACGTTACAAAAAATTGATTTAGAGACCGCAGCTATTTATTTATTTAGTACCCTTTACTATACTACGTTTCATGCTGAATGCTGCGCAATCTAAGTATAAGAAACTACAAGAACACGCGTGTAGTCAGTCGCACCTCCTAACATACCTACAACAGACGCGCAAACCACCCCCTCTTTACGTCTGCGGACGCATCTGAAGATGACGTCCCCTGACGCGTCTGTAGACGTGTGGAAGACGCTTACCCGCCTCTCATGCAAGAAGTTAAAATTCGGGCAAGTACCAATGTGACTTTTTCAATTCATACGTACTTTCTGGAGCTTATCACAGATATCGTGGGGGAAAACATCGTAAGGAAACCTGGACTCATGATTAGTATAAGTCCGAATCGCCAATCCGCCTTGAGCAAGCGTGGTGATCATTGCTCGTGCCTTGTATGTATGAGAAGAGAGCTTTGCCCTGCAGTGGGGCAGTAAAAGGCTGGTATTATTTTTTACTTATGTCACGATTAGCCTTAAGATGCTGCAAAACCTTAACAAGCACAAGAACTTTCTCACTTACTTTTCAAGCTGAAAAGTTTGTTTGTTAGCTTGAAGACGCTTATCTCAAAACTAAAACAATGAATAAATATTTTTGTGATGGATAGCCCATTTACCGAGGAAGGCTATAGGCTATACCATCATCACGCTACGACTTACGGGAGCGGACAGCTTAGCGTATTTATCCATACTAATATTATAAATGGGAAAGTGTGTCTGTCTGTCTGTTTGTCTTTCATTTACGGCAAAACGGAGCGTCGAATTGACGTGATTTTTTAAGTGGAGATAGTTGAAGGGATGGAGAGTAACATAGGCTACTTTTTGTCTCTTTCTAACGCGAGCGAAGCCGCGGGCAAAAGCTAGTCAATCTATTAGATATATTTCAACAACTAAAAATAAGTATCAAGTGTAATTTGCAAATATAATTAACTGTTTTATTTAATCGCTTATGTAATCTGGTTTTCACAGTTCAAGTCTTCCTTTTAATAGTTTTAAGAAGCTACTATGTACTTTTGACTTCTAAGCTAGCAAGGGCATACATAGGTTATCTATTGAGATAAGTCATATCAATATTGTAACAGTTATTTTCTTAGCTAAGTGATGAGTGCAAACAAATTATAATTTGGCCTGGTTCATCAGTATCACAGATTACTAAATAGTTACTTCGTAAAAATATCCAATAGTTTCATTCAGAGTAGGTACATACTTAAAATACCTAATAAACAAAATTTGCAAAGAATTTAAATTCGAAATAGCTTTATTTTCGTATTAGTTATTAATTAGGTAGGTAATTTTTATATTTAGATTTTTTTTTAATTATTTAAATTATTTGGAATACTCATTTGCTTAAAATATTCATTTGCAAAAAATTTTATAATTCCAAATGATTTTTTTTTTCGTATATTAATCTGATTTTTTTTATAATCCAGTATTTTTTTTAAGTGTGAATTATTTTTTTTAAGTGTATAAATTATTTGGAAAACTAACAGCTTTTAAGGGGTACTAATCCTCAATGCGAATGTCCAACCAAGTAAATGTGTTACTAAGTTCTATTCGATTCTATTTTTATATAATGGCAACCAAAGCCAATGTCGACTATTCTGCCAATGTCAAAGTGCATTTGATTTCACGTGTATAAAACGAAAAAAAAAAATATGAAACAGTAAGCTGGTGTTACCAAGTTAATGCAAGTAATTAGCGGACTAACACAAAAAAACATTCAATCAAATCACTTGACGTTTAAACGTAAACAGTTTTTGTTAAGATTAACCAATTTGTGGTTAATTTCAACAAAAACTCCAGCAGTTAAGTAGTGTGATTACTTAAAAAACTACTTATAGGTATATGCAATTATGCATACATGCTGGCATACCTGTTTAAGGAGAGACCTTTGCCCTTCAGTGTGATAGTTCAGCTGATGTTATTGCCATTAAAAATAAGAGCCAGCAACAATAACTAAAAAAATTTAACCTCTCAACGACCAAGCGACAAACGGATGTCGCACTGCTATTGTCTTTCTATTGTGTCTAATAAATAAAAAATAGTCAAAATTTGATTTTGAAGATTTTTTATTTAATCAACTGGCTGGCTGCCTGGCTGGTTTTTTTTAATAAGGCTATTATGTACAAAAGAACAACAGATAAACTTGTTTTAAAGAACTTACTTGATATTTTATCACTTGTCTTGTGAAAGCTCAAATAAACTTATTTTATTTTGAAACTAGTTATTAATCACTCAAATTATGTCACCTTGAATAGTGAGGGTGAATGCACTAATGACAAGTGTTTTAATCTTTCCACAACCAAGCAACAGCGGGCTGTCTGGCTGCTCACATGTGTTCAAATTTTTCATTAATATTTCTTGCAGTGTTAGCAGCACTTTATACATATAACCGTGTTTAAGATGAGAATGAATACAACCAGAAAAGTAAATTGCAATATTACTATTAATTAGATACTTTTAGTTAAACAAACATAAACGATAGAGATCTACGTTTTGGAACAGGCAATTAGCGTCACTTTTCTTTTCTGACTAACCGACCGACTCTTTGACAATTCATAAGTACCTGTAAATGGTCTAAGTGAAATAAATGCTTTGAATTTTGAATTTTTTTTTAAAGATTTAAGAATGCATGTCCGAATAAGTGATTAGTGACTGTTAATGCTCAGCCGGAGGTTGTGGGTTCCATTCCCACTCATAAGAAACTTTGTCTGGTTGTTTGTTCTATGTCTGGGTGTTATTTATCTACAATATGAAGGTATGTTTTTATAAAATATAGAAGTATGTAATGTCACATATGTATGTCTGGTTACCATAGCATAAGCTCTGCTTCGCTTGGGATCAGATGGCAGTGTATTAGTTGTCCCAAGATATTTATTATATTCAACTGTTTTCAGTTTTATTTACTGTCCTGCCCTAACACAGCTGTGATCCAATTTTTCTTTAAGAATGAGTCAGAGCCTAAATTGCATTGTAAAAAGATGTTACTTATATGTTGGTATTTATTTTATTGGACAGCTACAGGATTAAATTTTGACCATCCAATAAATAAAGGTCCCTTGACAGAGGTAAAACAAATGGTTTGTTTAGAAACCAAAATTAAGTAGGTTACAAATAAATTTGCAACTGTAAATTAATTGGATCAATTAGCAGGCTGCCATATAAAACATGTCCATGCGCTATGTGTGGCCCCCAATAAAATAAATAACAATTATGTATGTTAAGATTTAAGTTTTAATCTGGACTTTGTACAATCAACAAAATGGAATCATGACCCACCATAAGCTTATTTTCCTACAGACATTCAAATACTATTAAGTCGGCAATCGTGTAAACATGATTTAAAATGTCACACATCTAGTCTTATTATTTTGACAGCTTCAAACGATTTGTTGTCGAAATGGTCATGATTCAATTTTGCCGATAGTACTTATTTTATCATTATCATACTTTTTTTGAAGTTTTGTATACCTACATGTTAATAAAATTTAAACAAAATGTTTAAGAATATTTATTAACACCTTTATTTAATTTTGTCACTTTGTAGCCCTTGACTTATAAGGTTGCTGACCGTTTGTTGGATCAAATAATTTATTGTCAATAATGCTAAATTTTAAATGATGGTGTTTCGCAATAAATAAGCATGATAACTTGATAAGTACTTATTATCATATTATTGATATTCAAGAATAATTTGTATTTGAATTTACAGTTAGTTTCATTTTGAAAGTTGTTTTAAATAATACAATTGGGGAATAACGGTACCTGTTATCAATTTACATTTTATTTAAGAAAACTACTGTTAATTTAAACAATGTATTTTATTCTATTTTAAATGAGAACTTTTATTTCTCTAAAACCAAAGAATTCACAAAAAAAGTGCCTTTACATCTGTAGCAGTACTTATATGAAATTTTTGAACTTCAACTTTTATATTTATTATGGCAATCCACTGAATTTTCGGTGATTTCTGCCAATGTCCAGTTTGAAAATAATATTTCATTATAGTATGGAGATCATACACGTGTTCTTATAACCAAGAACACAAGATGACTCGAAATTTTTGAAGAAAATTACCATTTTTTATAACAAGAATATTGCTCTAAATGAGGAACTTTCAAATAAGTATGTATTTATTCACATACAAAGAAATAGCAGTAAATTACTGACGAGGGCATCCCATAGACATCAAGACAATTTAATGAGTTTTATTATGCTCTTAAGTAAAGCCCGTCAGTGAAACAAATGTTAATTTTCTATAAAACAGTTCTTTATTAAGTAATAAATAAACATTAGTAACACATTTTAAAGAACTAAATATAAATAATAATGTAATTTATTTGACTTTGACTTAATGTTATAATAAATTATTTAAAATATTTTTTTTTATGATTTATTTCAGAATTCTGAGATGTCACATTATCATTGGTTACCTGTGTAATAAATCTCTGTATGTAAAGGTTAAATAACCAAGTTTTATTGAAGAAATATTAAAGGGGAATTGATTATGTATTGTGTATTGTAATCAGTCTTATCTACCTACACTTGCTATCACTACAAGCCACAAAGATTGTAGAAACATTAGATAAGTACCTACCTACCATAATCACATATATAGAAGGCTCTAAACATATTATTTTATTCCATTTTCACTTTCAAATACCAGTTAGTAGACCAACAAACATGATAAATTAAAGAGAAAGTCTGACCAGTAGAGCCCAGCTTAGGAGCTTTCTTTTTTCAGATAGACCTAAATAAATTTTCTGTTTGCTTCACTCATTAGATTTCCTAGACTGGTCATTTGGTGGGCAATTTGGACATTTAACTCTGATTTTTTAACTGAATGTTTCTGGACCCGAAGACACTAAACACATTCAGTTATTTCATTCATTCATCACAGCCAGAAAAGAATAGACTCACTAAATTAATTTATGAGAATCAAATAGGCCAGACACATAGAGCATTATATAGTTGTGTACAAAATTATGTTTCATATTTGATTGCAGTGGGTTTGGCCACAGGAAACGATCTAGCACATTCTACAGGATAACAATGATCATAAACACATTAATATAAGCCGTATTCCTTATCTGTAGCGGTAAACATACCTGAGTAGGATGACTAACATTACGAACAGCGCCACGAGAGCGCCGATCATAATAAAAATATTTGGCAAATCTGCCAGCGTGAGGCCCGTGGTACCCATTGTTCAGACTGCTTTGCACTGTCACAACACTAATTAACGACACACAAAATACTTGAAGCGATAGGAGCACGCATCAGTTCACTACACGTTCAAGATTATCATCTCCAAAACTACGACCTTGCGACAAGATACAATTTGCAAAACCAGGTTCGCTATGTATGTTTCACAAAAAAATTTTTTTGAGTGCAAAATCAAGATGTTTACCGGGCGTCTTGCACAATAATAATTTTCGTAAGAACATTAAAATGTCGTCGGTGCAAACGAACGCGACGACTATACGTTTTATCGTTACATTATACCGTTCACAACAATAACAATGACCATTGATCGAGGAATCAGGCAAATAACGTGTTCTCTTACGCGAGTTTTTGACAGGAATGAAATTATTTTCCTACATTTGCGTTGCGTCGACCTACGACAGCCGCTAATCGAGTTCGTGAGCAAATCGCTTGCCATCGCATGACAATTATAATGAAATGAAAGAGACAGAAAATCTTCTATGAGCGTGACCGTACGTCAGAATGAGATAGACAGATAAAACAGCTGGCTGAGTCTTTGCTAGCTCTTTCTACAGCGCAACGCAAAACAAACGCTTCGTTATTCAAGATCGTTTCAGGTTAAAATATTAGGATGTTTGGCATTTTACAATTTATTTTAACTTACAAGAGAAAGCATAGAAATCTTGAATAATATTATTGCCTAAAGACTGGGTAAGGAATATAAAAAAAAAAATTGAGTATCTAGAGGGCCATCTAAGCCATACACAATTTCTTCTTTTTTCTAAAACTGAATTTTCAGCACCCTGCTCAGGCGACTCAGGATGATTGGAAATCGAGTGCAGTGTAATCTCATTATTTTAATATTTTAATTTAGAATATTTAAAATGGATTGAAAGGTTTAAAAACTGATTTCAATTTCTAAAAATATACATTTATAGTACCTACCTGCTGTAAAATTAATGGGAAACTTGAGTTAGTTTTTAATTTAATAATATTAATGACTTGGTAGTCATTTTTTAATCTATATATATAAAAGAAAGTCGTGTTAGTTACTTCACTTATAACTCAAGAACGGCTGAACCGATTTAGCTGAAAATTGGCAGGGAGGTAGTTTAGAGCCAGGAGAAGGACATAGGATACTTTTTATCCCGTTCGACATCATTCCCGTGTGACTTGACATGTAACGTCAGTCACTATAAAACGTGGTATAACAAAAAAGAATCAGACTTGGAATAACAAAATTGACGTATAATGACAGCTATGTAATGACGTATGGATGATAGGTGGTAGGTAGGTAGTAGGTAGGTAGTAGGTAGGTAGTAGGTAGGTAGTAGGTAGGTAGTAGGTAGGTAGTAGGTAGGTAGTAGGTAGGTAGTAGGTAGGTAGTAGGTAGGTAGTAGGTAGGTAGTAGGTAGGTAGTAGGTAGGTAGTAGGTAGGTAGTAGGTAGGTAGTAGGTAGGTAGTAGGTAGGTAGTAGGTAGGTAGTAGGTAGGTAGTAGGTAGGTAGTAGGTAGGTAGTAGGTAGGTAGTAGGTAGGTAGTAGGTAGGTAGTAGGTAGGTAGTAGGTGTAGGTAGTAGGTAGGTAGTAGGTAGGTAGTAGGTAGGTAGTAGGTAGGTAGTAGGTAGGTAGTAGGTAGGTAGTAGGTAGGTAGTAGGTAGGTAGTAGGTAGGTAGGTAGTAGGTAGGTAGTAGGTAGGTAGTTAGTAGGTAGGTAGTAGGTAGGTAGTAGGTAGGTAGTAGGTAGGTAGTAGGTAGGTAGTAGGTAGGTAGTAGGTAGGTAGTAGGTAGGTAGTAGGTAGGTAGTAGGTAGGTAGTAGGTAGGTAGTAGGTAGGTAGTAGGTAGGTAGTAGGTAGGTAGTAGGTAGGTAGTAGGTAGGTAGTAGGTAGGTAGTAGGTAGGTAGTAGGTAGGTAGTAGGTAGGTAGTAGGTAGGTAGTAGGGAGGTAGTAGGGAGGTAGTAGGCAGGTAGTAGGCAGGTAGTAGGTAGGTAGTAGGTAGGTAGTAGGTAGGTAGTAGGTAGGTAGTAGGTAGGTAGTAGGTAGGTAGTAGGTAGGTAGTAGGTAGGTAGTAGGTAGGTAGTAGGTAGGTAGTAGGTAGGTAGTAGGTAGGTAGTAGGTAGGTAGTAGGTAGGTAGTAGGTAGGTAGTAGGTAGGTAGTAGGTAGGTAGTAGGTAGGTAGTAGGTAGGTAGTAGGTAGGTAGTAGGTAGGTAGTATGTCAATTCGAATTCAATATTCATACTTGACAAGACAACGTCTGTCGGGTCAGCTAGTATTAGTATAGATTTAGGTCTGTCCTTTCTACTTCCACTTCGACTTTCTGATTCAGCGAGTTTAAATAAATAAAATAAATATACTGAAACAACTCACACACGGTCATCTGATCCCAAGTTTAAGCTCTGCTTAGAGCTTGTTATTGAATTGACGTTTGAGAAGCAAATATTGCTAAATTATCGCGATCGCTCGGCTATTGCTAGATACGTAATCCCGGTGCGGGTTGAAATTTTCAAAAATCCTTTTTTAGTGGTTACCTACGCTTCACAAAGAACACATACTTACCCTCCAAATTTGATGGCTCTAGGGTCAGCGGATTGGGCTATGCGTTAATTTAATCAACAGTCAGTCAGTTACCTATTTTTTTACGGGCCTGTTGGTCTAGTGGTTAGTGACCCTGACTGCTAAGCAGGAAGTCGTGGGTTCGCTTCTTACGCAGGACAAACTTTGTGTGATGTGCATGATTGTGTGTGATTGTTTTGTATCTTACTGTTCTAATTGTTTAGTCTTTGGTGTTCTAGGTTTGTTGCTAGACACTCTTTTTAATTTCCTTAGTCTCTAATTTTTACATACTTTTTTTTTTTTTTTCTTCTTTTGGCACCGTTTTTAACATTGCCAGTGTCAAAGTAAATTTTTACATACTTATCTCTATGTCACGCATACCTTTTTTTTTTTTTTTTTTTTTTAATTATTATGGGCTTGCTCTTGGTCCCAGACTAGCCCGAGGGCATAGACGGGGCCTACGATGGAGTGAGCTTACCCAATAGATGCCTATGCACTCGTTTTTTAAATACACACATCAAAAGTGTCTAGGGATATTTCAATTAAACCTAAACCTAAAATTCTATTAACTTTTTGTTAAGACACCAACACATTAAAATAAACCTTGTTTAATAGCCTATCTATTCTGATAATAAACAATTCGATAAAGTTAAATTCAATAAAAAAATTAGAAGAAGAGGAAAAACTCAGACCAAATTTCAATCTTAACTTTATTTTTGAAACATCACATCCTAAACAAAAAAAATTATTTTTTTACAAAAATTGCTGAAAACATAAAATTAATAATCCGTGGATCCACTTAAGACTCTCCTGACACATCTGCAGCGGTTCTGCATACTCAAAACAAGGTGTCAATATCCTATTGTGGAATACTGTCCCAAGTCCTTTTAAGATGCAAGAAAAGCTGGTTTTCATCCTCAATATCTTCAGGGAAATTCCTAAGAGCTCTTCTCAGAAGCATATCCCAGGCATGCTCATAGGATTTAATTTAGGGGATTGTGCAGGCCAGTCTAAAGCTTGGATATCATGCTGTTGTAACCAACTTGTGACGATACGCGCCGTATGTGGACGGGCATTGTCGTGCATTAACTGGAAATTTTGTCCCATTTGTTGTCTGTGGGGCAAGATAACAGGCTCTAGCACCTCATCTCGGTATTTTAGAGCAGTCATATTGCCTTGTATCCAAACGAGGTCCGTTCTACCGCCGAGACGAATTCCTGCCCATACCATAATCGTGCCACCTTGATATGCATGAACTTGTTGTAGGTGCTGCAGTCGATTCCAACGTCCAGGTTCTCTCCAAACACGTACTCTTCGCGAATCAGGATGAAATCCAAACTTGGATTCATTAGTGAAAAGCACAAGTGACCATTGAGAATGGTTCCAGTTTTCGTGTGCAATAGCCCATTGTAATCTTCTTCATCGATTGCCTCTCCTTAGCGCTGGTACCCGAAGTGGCCTACGAGTACGTAGGTTGACTTCATGCAATTGTCTTCTCAAAGTTTGACCGCTTACCAGCAAACCATACTCTCTCTGTAGCCTTTGAACCAATTGCATTGCCGTTAGGTTTGGTTGACTTCATGCAGCATTTACTATGAATCGGTCCTGTACATGTGTTTTAATGCGTTGAGGTCCTCGGTGCCGTTCCACCACTTCCCCTGTGACACGATAACGTGACCAAAGTCTGGATATAACGCTCTGACTGGTCCTCATGGCTTCAGAAACCGCAATTTGGGACAGTATTCCACAACAGGATATTGACACCTTGTTTTGAGTATGCAGAACCGCTGCAGATGTGTCAGGCGAGTCTTAAGTGGATCCACGGATTATTAATTTTATGTTTTCAACAATTTTTGTAAAAAAAATAGTTTTTTTTTAGGATGTGATGTTTCAAAAATAAAGTTAAGATTGAAATTTTGTCTGAGTTTTTCCTCTTCTTCTAAGTTTTTTTTTAATTTAACTTTATCTAAATGTTTAGTATCAGATTAGATAGGCTATTAAACAAGGTTTATTTTAATGTGTAGGTGTCTTAACAAAAAGTTAATAGAATTTTAGGTTTAGGTTTAATTGAAATATCCCTAGACACTTTTGATGTGTGTACTTCCGGGTTATATGAATTTGGAAACACAGACGCCGGCAGACCTGTTATTTGCATGTTTACTAAAATGTTAATTTTAAATGTAACTTAATTGAATTGTAAGTGATTGTGCTGTGGGTGTGCTTATTACAAATAAATAAATATATTTATAAACTATATAAGTATGTTTATCAGTTGTCTGATTACAATATAGTACAAGCTCTGCTTAGTTTGGGATCAGATGATGATGATGATGATGACCGTGTGTGAGTTGTCTTATTTATTTTATTTATAGATTTACAGGAAGAAATATCATTCGTACCGTTATTATTTATTAGCTGTTCCTCGCGTTTCCACATTCGTTTTTCGTTACTGCACCGCTCCAGTAGATCATAGCATGATATCATTTAGACTATAGCCTTCCTTGAATAACGGACTACCCAAAGCTAAAGTTTTTTTGCAATTCGAACCAGTACTTTCTGAGATTAGCGCGTACAACCAAACAAACAAGGAGCGAAGTAATTAAAGATACGGGTTAAAGCGCGGGGCTAGTGCATTATATTATAATTATAAAACTTAGAACATAAGATTTAAATATTCTTGCTTATTCTCTACAAAGAAGCAGACATGTTACTCAATAATTCCTCTATTCCCGAGACATACACACGTACAATTATGTAAATTGCACCATTATGTTCAGAAGCACCCTCACTTACAAGTGCCAGAGTAAATGCCACGTCGTAAATTATAGGGAGAGCGTTGAAGTAATAAATTATGTGGTTTAAAACATAATAGCAGTGTAAACTATGAAATTGATGAACTGTGGTTGTTAGGGAAAAATCTTTATTTTGTGTTCGGGTTATGAATGAGGTATATTCTGAATGACGATATTGTAAATAGGACATCTATGTTGATTAGTAGGCTGGTATGGTACCTTGTTATAAATTGAGTACAAGGGTAATTCAAAAATATAAAACGCCCTCACTCAAAGTTATTAAGATTGACGAATACAGCTGACAAAACATTTGATAACTTCAAACCGATATTTACTTATGAAACATGTTTTATAAACATTGTTAAGCCCACATTCAAATAAAAAAACCTTATCCGAATCCGATCACTCATTTAAGAGCTACGGTTCCACAAACAGACAGATACACACTAATAGCGGTCAAACTTATTAAACTCCTTTTTTTTGCGTCGGGGGTAATAAATGGTGGTAATGAAGGTGCTGGACATCTACATGTTAGTGACTATAACTTACTACGTAGGTCATAATAGGTCATGATACATCACATCAACTGAGAGTCCATTGCATGAAACTCTATCCACCGTTGTTTTCGTCGTTCCATTTTGCGGGAGGCCTAACCGTGCTGAGTTTTCCAGTTCATAATCGTCATTACTTCTTACTTCAAGCCTGCATTATTCCAATGTTAGACACATTCTTATGGCACACCACTTACACCGATTTTTGGTTACGTACATCCAGTTGCTGCCATCCTTTACAGATCGTCGCCCGCCACATCTAGCCTTATCGTAGAATCCATTGCGGTATCCTACACGCACATAACGCACAATGGTGCCGATTGTCTTGTGCACAAACTAACGTAAATTTAAGTTAAGTGCATCATTCTCTTTCCTTTTAATTAAGAAAAGGACAGGAGATCAAATATTAGTGAAGTCCTGTCAAATTTAGACACTCCATAGATAATTTAGGCGCAATTTAAAAACATGGCGTCTAAATATACGTCAATTTTCAGCAGGCGCTGTCTAATTTGACAGGATTAAACAAAAATGTATCTTCTGTCCTTTTCTTTAAGAAATGGAAAGAAAAAGATGCACTTAACTTAAATTTACGTTGTTTGTGCACTAGAGAATCGGCACCATTTATTGAATTCCATTCGCGTTTTGGTGAACGATTTTGGACACACTTACACAGTTCGGTTCCTATCAGCCGCATTCAGCGCTCAATAAAAAAGCCGCCAAGCTAGTTACTCACACATTAAGTGATTCAGCTCTACTTAAAGCTACTTCTTACAAAATCGTGGTTTTTAAGAAATACTAGCGACCCGCCCCAGCTTGCCACGGGTGTTACAAATCTTTAAAAATCCCGGTTTTTCTCTACTATAATAAGCATATGGCTCAGTCATATTTATACATATAAACCTTCCTTAGGAATCACTCTATCTATTAAAAAACCGCATCATAATCCGTTGCGTAGTTTTAAAGATCTAAGCATACATAGGAACAGACAAGGGATAGATAGCGACTTTGTTTTATACTTTGTAGTGAAGCTAAAAATTGCAGATTAAATGTGCGTAGTCCCTTACTCATTTAAAACTAGCTTCTGCCCGCGGCTTCGCTCGCGTTAGAAAGAGACAAAAAGAAGCCTATGTTACTCTCCATCCCTTCAACTATCTCCACTTAAAAAATCACGTCAATTCGTCGCTCCGTTTTGCCGTGAAAGAAAGACAAACAGACAGACAGACAGACACACCTTCCCATTTATAATATTAGTATGGATTGCTGATTCAAGTGGCTGTGACTACGGTTCTCTGTAGGATAAAGAATTTTTCATCCCACCACCTCGGAAATGGCATTTTTGCTATTCAATATCTGAGCGCAAAAGCTGTTTTTAACCACTAGAGGTTAAAGTAAATTTGAATTTAGAACATATCGTGCACTAGGTATGTGACTTCAAAACATCATTAAACCTATTTACTTCCATCTCCATGGTGCCGAATTTATCATAGAACTTTTTTTAATTTGTTAAAAACTCAGTCTCTGAACATCCTTGGTGTACTTTTCTTTTTAATTTGCTTTGCGCGCGCCATTTTGTTTTGACGTCGTGTTATTTTAAATGAAACTTGAAAACAAGTACTTATTTAAAAAAACGAAAATGAGTGATTCCAGCGACGAAGAAATTTATTTAACGCCCGCAATATTAAAGTGCCTAGCAAAAATATTACACTAAACATAAGTAACTGTAGCAACGTTACTTTACCACCACCACGAGGCAACGTTACTTTACCACGAGAGCTGGTTCGAAGAAGCGAAGGAAAAGAGAGTCTGGAAGGAGTTAGGGGAGGCCTTTGCCCAGCAGTGGGACACCGTAGGCTAGATAAAAAAAAAAAAAGCAACGTTACTTTAAATTTTTCTTAAGTATAAGTACCTACCTAAGTATTATTTATTATACATAATATAAATATTTTTCTGTAATACCTACCTAAGTATATCATGTTGTATAGTAGTAAATATGTACCTAAACTAAAATAAAAGTATCTTGTGATTTTAAATGTTTTATTTTGCATTTAGTCATTTCCGAGGTGGGGGGGATGAAAAGTTACGTGTTGCACTCGAGTGCAAAGATTTTTCACCTTGTGCTCTTTTGATTCCCACGCTAACGCTCAGGATTCTAATTTTTGAACCACTCGCTTCGCTCGTGGTTCAATTTTAGAATCCTTCGCTTGCTCGGTCATCAAAATTGAGCCCGCGGTTAAAAAGCAACTTTGCACTCATGTATAACAAATAACTATTAAAGTCCTATCCCATAATTAGTTAGTAAATATTGATCATGTGAGGTTTAATGACCTTCTGGTTAAAGAACGCCATTATATGACCCTACTTCATACCCTACTTACTATAAAAGATCATTGAAAACTGGCAATCCCTATTTCCCTAACCATAATACCACTGATCAGGGACATTGCCTATAATAAAAATTATAGATCTAATAAACAAAACTTACATTCGAACCAAAAATATTAACCCATTAACAAGAGGGAGTGGAAAAAATATCCGTAAATATGAATTTAATGGGTTTTAGTTTAAAAAAAGCCTTTTAAGTACCATAAAATCAAATTGGAAACATTATTTTCTACACTGGTGGTCGTAAAGTCAATATTTGTGTATTGAACCACAGAACGAAGTATTCGGTTTGAAAAAGTTTGCGTGTTCCAATGTTTTAAATTATGAGAAAGTATTCAAATTATCGGTACTTATTGCAATGGGGATTGCTGGGCATGCAGGGGTATACCTATAGGGGTAGGGGTATACGGCGAATTTACTAATAATACTTGTGTAAGTTACATAAACTGTACTTATTATAATAAACTAAGTAAGCAAGTACTTAAAAAGAACAGACATGATTGATGTCTTAAAAGGTATGGCTTACTTGATCTATATTAATATTGTAAAGCCGATCTTAGGAACAATTGCTTTAATTTCCAAATTTTACACCGTTAGTCTTATTTTTGGAAATACATTCTACTCTTTTAAATGCAACCAGCATTACTACACTTACTAGTTGATTACCACCATAAGTCTGTCCCTTTATATCTTACTAGCTTTTGCCCGCGGCTTCGCCCGCGTGGATGTCGAACTTTTATCCACTATTTTACCCCGTAGGGGTTGAATTAAAAAAAAACCTTTCTTAGTGGCTCAGGCTTCACAAAGAATAACCCCTCCAAGTTTCCTCCTCTCCAGACACTCCTCAAAGAGGCGTGCCCACTGGGTCGCGACAGTCGCAGTCTCCATTCCGCCATAAGATCCCGCCGGAGCTGAGGTGCTTCGCGGAGCGGAGTTATTTTTGGTTACTGATCGGCTCCCGTGGCTCATGGTGCAATGTTATGTAGCACAATATTATGTGTTATTCTGATGTATAAGCTACGAATATCTTGCAAAGCCATCGGCCAGCCTTGCTACTGCCCGTATTTATCATCATTATATTGCTGCGGAGTAATTTTAAAACTCTGTGATATTCCTAATTATATTTATTGTAATCAGATTATGTAAACGGCAATTTGGTACAAAATTAAAAACGTGTGTTTAATAAGGTATATACAATTGATAAGTATTTACTATTTTCATGAAAACACCCTGGCAAATCGTGCATTATTTTAAAACTAATTTAATTGCCATAATAATGGTTATTGTGTGAACTATAAATATTAGACACGCTGTCACGGCCTTTTTTTAGAACGTTTTAAGAGACACAATTATTTAGTATATAATTTTGCGGCACATCAACCATTTACGCAACGCATGCATGCGTTGCGTAAATGGTTGATATGCCGCAGAATTACACACGAATACTATCAAAAGGAATATTTTTACCGTTTTTGTCACACTTTTCATTTCTGCTCGGCTCCTATGTGTCTCAGCGTTATGTTTTATAGTCTATAACCCGCCCAGAAGTATGAATTGTAATCGTACCAAGTTTGGTTAAAATTCCTTCAGTAGTTTTTAACCCATGCATGCACATACATTTACTGATTGCATTTTTGGCATCAGTATCGATCACCAATCATCCTTCAACATTAATTCGTACTTCCGTACTAATATTAAAAATGCAAAAGTAACTCTGTCTGTCTGTCTATCTCTTCTTCACGCCAAAGCCACTGAACAGATTTGATGAAATTTGGTACAGGAATAGTCTGGAACCCGAGAAAAGACATAAGATAGATTTTACGACGGGGGAATTCCAGGAATTCCCCCGTGAACGGGAAGTATTATTCCACGCGGACGAAGTCGCGGGCAAAAGCTAGTTTTAAATATATGTATATTTAATGTACATAATTGACTTCTATACTGTTTGTGGGCACTTATGTAGTAACTATTTAGTAATTTGTGCTTAGGTATAGGCTGAGGATGTTGTTATAGGGGCAACAGATAACATGGTGCATGAGATACAGCTTGGTGACTGTAAACAAAAATCCTCTCTTAGTGTTCACTTGCTTCAGTGGTGGAACCTACATACAAATTTTTAAGTGAATCCATAAAGTAATAAAAACATTTAATTTATCCCCCTTTACTCCATCATGAAGGGGAATTTCCAAAAATGCTCTCGCAGTGCTCAGTTGCACCACTGGTGGAACCTACATGCAAAGTTTTAAGTGAATGCATTGAGAAATAAAAAAAAACAGTTTATCCCCCTTTTCTCCCCTTTGGGGGGGAATTTCCAAAAATCCTCTCTTAGCACGCGCCTACACCCCTCAACAAACACACATGCCAAATTTCAGCTCTCTACGACCAGTAGTTTCGGCTGTGCGTTGTCTGTCAGTCACTCAGTAACGGAAGCGTTTTATTTATACAGATATCTATATCTATATATCTATATATATATAAAACAAAGTCGGGTTTGTTACAACACTTATATCTCGAGATCGGCTAAAACAATTTTCATGGTTTTTGGTTCGATGGATTTGTCCCCGCCCCGAATAGCAGAATACATCTTAAAAATAATGAAAAATCGACGAGAACATAATTATGAAAGATGAATCATTTTCCCCTATAGTTAATTCTAAATTCAATTAAAGATTGAAAACTTAAGAGAACAATAGTACTAGGAGCGCAGTAATGTGAAGTGATAATGTGAGAAAATTTAAAATACTGAGATACTTAGTACTTAAATCAATCAAAAGTACTAGGCGCGCAGTTGTGTCAGTTGTGTGAAGTGGTTAATAGAAAATGTGAGCGCAATTTTAAGAAAATATATGTTTATGAACTTATATAATATCCATCCATACTAATATTATAAATGGGACAGTGTGTCTGTCTGTCTGTTTGTTTGTCTTTCTTTCACGGCAAAACGGAACGACGAATTGACGTGATTTTTTAAGTGGAGATAGTTGAAGGGATGGAGAGTAACATAGGCTACTTTTTGTCTCTTTTTAACGCGAGCGAAGCCGCGGGCAAAAGCTAGTATAACTATTTAGGTATTGTGTTAAGATGGCCCAGTGGTTAAGGCGCTCGCCACTCTTTCTTGTGGTTGTGGATTCAAAACCGGGCAAGTTGAGCGTTGATTCAAAATCAACGCTCGTGATAGAGAAGGCTCTCTATATATACTTTACAACCCAGAGGTACTAGAGTCAATAAAATTGCTCATCCCCAATACCAGGCTACGTCAGGCTCCTAGAAATAGGCTGTTTGAAGTTCCTGTAGCCCGTACGGACATATTAAAACATGCACCGGTGGTTAAGGCAATCAAATTGATTAATATTATCTCCCAAGAATTAGATGTTTTTAGTTGTACATTGGCGGAATTCGAAAGGAAGACACTTTCCTATCTGTCAAGATAGAAGGGTGACGTAAGAGTTTTTGTCGTTTGATTGTCGAATTAGGTTAGCCTGTAAGGACAATTTTAACATGTATTTAAATAAATAAATAAATAAATAAATAATAAATATATGAGAAGAGGTCTTTGGCAAAAACAAGCTTATATAATTATCTCATTCTAAGTGTTTGTCGAACTTTTATCAACAATAACCGTTTAAAAAATTATTTCTTCACTAAGAACCATAATTATCCTATAAGTTTCATGTCTTTAAAATCAGCAGTTTGTGCTGTGCGTTGCTATATCAAAAGTCACGTCAATCAGTCAGTCTGTTTATCATTTTATATTTATAGATTATTGTTTTTTGTATCTTAAAATGAATATTTACATTACAGAAATTACTTTTGTAATTAAGGACGACATAAATTTGTGATTGGGTAGTCGTTAAAATAGCATGCCCTCATGTCACCCCACATGACATGTATTTAACATCGATCATAGGGCTCCATCACACATGAAATCTTTATGAAAGTATAGGCTAGGAGACAGGAGCAAAAAATAAAAGACTTTTAGTTAGAATCCTTTGTTTTTTTTTTACATTTTTCATGCTTTCCGCTGTCTGTACCTATGTATGCTTAGGTCTTTAAAACTACGCAACGAATTTCGATGTGTTTTTTTTTTAATAGGTAGATAGAGTAATTCAAAGATGGGATTTCCAAAGATTTTAACACTTATGCGAAGCTGGGACGGGTGAGAAATAAAATAGAGATGATTTAAAATACATTACACTTGACCAATTAGGTATTTACCGTAATATTAAGTACTTTTTTTCGGGTCTGGCCTTGATAAATAAACAAGGACGTAATAAAAAACTAGCAAGGACTTTCGCTAAGCAATGTTATTGCCGTCATCGTACAATTGTTGAACTATGATAACGAGATAGAGAAAGAGATACTACGCCCTAAAGGCGCTCCTAAACGGGAAACATATGCTCAAAAAATTGCTGCAATAAAATTGCAGCAATTTTTTGAGCATGGCCTGGCAACTCCGGCAATATTGCCGGTGTCGCTCGGCCATATATTGCAGCAATTTTTTCATTTACACTACAGTTATAGTTTGGCTGCCTGTATTAAAAACTCCAAACAAGGGAAATCTTTGATTATGTCTTTAAATCAAGATGGCGGCTGAGAGATTTTTTGATATGCGCCTTGGCCTCACGTTTTGTGGTTTTCGGAGGCGCTGAAGCCAAAAATGAGGTCCATTTAAAACCCAAGATTGTAGTTAAATGTTTTCAAAATATTGGTCATGGGTATCGTATCCGAGGTTTCTGGGGACACTGATGCCGAAAATGAGGTCCATTTCAGAATCCAAGATGGCGGTTAACATTTTTCGAAATATCGGTCATGGGTATCGTTTCCGTGGTTTTCGGGGACATTGATGCCGAAAAGGAGATTTATTTCAGAATCCAAGATGGCGACTATTTTTTTTTCAAAATATCGGTCATGGGTATCGTTTCCGTGGTTTTCGGGGACACTGATGCCGAAAATGAGGTTCATTTCAGAATCCAAGATGGCGACTATTTTTTTTCAAAATATCGGTCATGGGTATCGTTTCCGTGGTTTTCGGGGACACTGATGCCGAAAATGAGGATGCCGGAAATGACCCTTATTTTCGGCATCAGTGTCCCCAGAAACATCGGATACGATACCCATGACCAATATTTTGAAAACATTTAGCCACAAACTTGGGTTTTAAATGGACCTCATTTTCTGCTTCAGCGCCTCCGAAAACCACAAAACGTCGAACTCTCTATATTGAAGATTGTATGAGTATAACCTTATCTAAAAAAGAGTGTCTGGTAACCACAGATGAGAAATATCCATGAAGAACCCAGCATCTTCGAAGTCCATGACAACCCCAAAACTCTAAAGAAAGCTATAGAAAAATTTCCTATCAAAATCTGCACTACCGGGCCCGGCAATATTTCCCATGATATCGACAGGGGGTCGAATCCAAAAAAAAGTTGCAGCAATACTTGCCAAAGCAGTGCCGCCACACTAAGGACTTACATTGTTAATTTAATAACATCATTTTAGTGTGGCTGGACCCTCAAAAAATATATTGCAGCAACTAATTGCCGGAAAATATTGCTCGTGTAGGAGCGACGAAAATTTTTTGTCATACAAAAAGTGTTGCCCGGCAATACCGGCAATATTGCAGAGAGTTCGGAAACATTGCCGGACAATGCCGGCAATGTATTGCAGCAACACAATTGCAGTAAAAAATTGCCCGTTTAGGAGCACCTTAAGACTAAGTACGTGCAAAGTAACGTTAATTTTATTTATTTAATTTTGTTTTAGTGTTGCTTTCAACACTGGTGGTGGTCATTTTCCACATATTTAGGCAAACTTCTAGCAGTGTTTCTGAAGATTAAAGTTATATTTCAATGATATATGCGAGTATATCATTGAAAAGACGTTGCAATTGTGTTATACTCATAAAAAGAAAGCGAAAAAAAGGGAGTCATTCCTCTAGCCTACATTCCGCCCTACCACCGCGGTTGTCATGTACACAGGTCGACACAAACTGTAAACAAAGCGGCGATCGATATTCTCCACAACCACAACTAAAAGCTTGGCAGCAGTCGCAACGACAACTCGTGCACAAATTAAAAAAAAAATCGCCATCACTGTCATTTACGGGCCCGGCGCGAATTTTGACATAGTTTTTGGCGGGATATGCTCGCGTGTTTTCACGTTCGGATACGCGAATGAAGGATTCTATTGTGTGGGACTGTTCGCGAATCAAACTGTGGAACAACGTGGCATCCTGTATGGAGAAATGGTTCGGTGATAAACGGCTGTGGTTATTCGGCAACAACCTGCCGCTGCTACCTAGAAGGTAAATATAAATATTACGAGGTTTTACGACATAATACCATAAAAGTATATTAGATCTGTGATGTGGACATACAGGGAGAGTACATCATTCATGACACAAAGAGGTATTACGTATTCATCCATGCCCCATCAGTAATGTTAGTATTGATTAAAAAAGTTTATCATTTATTACGTTTCATTCGTACTTTTCTTTTCTAGATAAAACTACTGATAGTTGAAAAAAATGCCCTACTTATGTCGGATTGCGATACGTCATTGGTTTTATAACGGGGACTAATTTTATAACGGGTTGTGTTTAAAAGTGCTAGTACAAATTAATCATCAAGCGTTGATTCTACGTGAACGCTTTCAGAATTCGAACCATTGATTCGAACACTGTATCGTTAATGACATATGATGTTCTCAATATCTTCCAGAACAAATGTGTACAACAAATCGCTGGTGCGTTTTGTTGTACACATTACGCGTAGAGCTATGATGTAGTTATATATTCTTTTTCATAAATAATGCTCGAAAATTCGTTCAAAATTTTAACAGCCTTGTTCGGATCCATTGCTGTGCTGCCATTAGCCATTATAATTTATTGCCACCTTTTATGATTTACACAGATAACTATAAATCTGTAAACCTGCCCAAAGTCTTTATAACAAGGGAATGACCTATGGAAATGGCCCAATTACAAACTCTAGTATGAAAAAGAAAAATATCTAGGTATCTAGCAGAAAATCGGCCAGTCTAATCCATACTAATATTGTAAATGGGAAAGTGTGTCTGTCTGTCTGTCTGTCTGTCTGTTTGTCTTTCTTTCACGGCAAAACGGAGCGACAGATTGACGTGATTTTTTAAGTGGAGATAGTTGAAGGGATGGAGAGTAACATAGGCTACTTTTTGTCTCTTTCTAACGCGAGCGAAGCCGCGGGCAGAAGCTAGTATTTAATAAAAACATAACTGAAGAACAGGCGCAATGCACAAAGTGCTAAAACATAGGGAGAAAATAATAAAAAACGAATGAGCGTGAAATTGAATGAAAGCAGGTAAACCGACTTATCAAATTAATTACATTTAATATTTTCTCTCTCTCTCATGATTATAAGAAAAGTACAACCATACTTTGGTCGGAAACAAGGAATCGGAAACTTTATGGGTTCACGTGTGTACTTTGGCCCACATTTTAACCACAGGGTACATTATATACGATTTAAAGTACGCCCATAAATGCCTATATTTTATCTGCCGCTGCAGTTATTGTGTAAGTACAATAAGAGTATGCAGTCAGCAGTCAGATTATGTTTAAATAGGAAACGTACTTTAAATCGTTATAATAAATTATTCCACATGAAGGATCGTTGCTTTAATAAAACGAACAAAATTCATCTTCCTAGGTCTGCGTGTTGTGCTGGGGCAGCTGCTGCAAGTGCAGAAAATCTCAAACGGCGCAAATATAATAACCTCATTGGGAATTATATCTTTGAGCCGTTTGGGGTTGAAACACTGGGGCCATGGGGTCCGAGTGCTCATCTTGTTTTTAAAGATATCGCCAAGCGGCTGGTTGACTCTTCACGTGACCAGAGGGCTGGTCTTTTCTTAGGACAAAGAATTAGCATTGCCATACAACGTGGCAATGCTGCCAGCCTTTTGGGCACCTGTCCTGTCGACAGCGATGCGGACGAGTTTTTTGATGCCCTGTGAGCCCTTCTTTTTATAACTTGTATATATTTATTTTAGTATTATTTATAAGTTTTGTACATATTATGTTTAATTTATATAATTTAGTTTTATTTCTATTATTAGTAATTATTAGTAATTATCAAATGGCATTTAATCGGAATTTCGCTGGCCACACTCGGAAATCGAAACGGCTAAAATCTGTTATAGACTATGTATTTTTATGCAATCTGACGTGTCAATCTGGTAATTTAAGTATAATGCCGATTTCACACGAGGGCAGAACAGTGAGGCAGAACAGTGGGCAGTACAGTACTGCTACTGTTTGAACGCACAGGAAGGCAGAACAGTGGGCAGTACAGTACTGCTACTGTTTGAACGCACAGGATAGTACTGTTCTGGACGTTCAAACAGTAGGCAGTACAGTACTGCTACTGTTTAAACGCACAGGACAGTACTGATCTGTACGTTCAAACAGTGGCAGTACACTACTGCCCACTGTTCTGCCTCACTGTTCTGCCCTCGTGTGAAATCGGCATTAGGGCCAAATCTCTCTACCAAACGTAGGCAATTAAATTAAAGGAAACAATCGTTTTTTTTTTAACTTTATCGCGAATAGACAGACGCGACACTTTAGTAACTCATAGAAAAACACAAAATATAACACATATGAAACAAACAAACACGGATGAAAACACTTCTACTTTTTTATGCTCTACTTGCACTGTCTGTAAATCATAAACAGGGGTGACAAAGTTAATGTTTACCCTAGTTTGTGTGAATTAGTCGCGAACTTGAACTTGGAAACATCCCCTAACTTAGATAATGAGTTCTCGTTCTCCCTTGACACAGACTACGTGTTCAAGCAGAAATAAAAAATCGACAGCCGAGCACGAATAGTTTCGGGTTTCCACAGTCCACATTACATCAGAAACTTTAACATAATTATTGACGATCATTTGAAGCCACATCATCATCTCTCTAGCCTTTTTCCAAACTATGTTAGGAACGCCTTCTGACTACCACTGTTTTACATGAACCGACGGCTCAACTTAACAACCTAGTAACTAACCCTACTATCATCCATACTAATATTATCCATCCATACTAATATTATAAATGGGAAAGTGTGTCTGTTTGTCTGTCTGTTTGTCTTTCTTTCAAGGCAAAACGGAGCGACGGATTGACGTGATTTTTTAAGTGGAGATAGTTGAAGGGGCGGAGAGTAACATAGGCTACTTTTTGTCTCTTTCTAACGCGAGCGAAGCCGCGGGCAGAAGCTAGTAATTCATATATTGTCGGAATATGGTATTTAATTATGGTCTTGAAATAAATTAATAGTCTCATCATATTCTGCCAGTGTCGTGATGGCCCAGTGGATAAGGCGCCCTCTCGTGTTAGAGGGGTTCGAATCCGGGCAAGTACCAATGAGACTTTTTCAATTCATATGTACTTTCTAAAGTTTTTCTTGGACATCACTGACATCACGTGGCTCGGAAAGCACGTAAAGCCGCTGGTCCCGGTTGTCATTCGTAGAACTTTGACAGTCGTTACGGGTAGTCAAAAGCCAGAAAGTCTAACCAGTCTAACCACGGGTATTGTGTCGCCCGGTTACTGGATTGTGGAGGTCTGATAGGCAGTCGCTCCATGTAAAACACTGGTATCCAGCTGAATCCGGCTAGGCTGGAAGCTGACCCCAACATAGTTGGGAAAAGGCTAGGGAGATGATTTTTTTTTATTACATATGGGCTTGCTCTTGGTCCCAGACTAGCCTGAGGGCATAGACGGGGCCTACGATGGAGCGAGCTTACCCAAAAGATGCCTATGCACTCGTCTCTTGAATACATCCGGGTTATATGCATTTGGGAACACAGACGATGATGATCATATTCTGCCACGAGTGGCGTGCAAATTTATGACAAGTACTGACACTAACATGAATAGTTACTAGTTATTTTTGCATTTGGACAAACATGATCGACTTTGTTCTATCTCAAATCCAAAGTTCCTTCGGCCGCTCGCCGGCATTTTAGTCGTTCTATCTTGCCCGGCGTCTAATACGTAGTATTTCCAATACTGTGTACTCTATTGATTTTTCCTTGACCCTGAATCGAGTGTTCCTTTTCAGAAAATTCCATACTAACCTTACTAATACTATACATGGGAAAGTAATTCTATCTGCTCGGTTTTTAAGGCTTATTTTACTTTAAATTCCATTTCGTACACAGCCGACCTTTCAAGCTTACTCCGCAGCAATACATGAAACTCAGTTCAGTGATTTAACCGTCAAAGTCATACAGACGGACAAAGTAACTTTATATTAGGATAAAATGCATATCTCTTTATATTAGGATGGGAGAACTAAGCCACTCTAGAAGAAGAGCTCCTTTTGAAGAAGCTCGGCCATTTAATTTATTTTTGCTGCAAACGACGTTGCTGTGTTTCATGTTTTTTGTTTGTGTTATTTTTCTTTTCTTGTGTGTGACCAAAATAAATGTTTTCCTTGTTTTCTTCTTCTTCTTCTGTGTTCCGGTTTGAAGACTGCATGTGCCACTATCATTACATGCAATACATGCATATGAGACACATTATCGCTTTTTCTGGAATGACATCGTATCCGGCGATACCTGCAGGAGGTGATGACTACTTAAAACATCAAGTGGGCTGTTTACTTGTTTTTCATCCATTGCCAAAATTTCATAAATAAGGCCGGCCTGATGCCACAGGCCCCAAAACAAACGCGCATCCAGTTTACGAACAAGTTGATGGCAATAACCAGGGCCCGATTGACCTCTAATCCATGTAAAAATAGCTGGGTACACGCCGAGCAATGCAGCATATTTAGACCCCAGAGAATATTTTGCGCTACGTACCTTTTTTAGACGCTACATGATAAGGGTGCTGCTGACTCTCTAAACTAAATTTAATTTCAGTCCATCTTTCTATTTCTATTTCATTAAGAAAAGGACAAAGATACATTTTAGTTTGGACTTGTCAAATTAGCCAGCGCTTGAAGAAAATCGACCATGAATGGCCATGTCTGTCCGGAGTGTATTAATTTGACAGGACTGAACTTAGAACTATTATTTTATCTTCTGTCCTTTTCTTAATTAAATGGAAAGATAAATATGAACTAATCTTAAAATTAGTTAAGTTTGTGAACAAGAAATGAAGGGAATCGCCACCTTAAGCTTTAAACAATAATAAAAACCTGCATTTAAAGATTATTAGCACAGTAATAACGATAAGATAATAAAGTAATTACACACAATTAACCGGTAGGCCATATGCAATTAAATTGATTGAAACGTGACCGATAGTGGACTTATCGGGTTTGTGACATAATTGTTGTAATTATTAGTTGTATAATTAGACAGACATGTTGTCGGCATTTTGTTGAAATTATCTCGTCATCTATTGCGTCAAGTTGTGTAACTTCCACTATTTGTGTCCGTGGATTAGCTTATGTGGTGGTTTCTTCCTTATTTTAAACTTGTTGTATTGTAACAAACAAACCAAAGAAAATAATTAAGTAATTTTCAAGTTTTTTATTTAGTGAGACTACCCCGAATGATTTTTCTACAATTCTGCCTTTTGCCTGCTTTGATATTTTTATCATGCAAAAACTACAGTATGGATTTTGTTGAATCTTTACAATAACATAGCTTATACATAATAGTACATAATTATACTAAAAAAGGCCAAGACTAAAGACATAATACAAGTGGGGGGTGCTTGTTCTATAAACACAAACTTTCAAGATTTTAGATTATGCAAACTGAAATCATGAGTCCATAAAAGAATTTTATGGACTCCAGGACTATGAGAATCAAAACTTCTTTCAAGAAAGAAGTTCCTGCATGTTAAATGATCTTCTTTTTGATTCAGGAAGAAAGGATAATGTCAAATTTAATGTCAGAAGTCTCCATGATACCTTTGGACATGGTGAGGTTAATCCGATATAAATAATTATACCCACGGATAATAAACTGCTTGGAACAGATCATGTACTGGAGCAGGGACAAATTATGCAGTGTTTTCTTCTAGATGAGATAAAATTATAGTGATAAGATGAAAGATACAATAAACAAAGCTATCGTGTCGCCGGAGGTAGTCGCTTTTGGGTACTGTATATCCTTTATATCTATATACATAAAAGAAAGTCGTGTTAGTTAGTTACACATTTTATAACTCAAGAACGGCAGAACCGATTTGGCTGAAAACTGGTGGGGAGCTAGCTTAGGACCAGGGGACGGACATAGAATACTTTTTACTTTCTTTTTTAGTAACCAAAAATCTGATACAAGGCGGTTGAAAACGCGGGGGACAGCTAGTAATATAAAATAAAATAAAATCGTAAACTGAAAGACCAATTGTTGAAAATATCAACAATCAACTCAAACCGCTAGACTTAGACACATGAAAAGTGGAAGGATTGTCATTTGTGAAGAGTAGGATTTTTAAAAAAAAAAATCGGCACCTTAAGAGGTAAAATTGTTGTGGATGAATGTGGGCGGGCGAAAGCTAGAGTTTACATATTTGGCTATTTTTGACTATATCAGTATCGTAGTCAGTCACATGTTGTCTTGTGCTACGCCGTAGAGGCTTAATTGTACCCTACGCGGTTTCCGTAGAGGTACTACGCCGTAGCATCCCGGGCCCCGGACTATACTAAAATAAAACAAATATCAGTACAAATACAAAATATTTATTGCAACAAAATATACTACTGCCCTCTATTATATTACTGCCGTAAAACCTATTAAGATTAAATTTTATATTTAATATATTTAAGTAATTTATTTAGCCTTGTGCTACGTCATAGAAACCAGAACCACAATATTACGCCCGTAGTGCCACAGTCAAAGATTGTGAAAAAAGTAAAGCCATTTCCTAATACCCTGAGATTTTTTTTAAAGATCTTGCATAGAGTGCAAAATTAAATAGACAATTTTTTAAATATAAATTCAATATGTGTAGATATTTCCTCTTCAGGAGTGTTAATAAAGTGTCGTGCTGGTTCTTCTCTATAAGGCTTCGTTCACACGGCATTGTCCTGCACGTTTTTTTGCAGTATACGTCTTAACGTATAAATAGTGACCATATAAGGCTTCGTTCACACGGCATTGTCCTGCACGTTTTTTTGTAGTATACGTCTTAACGTATAAATAGTGACCATACAACGTACATAGATCCATTCACACGACGATAGTACTGCAAAAAAACGTGTACCGCTTATACGTTTATACGCATACTCAACGGACTTGTCAAGCAAATCGAATGAACTTTGACGTATTCAGTTCGCAGTGGCATATGGTACGCCTTTGTCTCCTTCACACGATACGTTATCATACGATTTTTATCGAATAGCAACCGAAGATGCGTTTAGTATCTGAGCGTATTTGGAGGGGTGGCAGGTCTTTTATGTTTGATTTGGTTTGATATTCAAAATGGTTAAGGAATTTTCTATAGACTACTATTCAATTCTTTCTCTCTCCAACTATTATATTCTTTAGTGGAACAAAATCCCGTTTTATGGGATAAACCTTTGGAACACTATAAAAATCGCGTCGCAACTCAAGCAGCTTGGAAGGGAATCATGGGAAGGGAATTTAACCTAATTTTGAAACAATGCATTAGTGAATCCATCAGTGACGTCTACTCACTGTGACAACTGTGTGAAAACTGCGGCTAATCGTTTTTACACAAATGAAAATTTACCATGTGAACACCCGGTTGACTATACGTTAATAAAACGATTACAAAAAAACGTGCAGGACAATGCCGTGTGAACGAAGCCTAACGTACATAGATCCATTCACACGTCGATTGTACCGCAAAAAAACGTGTACCCCTCATACGTTTAAACGCATACTCAACGGACTTGTCAGGCAAATCGAATGAACTTTGACGTATTCGGTTCGCAGTGGCATGGTATGGTATCCGTATAGCTTAAGACAACTGTGTGCAAACTGCGGCTCTTCGTTCTTACACGAATGAAAGTTTGCCATATTCACACCCGATTCACTATACGTTAAAAAAACAATTACAAAAAAACGTGCAGGCCAATACCGTGAAAACGAAGCCTTAAAACCAACGTTTTATAACAAAGCCACTAGCGTGAACTTTTTAACTAACCGGCAGGCTCTTAATTATTCATACGTGATTCTAAATGGTCTCACCAAATTAAAATTCCTTTTTAATCAATACGGCTGAGTAGCAACGTGTCCAATTAGCCATACGCCTAAATAAAATATTATAGAAAAACTTCTAACTATAAAACGTCTAATGTACCAACCGTCGAATAGCAAATTTTCGATTTCTCATGAGATGAGGACTATATAGAAGTTGTGTAACAGGCCCTTAGTATGTCAGTAAATGGAGCTGAAATGTGTGTTGTCTTGGCGTTTTGCTACAAAGACGATTTGCTACTTAGTTGCTCAGTTGTATTGATCGTAAACCAAATAATAATAATTAAAAAAACATATTTAATTTATTACCTCAGGTTTGTACTATCGACAAAATTGAATCATGATCCATTTCGAAGACAAATCGTTTGAAGCTGTCAAAATAATAAGACTAGACTTTACGCGATTGTCGTCCTAACTGTATTTGAATGGCTGTAGGAAAATAAGTTTATGGTGGGTCATGATTTCATTTTGTCGATTGTACATAACAACATAAAATTTTAAACAACTATAGGATATCACTCTTTTTGGTACAAATTCGAATGTTTCTTTAAAAGAAAAAAAGCTTTTTTGGCACTTTCACATTTGGACCAAAAATGTATGGGGAGGGAATGATGTCCTTTACAACTACGTAAGTTTTAGATGAACTCTGACACCCACTTTAAGATTTAACTGGTGTTTAGGGTGCCAGCGTCCTTGCCTGATAATTAAACTAAAAGTAACAAGGAATAATTCCTATCCACAGATCCCGCGCGAGCAGCCGCGCGATGGAGCGCTATGAGAAGCTGGCGAAGCTCGGCGAGGGCTCGTACGGGCTGGTGTACAAGTGCCGCAACCGCGACACCGGCGAGATAGTCGCCGTCAAGAAGTTCGTCGAAAACGAGGACGATCCGCTCATCAGGAAGATCGCACTTCGGGAGATTCGGATGCTGAAGGTAAGGGTTTTTGAAGACAAGATCTAGTACCACAGCGGTCAATAAGTTTGTCGAAAATGAGGAGAATCCGCTTATTCGGAAGATCGCGCTAAGGGAAATACGGATGCTGAAGGTAAGTTCTGTATCTAGAGTTGTAAAGGGACAAGGTGGTTCCTACGCCAACACTTAATTTAGTACATATCTTGAATCATTTCACACACGGCAATCTGATCCCAAACTAAGCAGAGCTTGACAGCCAGAAAAATGGTAACAAGACAACTGATAAACAATCGTATGTAATTTATATATTAATTTATTTATATAAAAATTTACACCTAGACGTAGAAAAAACAATTATCATCTTCAAGATCTGTCATTCTTAAGGAACCCACGAACTCCGATTTGACAGTCTACCCCCCCTAGACAAGTGGCATTGTAGAATATTTAGCGAAACGAAAACTTGTCAAATGTATGGAGATGTCAAATTGTTTAGCAACTTCAACTTCAACTCTTAATGAATGGCAAATTGTTTAGCAAAAGCTTACCGTCAATTCCATACATTTGACAATCTATTCGTTTTTGTTACCTATTCTACAATGCCACTTGGCTAGGCCCTCTGGATTACTAACCACTAGCTGGACCAACAGGACACTCCTTTTGTTCAATAAGTTAAATTATCATTCATTTTCCCAACGACATTAGGGTCGGATTCCAGACTAACTGGATCTTGCTGAAAGCATTGCATGACGATGACAAAGATATTCAGTAACTTATGTATTTATTTCGTGTTCATAGTTAGTCCTTGAATAATCATTCGCTTGTTAATCAAGTACTTTGAAACCTAACGAGCAAGTTATTGGTGTAATCTACAACGTTGGCAATCAGAGCATAGCGGCTAGTTTTGCCGCATTGTGTCCAGGCGATGGTTATCTAAATTGATAAAATTCATGGTGTACCGCGTTGTCAAAGCTGTAGGCAGGCGGGGGTTATGAGGGTCAAACCCTTTATTTATGCTAAAACTAGCAACAAGACAAGGGTTGAAAAATAAACAGCTTTTTTTTGTTTTCAAACAGTTAAAATTGTTTGAATCAAGTATCCATCCATACTAATATTATAAATGCGAAAGTAACTCTGTCTGTCTGTCTGTTACGCTTTCCCGCTTAAACTACTGAACCGATTTGAATGAAGTTTGGTACAGATATAGTCTGGGACCCGAGAAAGAACATAGGATAGTTTTCATCCCGGAAATCCCGCGGGAACGGGAACTATTCTACGCGGACGAAGTTGCGGGCAGCAGCTAGTTTATATATTTTTTTTGTTCTTTTTAGTGAAACCAACTTTACTGAGCACTTTAGGTACGTTTAGCCTGTATGTCCTAACTATTATTGTTTTTTAAATAAGGCGAATAGGGACTTTTCTAGCGGAACTATATCACCGGGGAATTAACTATGATTTTAATATTTTTTTTGCATAGGTGAAGAAAAATATGCTTTCTTTAATCAAATTGTGATGTTAATCGTGAGTTATAAATACTGTTTAAAAACATTGTTTTAATCATGCCAACCCTGAACAAGACTCTTATTTTTATAGTTAACTAGCTTTTGCCCGGGGCTTCGCTCGCGTTAAAAAAAGACAAAAAGTAGCCTATGTTACTCTCCATCCCTTCAACTATCTCCACTTAAAAAATCACGTCAAATCGTCGCTCCGTTTTGCCGTGAAAGAAAGACAAACAGACAGACACACTTTCTCATTTATAATATTAGTATGGATGGATATTATTTAAGTTCATAAACATAAATTTTCTTAAAATTGCGCTCACATTTTCTATTAACCACTTCACACAACTGCGTGCCTAGTACTTTTGATTGATTTAAGTACTAAGTATCTCAGTATTTTAAATTTTCTCACATTATCACTTCACATTTTTTTTTTTTTTTTTTTTTTTTTTTTTTTTTTTTTTTGGTGAGTGGGAAATCATCCAATGACTGCTCCCGTCCTGGGTGCGACGGGAGGGCGTGTCAGACTCTTACTGACTAAAACCCACTCATGTTCCTTCGATTGCCCTTTATGTTCCAGGGTCACGGTAACTATTATAAACATTCCGCAACCCCGGCAGGATTATCACTTCACATTACTGCGCTCCTAGTACTATTGTTCTCTTAAGTTTTCAATCTTTAATTGAATTTAGAATTAACTATAGGGGAAAATGATTCATCTTTTATAATTATGTTCTCGTCGATTTTTCATTATTTTTAAGATGTATTCTGCTATTCGGGGCGGGGACAAATCCAACGAACCAAAAACCATGAAAATTGGTCTAGCCGATCTCGAGTTATAAGTGTTGTAACAAACCCGACTTTGTTTTATATATATAGATTTTTCATTATTTTTAAGATGTATTCTGCTATTCGGGGCGGGGACAAATCCAACGAACCAAAAACCATGAAAATTGGTCTAGCCGATCTCGAGTTATAAGTGTTGTAACAAACCCGACTTTGTTTTATATATATAGATATAAGATATATAGAAGATAATCATACATTTTATGTATTTAATAAAAATACATAAAATAGTTATATTGCAACCATAGCAACAGTCTAACAAACCGGTAAGCATATTATTTCCCGTAATAGATATTGCTACTCAGATAAAAAGGCGGTTATGTAATTATTATTTTTCCTCAACGTTGACGTGACGCGACCTTTAAGCTAAAGCCATACTGTTTGCAACCCCTGTCAAGGTCAAACACCGATAAAGAAAAAAATCGTCACAAATATCGATTTCTGCATTCACAATGAGCTTGAGAAACACAAGTTGCTCGTATCAGTTCTTAGAAAGGCAGCAATCAAGTAATTAGGCACCCGTTGTCATATGACATCAAAGATAATGACGCACATTTAATTTTTTTTTATTACTTATGGGCTTGCTCTTAGCCTTTTTATTTCTTTTAATTTGACTGATTGGTAGAATTATGTAGAACCTTCTGGGTGGAATTAACAGACCACTTGTTCAATTTATTCTAAAGCTATGCGTTCATTAAAGGGCCGGCCCGGGCCGCATTGCAACGCAAGAAATAAAATTGCGTCGATTGATGGCGAGGCGCCATGCGACAGAGCATGCAAATATTCTCGCAGTATTGTTGCGGCCCGACCCGTCTCTAGTGGGTTCCCTGCTTAATGCGGCTTCTTTTGTGCCCCTCAATTATTCGTATGTCAAGGGGACATTTAAAATTATAAACTAGGTCCGATTAGTAGCTCTTTACACGTGCCCTTTGGCGGTGCTATTGAAATTGAAATTGTTTATTATGCAAGTAGGATATTACATCACTTTTACATGTCATTTTCTTTTTTTAAACTAGATGGAGTCGGCATTTTCTAGCTGACTACCTCTGAGAAGAAATGCCGAAACAAACTCAAAGGATTATCGTCTCTTTTAAAGTCCAGACATAGATTTATAATTTTTTGTGCAACGAACCATGCAGAATACGTTTCATACTTTATACCTTAAACTACTACAATGAATTAATATATGTGCGCCGTATGTGACCTAGCAAATGGGAATTTTTGATTTAGCCGCGCAAGTTTTTTTTTATTAACAATGTATTTAAATTGATTGATTTACAGCAATATATTAGTCCTGGTCCGTAATCTATTAGTCTATTTAATATGGTCATGCTGCTTATTTCCGGTTGCTCTCTGTTTCCTTGCTAGGTCATAGTTTTGGGCTACGTTCTCAAAAGCATTTCCGAGCATTTCAGCAAAAGCAATTACCTAATGCCTAGAGCATTAATAATGCTCCAACTTATTCTAGACGCACATTGTTGGTAAAATATGCCACGTTTAGAAACACTGCTCACTGGTTAATTTTTTAACAAGTAACCACTAAAAAATATTTTTTTCCTTTAAAAATGTTTATTTGTATTTGTATGTACACACAAATAAACATTTTTCTTTCTTTCCTCAAACATGCTTTAAACGATTACTCGTGGCTTGATTGATTAGGCCGAAGCTCACCCCCTATCATATGTTCCTTATACTGTAACTGGTTACCATGAGTGTGGGTGCGTTGACCTTTAACTACCCCTTTGGAACCCACGTATGCGTGACGATAATTGATATGGTATTTGTTTGTAGTTTTTTCTTGTGGCTCCCCCTGTAACTAAGAAGGTAGGTGGTTTGGCATCATTTATTTATACGTCTGACAGGTTCCTCGTGGTTACTGCTACGTGTCCGTTGGTGATAGTATAATGTTATGTTGCATATTATTTTGATTATCTATAACTAATATTATAAAGGGGAAAACTTTGTTTGTTTGTTTCATTGTAATCAATAGGCTCAAAAACTACTGGACCGATTTTAAAAATTCTTTCACCATTCGAAAGCTACGTTGTCAACGAGTTACATAGGCTATATAATATCACGCTATGTCCCACGGGAGCGAAGCAGTAACCAAAAATCTAATGTAACGTGGGTGAAAACGTGAGAAACAGCTAGTGTTAGATATTGCTGTCCACCGTACCGCCATCCGCAGAACCGGCGCGGTTCTGCGGATGGCGAGTGATGGGTAGCTCGCCGCCCGGCTAGGACCAGGACCGCGTCGACGGCGCGTTAGTGTTCCACGCGCGCCTCAAAGAGAAGGAGTCAGCACAGGAAGGGAGGGACCCAACAGGGCCACGCCTGCCGGGGTTGCGGAATGTTTATAATAGTTACCGTGACCCTGGAACATATAGGCAATCGAAGGAACATGAGTGGGTTTTAGTCAGTAAAAATCTGACACGCCCTCCTGCCGCACCCAGGACGGGAGCAGTAATTTGATGATTTCCCACTCACCAAAAAAAAAGATATTGCTGTAAAGTTTTAAAAAAGTTCGTTTGAATTCAGTTACCATAGCACCATATAGGCTCTGCCTAGTTTTAGGTCAGTTGTACCAAGTATTTTTTCTGCTAATATTGAAAACTCATTAAAAAACTACTTATCTAGGTATATAAATTGACCAGACAGCTCAAATCGTTGTCTGTCTCCATGACATGAATACCATTTACAGATTGAATACTATCAGGGAGGCAATAAGGAGAACTTTACACGAACATACTCTCTACGATTTTTTCTTAATCAAAACGTTTTTGTCCCCAGAACCTAAAGCATCCGAACCTAGTGAACCTGATCGAAGTGTTCCGGCGCAAGCGCAAGCTGCACCTCGTGTTCGAGTACTGCGACCACACGGTGCTTCATGAGCTGGAGAAGTACCCTGCGGTGAGTACCTCTGTGTTGCTAGCTGTAGCCCTCGGGTTCGTTCGCTGCACCTAGTGATCTGTTCCGGCGCAAGCTGCACCTCCTGTCCGAGTACTGCGACCACACGGTGCTACATGAGCTGGAGAAGTACCCTGCGGGGAGTACCTTTCTGTTGCAAGCTGTAGCCCTCGGGTTTGTTCGCTGCACCTAGTGATCTGTTTCGGCGCAAGCTGCACCTCGTGTTCGAGTACAGCGACCACACGGTGCTACATGAGCTGGAGAAGTACCCTGCGGTGAGTTCCTTTGTGTTGCTAGCTGTAGCCCTCGGGTTCGTTCGCTGCACCTAGTGATCTGTTCCGGCGCAAGCTGCACCTCGTGTACGAGTACTGCGACCACACGGTGCTACATGAGCTGGAGAAGTACCCTGCGGTGAGTACCTCTGTGTTGCTAGCTACAGCCCTCGGGTTCGTTCGATTGAACCTTGTGGGCGGTCACTGCATACCAAGTTGCTGATTAAAATATTTCGAGAGCATTTCCATACGGCCATCTAACTCCAAACTAGGCGGAGCCTGTGTGATAACCAGATTTGGTAGAACGCGCTAACCTCAGGAATTACTTGTCCGAATTGACAAAATCTTTTAGTGTTGGATAGCCCATTTATTGAGGTACGCGTAACTAATATAGCATTACGAACAGAGCGGTAACAAAAGACACTAATGTTATAATATTTAAGACCTCCGCCAATTTTCAGTTCCTTGCGATTTTATAACAGTATCTTTTTTTCGTCTGGACTGGACTAATTCTCAGATTTTAGAAATTAGAGCGAGTAAGAATACAATTTGTAGAGTAGTAGTAGATATACAGTATAGATTATACAATTTATGTTATGCATAGTCATACATTTTATAGGTTTCTAGACTTCTACCGGCACATGCTATAGTCGTTACTAATATTATGGCATTAATTAGCTATATTATACTAACTGTGAATTTTAATTGTAGCCATCAATCACGTTTAACCACAGCACCGTAATAACGTCATTAATTTACTGCTTTGAAGCGAATATAAGTTGGACCGCCATATCTGTGTGTCTGTCTGTCTGTCTGTCTGTACCTGAGGCACCGAGGCGCTTAAACGGTTTTTTTTTAAAGCAGGTTATTTAGGTGTGATTCTTAAACATGTTACATCAGAATCGGTAATGTTAATAAAAATAACATAAACACTTCGTCTCACAGTAAAATAAGTATAGGTTTATTATCGTCTTTATAACCAAACTACGCCGTTTTACCAAATGCGAAGGAGATTATTTGAAATTTTGAATTGATTTAAGTATTATGTTATAAATTAATTTTATGAATCCGTACTTATATTATAAATGCCAAAGTAACTCTGTCTGTCTCTTCACGCCTAAACCACTGCACCGATTTGAATGAAATTTGGTTTAAATATAGTCTGGGACCCGAGAAAGGACACAGGATAGTTTTCATCCCGGAAATCCCCCGGGAACGGGAACTATTCCACGCGGACGAAGTCGCGGGCAAAAGCTAGTACCTTATGTATGATTTGCAAAGTTCGATTGCCTTTCAAAGACGATGGAGCACGAGCTAAATAATGAAAAAATATAATACGCCAATTAAAAAAACTACAGCTCCATAGACCTGACTATTGGCTTGTAAAATTGTCCTTACAGAAGAAAATAAAATACCTAAGAAATCGATCCGTGTAAACGAACTATAAAAAGGTCGACTGGCCTTCGTTAAGTAATTGTTACTTTTTACCTTTCTCGTTATTGCGGTGGCGCATAATTTCACATTGCGTGTAAAACAGAATTTTTGTTTCTTTTTATAGTAATCGTTGCGCGTTGGTTAGTGTCTCCTAGATTATCAAAGTTTAAATTTAGTTTTTTTTATAGATCAGGGGCGTGCGGAGCGGTTTATTTACTTAAAAAACGAAAACTGTTCTGAAACCTAGTAGGGAAAAATAACCTAAATAATATTTTTGAAAGACTTCGGCTTTGGTTATGTTTGTTGTTTTGCGGGGGTATGCTCGTGTAGTTCCGAGTTTTTAGAAAATAAGTTGGTTCAAAAAATATGTGTATCCATCGGAGATAGACAATAGGGTATTACACTCTTTTTTTTTAAGTATTTCAAATAACTCCTACAGTACTAAGAAACCACTAAAAAAATCCTAAATTTTTATTTAAACGCTAAGTACCCTAAAAACGCTTTTAAAAATTGTATTTTCTAATTTCGCGCGGGAATTTCCAAAAACGGAAGACGCCGTGGGCGCCATATTTGCTCTGGCGTTATGACGCCCTCACGTCATGTAAATAAACAAATGCTCCGACGCTTTACATCATTATTATTGTTTTTATCTCAAAAATTAGTTACTATTCGACTTACCGTTGGTGTGCGTTTCGGAATGCAAGAACACAAGTGTGAAAACATCGGAACAATTGTGAATTCTAGTGTTAACTGATTCAAATTTAAGAAAAACTTAGTTAAAAGTTGTGGGAAGAGTATTCCAACTATTACACCATAAAAACCCGTTTGTACTTTAGTAAATATCACTTTGATGTAAGTACCTATGTGCATTAGCCATCTAAAATATCTTTCACAATAACTTCCATGAAAAAGTATATTTTTATAATAAAGATCGTATTAGGAGGTTATAAATAAAACAAATAGTGACGTCTAGTTGAGACTGTTGACAGTCGACAGCTGTCACTGTCTGTGGTCTGTATTTCGGTGTGTTCAAGAACAGATAAAAAAAGCTGAAAACTTTGAATTGAATTTTAAAAAATATTTTCTAGTTTTATGAACTAAAACTAACACTGTTCGGCTGCTTTTTGCATAAGCTACCTCAATAATATATTTTTAGATTTTTTCTCTTATATAGTGTAATATTAAACTATTAAACTCCTTAATGGTTAATCACACACTTTATGATTTAATTATTTTTCTAAAGATAAAAACATTGCTGGTTAGATGCCGATTTGTGGTTATTCAGTCACGGAGTGACATCGAAACTCTTATTTGCGAACAGAATACATACATACTAATAGTAATGTGTGTGTGTTTGTTTGTCCGACATTAACTGCAAAACGGAGCGACGAATTAACGTGATTTTTCAACCGACTTCAAAAAAAGGAGGAGGTTCTCAATTCGACTGTATGTTTTTTTTTTTTAAGTATGTGGAGATAGTTAATTTGTTGGGGAGTAAGACAGCTTTTTCTCTCTCACTTAACTTTTCGTCTGTTTCTAACGCGAGCGAAGCCGTGGTCAAGAAAAAGCTACTTACTTAAGTACTATTTTCCAAAAAGCCGAACCGCCTAAAACTTAAAAACAAAAGACAAGACTTATTTCGGAAGTCGGTGGTCATGCAAAGCAACTAACAGAAGTAAATCCGACTTCTTTTTTACCGACTTCACAAAAAGGAGGAGGTAATATGTTCGGCTGTTTGTATGTTTTTTTTTTTTTTTTTTTGTATGTTTGTTCATTGATTACTCCGTCAATTGTCACGGATTTTCAAAATTCTTTTTTTGTTCGAAAGCAGATAGTTCTGAGGTGGTCCCATTGTCACCAAGTTAGGATCTGATGATGGGATCTTAGAGAAATCGAAGGCAACCCTCAAATTTTATAGGCTCACTTATTGTTTTTCGCATATTTTATGAAGTATCTTGTGTATTTGCGTATGGTTGTCACCATCTCAGTTAGCTGAGCTGATGATGGAAGGTACAACTCCTTAACAGTAAGAAGTTACTCGAACAGGCAAGGACTGTTTTAGTAAATTGTTTTGATGTTTGATAGGGCATTTGCCACATTTGGGCTCATGATCATCAAGTCATGACCTGATGATGCAGTCAGGATAGTCTGCAGAGTACCTAACTCCTCGACAAATAACAGCAGATATATCGTGTTTAGGCTCATTGAAAAGGGCTCGATGTGTGGATAAACGTACTGTTAATGAGGAACACCGAAGTACATAGAGACCTGATGCTGAAGCCAGGAGCATCAGAAAAAGTACAAACCTTGAAATTACAGCACAGTAGTCGTGTTTAGGCTCATTTTAAACAGGACTAAATTTTAAGTTCAATGCAATGTTGACATAAGTCTGGCCTGATGCTGCAGCCAGGATTATCAGCATGTAGTCTAAAAACTAATAAACACTTCTTAAAGTGAAATACTTCGCGAGTTTTTCTTCTGTATAATTATCCTAACACAGGTTGCCGGTAGTGGCTGGATGGGAGAAGCGGAGGAGCGTGAACGTTGGCGCAAAATTGGGGGGGACCTACCTAGGCTGATAAAAATTTATAAAAGCCTCAATCGCTGCATTTCACGCAATGCTTTTTCGTCATGTGGTCTATTTAGCAATTTGGTAGGTTCCAAGTCGCATAATACAATGCCATCCAGCGTCTTTACACGACTAAGCGCAACATAAACTTGGCCTTTAGCAAAATTTTTCTTGCCTAAGTCTATTACGGCTTTGTTTAAGGTGGTGCCCTGGAGTTTATGCACCGTTACAGCCCAACTAAGTATAAGCGGCAGCATCCGTCTTTCCACGTCCCCATAGCCTTTAGTTGCCTGATAAGTTGCTGACACAGGCGCTATGGCGACTAACCCCTCACTGTCTTTAACATTTGTGCCGATAGTACTATCGTCAAATTTTATAAAACTGAATCTGGTAACTCGCCAAATTCAATTTGATCGCGGCGAAGGGCAGGCCACTTAAACTTCGATACGATCCCCATTGCCCCATTCACCAGACCCTCAGTCACAGAAATGTTGCGTCTCAACATAACTCTAGAACCTATTCCCAGTTTTAATTCATGCATGAATCCACCACAGTTGTTTGCGTCAGCTGGAATAACATTTGATGGTGGTCGTTTGCCGTAGGTTGCTGCCTCTCGTGACTCATCGATAGCTCGTAAGGTGTAAATGCGACTTGACTGATGCAGTTGGTCCGTCATTTTAGAGTTATAACTTTCTACCAATTTGAGAGTTGGAAATATCCTCACTGCTGCACCATCCGCAAATTCACCACTCTGTTCGACTTGCCGTCTTTCACACAAAAGTTGTAATTGTGAGAGTGTGAGCTCACCAAACCGTAAATTATTCAGCAAATCAACAAATTCCACATCAGTACTTTGACGCATATTGATGGTGAGTTCGCAAAAGGAAAACACTTGCCACAAATGTATTTCTGCATTTGACCACGGCGGTTGTTCGAAACACCAATGCCCTTTAACTGGTGGTAATTGCATGATATCGCCAAATAACAATATATTTATACCACCAAATAGCAAATTATTGTTCTTGAACTCCTGTAGGCGTAAGTGAAGTATACGTAAGTTTTCGTAGGAAACCATGGATATTTCATCTACTACTAGCCATTTGATATAACGCCACTTACGCCTTTCGCGTTCTAGCGGCTGCCCACTCATTTTACGATAGGTCATTGTGGAACCTTTCTCTATAGGAAGGGAAAAAACCGAATGAAGGGTCCTACCAGAAATTTGCCGTGCCGCTACGCCCGTCAAAGAAGCCACTTCCACAAAAGTTGGTTTTAACAAAATATCCACCGTTGGGGCGTAGCAACGCCTGATATGCTCTACAATTAGTTTTAATAAGAAAGATTTTCCGCTGCCTGCTCCACCCGTAATAAATAATAACAAAGGCTGTAGATCATCATTGCACCTGATGTCGCGCTCAATGGCATCCGATACTTGTTTCAACAAATCCTTTTGTTGAACATTTAGGCTTCTGATTCCGCTTACGAAAACTTCATCAGGCATAGCTGTAGGGTCATTATTTTCATCTAAGAAATCGTCATGACTGTGCACATTGATTTGGTCTTCGGCGTAGATGTTCACATTATGTTCTGTAGGATTATCATTCTGGTTCACCGTGTCAAGTGCTACAGCCTGAACCAAAGCTTGCTGAATGACTTGTTCAGCGTGGGCAAATTGTTCTACGGATAAATTAGGTAGAAGAGGCCTTAATTCTGACTGTCGGCGTAGGAAACAAGCTTCAGCTGTTTCGTCTTCTAGAATTAGCTCACTTTCACAGCGAAAAGGAATGTGACATACAATTAAACTATAGTAAAATCCTTCTCGGTCACTATTCAAAGTGTAGTATCGAGTACGTAAAACTGCTGCCTGATTTCTGATTCGCATTCTTGAATTATCACGTAACTGGATGTATCTAGAGCTCTCACTCTCGTGGTCTCTTAACTCAATGTCACCGTCATCGTCATTCCAAAACGTACTTGAAACAGTTTCGTACCGAACTGCGCATTCGGCCAGACTTATGCCTTCTAAATCATCTGGTCTTAATTGGTAACGATCTAATATATTGTTAAAAACCGATGTTTCGTCTTCACTAAATCGCAAAAGTCTGTATCGTTGCTCCGGACGACAACTATTTACAAAAACAGTCTTTCTAGAACACATCTTTAAAGGTAAATGACAGAGACGGTACGCCGCTTCTGGGGCACTGACTAATCGTTGACCGAGAATCGCCATGGAAACAGCAAACAACTGCTTCCACACATTATTACTATGGCGTTTTGCTTTTTGGACCGCTTCCCTAACAACATCTCCACAATCATTGGGCTCGCATTTGCTGGCATATTTGGCAATATAATACGCTACAGCTGTTACTGTCCCACAAGGCTGTACGTCCATATTTGCTTCCCAAATTTTTAGAAGAGTGGTATTATAGTTATTAATCATAACTTCTTCTGCATTTCTTTGTATTTCACAAAATCGTCCATTGTTACGGAGAGCGTCATCTGGTTCTAAACATTTTGTTGTCGCACTTATAGCCCTTGGGAATCCAAAACGACAGCAACCAGCGTTCCGGTCTTTGTAGCATGTTGTGGAGTGTTTGTGGGTTTGTAACCTTTTAACCTGCTCCGAATTATTGCCTCCAAGTGAGCATGACACGACCTGATCGATTACTCTAAGTCCTTCAGCAGTCTGAAAATCGGGAATAGAGTTGCGCCACAAAAGCATATGTAAATGTGGGCTACCTCGGTTCTGGAACTCTATTCTGTACCAATAGTCATTAATGGCTCCTCCTAAACAGTCAGGATTCAATTTTAAAAATCTCATTAGTGCATTCACCCTAACTGTGAACTGTCTAGCCACAACTACTGGGTATTTTTGTACTAGCTCTAGTCTTTCATCGAATGGTAGGTCTTCAACAACATCCGGCATTGCATCAGGACGTCCGTCTGCAATCAGTAACGCCTTAATCATATCTGGCCAATTGAGGTCATTGCAAGAAAATGTTACGAACCATGTTGGAGGGCCAAGACTCCGTACCATGGCAATTAGCTCAGCGCAACATCTTTTCCAATATGCAGCGGACCCTCTGATGTTTCTCATCGTCAAGTGCATATTGTCGACAAGACCTTGAGGAGTATGTTCACCTTGTTTCATTCGGCATGAGACGGAAACACTTGCTTTGGCTTTAAAATATTCTACAACTGATAATGCAAAAAATAAATAATCGTTTCTTTTAAATCGGTTATCTTTGCCCATGATTCGAGCCTGGAAATAATCAAGAGCAGTTATAGCAATATCTCTAATTTCCCCAAATCCGTTTTTCCCATCAGGGAAAAGAAAATACCAGCATAGCTCTTCCATTCTTCTTTCCCTCTCTATGTTAATTGGTGGTACAGTCTTCCTTTGGATATCGACAACTCTGACCTGATCGTTTAATTGATTTTCATTATTCGTATTAACAACATTCTCTAAATTTGGTACATCTTCGTCAATAGAATACAGCAAACTTGTTGATAAAATAACTCTTCTTTCTAAATTATTTGTACCTTGTATGAAATTTGGTGTTGTGGAATCATGCGATATACTGGAGTCAAAATTGGGTGGTGACCTAGGGAGAGAGGTATCTGTATGACGATTCGATGATAGTGTACTCGTATTGGCTTTACCTTTATAGGAACAAGTGTAAACAAGTGACTCCTGAGTGACTACCTTTTCTACGTTGAGAGGTCCAGTATTCAGTAATTCAGGGTGCGCTGTTTGAGAATCAACATGTTGTAAATTGTTTGCCTCTTCGATCGTAATAGAAATGGGTGTAATGGAATATGTGTTCAAAAAGTTTCCATTACCTGTATTTACCCTTAAATTACGCCGTAGAATTGCGAATAATTGACGGGTATTCACAAAGCGCATGCAACATGCTTTACCTCTAGTTGACGCCTTGTTACCCTTTGGCCCCCTGGCATGGGAATCAAATAGCCAATAATGTATATTACCAGATATTTGGTGACATGCTATTGCGATGGTAACTAAATTACTTGTAAGGATTCCACAATAATGGTTTCTAAAAAAACTAATTAAGCCGTTTTCTAAATTCGGGAATCCTTCTTCACTCTGATCTCTGTCGATATGCCCGTCTATCGAACTATTATTCTGGACGTCTAAATTTATCCATAGCCCATTATATTGTAGACGTGGTAGAATTTCTCTTGCTGCTAAATATTCAACATTTAGTTCTCCAACGTCAGAATTTTCTCTTGCTTCAATGCATTGGCGGTAAAAAGAATCTCCAATAATTATGATATAATCAATATCACTCACTGTCCATCTATTTGCATCCGATAAAGCAAATGCAGTACACGCAACTGCTGCGATAGCTGTACATTGTTTTCCGCGGGAATCTACATCAAATCGGTCATTTCCTTGATGAAAGGTACCATGCAAAATTGCTACATCACTATTTATATCTCTAAATGTACTGGATTGATTAACTTGTTGTACGAGTATTTGTTCAGAATCATCAACCTGCATTTGGTTATTGGTACACTCTTGAATGTCAGCAACATGAATTATTTGTGAGATATCGTATTCCAAGACTCTTTCAAAATTTGGTATGACGTCGTGATACAATCTGTTGTGTCTTAATAGCCATTCTAGAGCAGTTTTCACTCTTTCGGTATTAACATGGAACTGTCTTTGCTGTTCTAAGTTCTCTCTTGATTCTACAACAATAACCAAGCCAGCACTAGAAATAGGAAGTGGTAATTGTTCAGCACCTTCAACTACGTCTTGTGCAAATAAAACCACTTGACCTTTGCACCAGCTTTGGCTAAACCTATTTTGCACTTTGATAATTTTTAGAAAAGGAATCATTCGACTAAGAAGTCGTTGCTCTACCTCTGACAAACAAGCTAACTCTGGTGGTACCGGTGCTACATCCATTTTGTTCCAGTACGCTTGGGCAGGAACTTTACGTTTTCGCAGATTTGTTAAGCATCTAGAACATGTAACAATTTTATGCATTTCTATATTGATACCCAATGAATTGTCATTGGGTAGTAAATCTCGACTACGCGCAGTTTCTAGATTGCACCTTTGCATAGGGTACAATAATTTTTTACAGATGCTACATGCTACATCTGCATAAACATTGATGGCCGATTGAAAAGAATCCTCTCCAATAAAGCGATTTCTACGACATACATCCCTCTGTCTCTCCAAGCGATTACGTCTATGTTCCTCATTTTCAATTTGCATTGATTCACAGTTACGCTCTCTCATTGCCGTCAGTCTTCGGATTCGTTGATCGACAGGTTCAGTTCTTCGTCGTTGATGGATAACGTCGAGTCGGTGCTCACGTTGTTTGGCAGTCTCATTACTTAACCGATCTTGTATAACACCGAGTCGTTGATCACGTTGATCGGGAGTCTCATTGCTCAACCGTTCTCGTATAACACCGAGTCGGTGATCACGTTGATCGGGAGTCTCATTGCTCAACCGTTCTCGTATAACACCGAGTCGGTGATCACGTTGATCGGGAGTCTCATTGCTCAACCTTTCTCGTATAACACCGAGTCGGTGATCACGTTGATCGGGAGTCTCATTGCTCAACCGTTCTCGTATAACACCGAGTCGGTGATCACGTTGATCGGGAGTCTCATTGCTCAACCGTTCTCGTATAACACCGAGGCGATGCTCACGCTGTTCAGACGACTCGTCACTCAATCGTTCTTGAATACGAGAGAGTCGACAGATCTTATCATTTGGCGACTCTTGTGATAATTGAGAACGCCTGTAATTTTTCATCTGAGATAACCTAGCGTGACGAGCTAACTCTGATTCTTGGGAACGGGACATAGCGCTCCGTTTGCGACACTTAATTAATCGTTCCTTATTTGCAGTATTAGTTTCTTTAATTTTGTTTGCCCTCATGCGGGCGGCCCCTTTAGTTGGTCTGCCCATAGTGATTCTTAACAAAGGCTAAAATTCTAATTACACAAAAAATGGAAAAATAAAAAAACTTTTTAAGAAAAAAATTAACCGACTTCAAAAAAAACCAGAGTACTACTGTACTAAAAACCAAACCAAAAAACACTTCTGCAATAGAAAGTGAAAATTCAAAAGTAAAAATAAAGCACTACTGTACTAAAAAGCAAAAAATAAACTGATCTAGATATTTAATCCAAAAGAATGCTCAGAAAAGTATTATAATGGATGTCTAATTTTTTACACTATAATAGTTTTTCAAATCAATGCTAGCTATTAACTTAAATAAATTAAATACTATTATAATTATGGGCTAAGTACCTACTCATCTGTTTGAAGTCGGTGCCAAGCCCTAAAATAATAAGAAGCAACAAAAACTACAATACTTCCTTAATTATAAAAGAAAGACAAGACAAAATAAAAATAACACTAATCAAAATTTAAACAAACAAAAAGACAAGATAAAATTAACGACGAAAAAATAAATTCTAGTGAAACTAACGTAAATGCTCCTATTACCGCCAGTTTAAGCTGTCTCAGGATTCACTTAAAAAAAATAGATATAAGCTGTTATGTTAGGGAAGATGTTATAATTTATAATTAATCTTTACGAAGTATTCTTGGCTATTCAGTTCTTAAATTCAAGATTCAATAACACAATAGTCACAAAATAATTATTTTATCCAAAAGAGAAGTTGATTCTATTACCGACCCATAGAATGCGGCAAGATCCTATTAGCGATTTTTCTGCTTCTTTTACCGACCCATACGAAGTTGCCACTTCTACTATAGTATAAAATAAAATAAAATCGTTTTTAAGGTATTTTATGGTGTTGTTTACTTTGAAGTAAGTGTTACATTATTGTTTTGTTATAAAATAGTTATTAATATTTACACCAATAATCTATAAGTAAGTAATTATTGGTGTAAATATTCGATGGTGAAACGAATAAATAATATAAAATCATAATATAACAATAGTTATGATTTCCCTTGTAACGCAGTGTAATCCTTGGTATGCTATGAATAATAGGTTTATGAAGCTTCGTATATGCTGGTCTCTTCATTTATAGCTATAAGCCCAGCTTCTAGTTGACCAGAGGCGTCCCTACTGCTTGCGCGCTTCTGCTTTCTGCTACAAACTTTAAAAAGATTATAGAATTTAATAAAATATATGAAATATACATAGATAATGCCATGAATGAAACAGGAAAGTAAATTTTATTTTACATTAATGATATGGCCTGTGACAAAATCTCTCAAATCGTCACGTATGCAAGAAATAAGCCAATTTGATCAAAAATTGACATTTTGTTTTTGTGTTAGTACTTCAATATTACCAAAAATATCCTCACAGCTGTGAGTCGGTAATAGAATCAAGTAAGAAGGTTACAATATTCTATTAGCGACCATTAAAAATAATAATAAATAGATCGAGTTTGACACAAAAACTTAAGAAATAGCTATGTCGTTAATAGACCTAACGAAGTAAAATAATTTTAAGAATTGAACAAGAAAAAAGTATAATCAAATAAGTTAGTCTATAATAGATTTTATTTTAAAATACTAAACGTTCTCAAAATTTTAACAACGCCATGGGTCGTTATTAGAATCAAGTTTTAAAATTTGGCTTCTATTACCGCCTTTTATTAAAACATGATTTTATAACATAAAAACCAATTAAAAGTACTATTTTAAGAATTAGTTTAGAAAACGAATATATGCGTTACAGTTGTAATGTGATAGCAAGAAGACTAATCAATTTTTAGTGCGTTAATTTCCTTAAGCAATATTCAGGTGTACTTACGTGGCTGGAGGCGCGACACTATGAAACTTGTGTCCGTTACGGGCGCTTCCCAATTATTGACAAATTATTTCTTTCACTGGCTATTTAAACACACAAACTTTGCTCTTTTTGTTATAAAACAAAATTATGTAACTAATTTTTAAGGTATTACTTTTCTGGAACCCTATATTATGTATAATATGAGTGATTTAAAATTAGATCGGTAATAGAGTACACATTTTAGGGGGTCGTTAATAGGAGCTTTTACGTTAAATACTTCTAATATTTTACAAAAACCAAGAAAAGTACAATCCCGTGTGAATCTGACCAAAATGAATTAAACCTGTTACAAAAATTTTGCGCATCAAAAATTTTATTACATTTGAGACGACCGTCAATGTCGTCTGCCCGCACGTGTCTGCCCGTTTGGGTTAGTTCGCTAGACGCGAGGCCGCGCGCCCCCCTCCACGTTTCACAGTCCGCGACGACCTTGGCGTTAGAGTTTCGTGGTATGCACGCAGTCTATCAATCCTCTTTACTTGGCTTGGCACCGACTCCAAACAGATGAGTAGGTACTTAGCCCATAATTATAATAGTATTTAATTTATTTAAGTTAATAGCTAGCATTGATTTGAAAAACTATTATAGTGTAAAAAATTAGACATCCATTATAATACTTTTCTGAGCATTCTTTTGGATTAAATATCTAGATCAGTTTATTTTTTGCTTTTTAGTACAGTAGTGCTTTATTTTTACTTTTGAATTTTCACTTTCTATTGCAGAAGTGTTTTTTGGTTTGGTTTTTAGTACAGTAGTACTCTGGTTTTTTTTGAAGTCGGTTAATTTTTTTCTTAAAAAGTTTTTTTATATTCTATAAAAATAATATTATTGCATAGGTAAGCCATTTTAAGTTTGTCAAGGTTGTATATGTATTACAGTTTCACGCGAACGAAGTCGCAGGCAGAAGCTATTTAAAAATAATGGTCACCTTGACAAATTACTACTTAAGTAATTGCTACTAATTATCACCGACATTTTGCTAAAAAAGTAGTCTGTATATAATTAACAAACAATGAACACCTAGATTTATGAACAAGAAAACAACAACATTTCCAAAGTAATCTGGTCTATAAATTCATAACTGATGATTTTCGAGATCAATTATTATTACGACTTTATTGATTACTAACTTTTTCCCGCGGCTTCGCTCGTGTTAGAAAGAGACAGAAAGTAGCCTATGTTACTCTCCATCCCTTCAACTATCTCCACTTAAAAAATCACGTCAATTCGTCGCTTCGTTTTGCCGTGAAAGAAAGACAAACATACAGACAGACACACTTTCCCATTTATAATATTATATTAGTATGGATAAACTATTTAAATAGTAAAACGGTCTGGATCCTTTAAGGATTAGCCACATGAAATGATAACATCAAAGTTTCTTAGACGGTCCTTTTTTTTTTCAAATAGTACCTACGCAATCATCTTGTAAATCATAAATCGAAAAGATGATGATGATGGCGTTAACTACTCTATCTCAAGGCAAATAAGCACAAAACCTCTGGTGCCAGCAGCCACCACGGAAGTCGCTCCGGGCGTCGGGGGACTCATGATGACATCAGCCCGCGTCGACGGCGCCTTCGTGTTCCACCAAGCAAGGCCTGACGCCTGCGAGTTGTTTGAAAGAGATTCCACGGCTCCGGACACAAAGAGCTACTTTAAGAAGGAACATCGGTGGTTTTTATTCAGCAGGAGTCTGACATTTCCATCCGCTCTGCCCAGATCGGGAGAAGTCATTTTCAGGAAGATTTTTCACCCACAAAAAAAGGCAAATACTTCTTATTCTGGGGGCATACCACAAGCCCTTATAGCAGTATTACTTTGATATTACTTTCAGTGGGAAAGAGACGGCGCTAGACAACGTGTCTAACGCTGTCACTTGCACACTCCTGCAACAGGACTAAAACAATCTTACTTTAAACGTCATGGTAAGGGGGCTGATCAATGCTTTTGAGTGGTACTGCTACTTATAAGCTTTTCTCATTGGGAAGCTCGAAATAAAAAGGTTTACATAACATTGGCAACCTCGCCAGCTATTTTGGATCATTACCAATCGCAAAGGGGTCCCGACCACGACCCCATTCGGTTCAAAATGCCAAAGGTGAATAAAAAACGTCGCTTGCTTGTTAGTCAAAACCATCAAAACAAATAAAAAGTCGATTTCGCGATTCTATTTTGGTTAAGCGGTATTCGATCGACTTTATCGTTCGGTGCGATGTAACGTGTTTTTATCTTCGCATGATACGCGAATTGTTAAGAGTATAGACGGACTATTTTTAAAGCCATTTTTAATGATATTTGGTCGATGATATGGTGGCTTGATGATATGCAAGGTAAATACTGGTAAATTCTAATATTGACAGTTAACTCAGTGACTAAGCGATTTTTTGCTGTGCTGCGTGTCACGGGTTCGATCTCACACGGGATAAAATTTGTATTATAACCTGGTTCATTAAAGAAATCTAAAATGGCGGCGCTTATCATGTTCTCCCGCTCGCACACTAGTGCCGTCTATAATCACACTTGCGCGTACTATCAACATAAAAAAAATGTCTTGATTTGCTTCCACGCTGCCTTGACGCACTCAGTGCTCCTTTTTACGAATATCTTGTTATAGTTTTCTGTTATTTTTCCGTTGTTACCTGTTTGTTATGGTGGTAAAAGTAGGCACTGTTTCCAAAGATAATACTACAAATTCTTAATAATATTTTCGATTTGAAAAAAAACTTCAACTTTAAACTTTATATGCAGACTGTACTACATGTCAACGTAAGTAACTACACGCCATTTAAGATTCCTTTCTTTAATGAACCGGCTTATACCTACACATTCACATTTACTGATAAACACAATTATATGATTTAGAAAAAATATACAGAACACACATTCATGTTTATCACACGAAGTTTGTCCTGGGAGGTAATCGTACCCACCCTTAATGTTTATAGTAGTTACCGTGACCCCGGAACATAAAGGGCAACCGAAGAAACATGAGTGGGTTTTAGTCAGTAAAAGTCTGACACGCCCTCCCGCCGCACCCAGGACGGGAGCAGTCATCTGATGATTTCCCACTCCCCAAAAAAAAACCCTCGACCTCCGGTTTACCAGTCACGGTCACTAAACACTAGACCAACACTCCAAACTCAAATTCTTTTTTTTAACCCAAGCAAGCGGCCAGTCCTCTCCAAAAATGGCTATACTTAACGATTTAGTAAAACGAAAAAATGCAATTTCGTCCGTCTTGTAAGTTAAACGTTTGTTGTATTAACATAAAGAAATACTTACGGAATGTCGGTTGGTTCGTACAAGACGGTCACGTCAGGGAGTCGTACGGGACAGCGTGTCACGTATGTATGTCACGCGAACTTAGAACACCATGCACTTACATGCGGTATTTGCAATTTCAGTAAGGGGGGATGTTTTTTCTGGATTGTTCTTTTAGTACATTGTTCGGATATCTTTTTTGTCTAGGCTATATACATACATGTCATTTATATACCTACATATTATATGACTAGTAGAAAATGCAAAAGGCATTAAGTCCGACTGTTTGTGCATGAGGTTAAAATAAATAAAAATATACCGAGTTTATACTCATCATCACTAATTTCGGCCTGCATCTGTCCACTGCTGGAAATTCACAAATCCAAGGTCACGTCACTACTAACAGTACACTTTACTACTAGGTTATGTACCAATACATTCAATATAATGGGCTTTTGTACCCAAACAAAACTAGACCATTGCCATGCGATTTGAAATGGTGCCAAAGCGCCAAAAGCTCAGTTTGTGGGTCACACTTTATCAACAAATAACGTTTTTCGTCGATTCCTGGCCATTTACAACCTTGAAGAAAGGCGTTTTTGTGTGTGAAATTGCAGTTCATGGATAAAAACTAATACAGCTCATCAAACTAAGTGACACTGAAAGGGTAAATAAAATTAAAAAAAACCTCCGCCCCTATTGTTAAGATCGCGACTTCAGCTAACAAGCGTTGACAACTTCAAACTGCTGAACCGACTTTGATGAAATATTTATTTATTTATTTAACAATAAGCACACCAACTGTATAATCACACAAAATCATACATACTATTATAATACTAACAATGTATATCATAGGAGTAATTACACAAATCATAGGTATGCATAACATTCTAATAATTTCAATTTGCTAAGAGACTACAAATTGCGCAGATTTTAGTTTAATTTTAATTTAGAAGAAAAATAGAAAATGATTGGCAAATAATTAATTTAAATGACTGAAAATTTAAGTAAGTTACAAAATTATACTGAATACTAAACCTATTATATAAATTATACATCATCCTTAGTAATTGAACCACTGTAGTTTTTAATCAAGAACTGCCTGTATGACGCAAATTTCATAGAAAAGAGGTCTATGAGATTATTTGACCTGATAGATATCTCATTATATAGCCTTGACATACGTGTTAGGGGACTATTGAATGTGGTATTCAGTGTGGAAGTGGGTACAACAAATGTACGATGATGCCTCATGACTCGTTGGTTAGATCTAAAGTTAAACAAGTTAATCAATTGAGCATCTATGGATCCACTAATGATTTTATGAAGTACCAACAAATCAGCAATGTCACGTCTTTCCTTTAAGCTTATCATTTTATAATGTTCTAACCTAGCTGAATATTCGGGGATAGTATAACGTACACCATTTCTTATGCTCAAATATCTGACAAAACGAGCTTATGTATTAAGTGCTTATATGGCTAAGAACTAACGCTAGATAACTTACTCTTAAATAAAAAATGTCATCCAAGTCGTATCAGCCGTTTAAGAGCTCTACCACAGCCAGACACACACAAACAATAAATTAAAAAAAAAACAAAGCATTTATTTCACATAGACCATTTACATGGCACTTATGAATTGTCAAAGTGTCAGTCACTTTGTCAAAAACTTGAAGCTAGTTGCTTGTTCCAAAACGTAGATCATATGGAAAAAATCAACAATAATCATAGGGGAATAATAATAATCATCTGCACCACTGCAGCAATGGTCGCCTGGAGGACACGGTCGAGCACACGGTGGAGGTGTGCCGCGCATGGGCGGACCATCGACGTGTCCTCGTAGAGGCGATCGGCGGCGGTGACCTCTCGCGCCCGGCGCTGGTTCAGGCCATGCTTCGGGGCGAGACGGAATGGGATACCGTCGCCTCCTTCTGCGAAACAGTTATGCTAGTAAAAGAAGCGGCGGCGCGCGAGAGGCAACGACGAGCCTCTCGCCCCGGACTAAGACCCAGGCGAAGACGTCGAGAGTCGCAAGACGACTACCGGCCACCGTAGGCGCGGTTCTGCGGATGGCGAGCGATGGGTAGCTCGCTTCCCGGCTAGGACCAGGACCGCGTCGACGGCGCGTTAGTGTTCCACGCGCGCCTCAAAGAGAAGAAGTCAGCACTGGAAGGGGCCCAACAGGGCCACGCCTGCCGGGGTTGCGGAATGTTTATAATAGTTACCGTGACCCTGGAACATAAAGGGCAATTGAAGGAACATGAGTGGGTTTTAGTCAGTAAAAGTCTGACACGCGCTCCCGCCGCACCCAGAACGGAAAAAAAAGAACATAGGGGAAAAAATCAACAATAATCTTATAACACCCTGCTTTTTGGGGCTAAAAATAATTCTAGCTAGAATTAATTCCCATGCTATTTTACTGGAATGTGTGTAGATTTTCTGACATGTACGCACGTGTAGAATAAAACGTGATGAATACATTATACAATTTGTATTATTACTCATTGTATGTATTCATCACGTTTTATTCACGTCTAAAAAAGTGTCGTTTAACTATTTTAATAGGACTATTATTTTTATAGCTCTTTAATAGGCCAGACGTCTAATTGCGTGACTTGTTTTAAAAAATTCAAATTTGTAATTTATTAAAAAAAAATAACACTTGAGCGTATAATTTTGTTGCATAGACAATAAAAATATTCACTTAGTTAATTAGACTCACGTGATGGCAGACAGACAAACAGACACACACACTTAGCTGTCAAACTTTTAATACCTACCCGTGTTTTTACTTCAGGGATTAAAAAAGGCCCGGAAACACATTTTCAACATGCTTCTATCAATTCCTAGAATTAAAACATTTACTCCAATTTACGAGTAACAAAACCGTATTTACCGTTCATTTTATAGGTAGCTAACAAAAATGGATTCCAGTTATCGGTAACAGCCAATTTCCCGAGTATATAATTGGGTTCGCCATTAGAAATGCGGTTGAAACGTCCCGCGCGTGTAAAAGCCGCAGTGGCATGCAACGACCGCAGTTAACCGCTGATGTGAACGAACCCTTATAGCTACATCTACGGTGCTAGGCTTGAGTGTGCAATGCAACTTTGACGTATTCGGTTCGCAGTGGCATATGGTAAGCTTATGACAACTGTGTGGAAACTGCGGCTATTCGTTCTTACACGAATGAAAATTTACAATATGAACACCCGGTTAACTATACGTTAAAAGAACGATTACAAAAAACGTGCAGGACAATACCGTGTGAACGAAACCTTACTCGTTGTCATTCCCTAAACTGTACAGAAAACAAAAAAAAAACAAAACAAAAGAAATAAAGACGGACTTAATGCTTTGCCAATTCCCTATGTATGTCCACAAAACAATCTACAGTACTCGACATAACGAGCTACGTTTACTTGCCAAAATTAACGTGTGTTTACTCCATTAACGTTAAGCGTCTCTTAAGTTTAAGCAACGTTTTTATGGGAGGTAATTAAACCAGATATATCTGTGTATTTAAAGGCTAAATTGGTGCTTTAAAGGCATTAGCATTCGAAACAGATAATTACTGTATGTTTGTTAAATGACTTCCAGTTATTGCTGTTGTTTTTACAAAAGGGTGAACACACAAAAAACCTTATTAAACCTAATAAATATCATAGCGGCTAAATTTGTACTCGTTATTTCGAAAAATCATGTATGACAGAACTAGTCAGCATTAGCCTTCTGGTTTCCTTTGGCTTATAAAAACAACTTTAAAATTTGGCCAAAAAAGTCATTAATAAGTAAAACGTACTTATTTGAAAACCACTGGTAGGATAGGAACTTAAAATTCCTGTTGCTCAATAAATTCGTAGCGCTCGCCTACGCAGATGCTACGCGCGTGCTACGAGCTACGGGTATGTGCTACGCATTTAATAGTTCGTTAAAAATATAACGTCTTACTAATAATCGCTGCATAAAGGGGTACGTATCAAAATCCCGAATTTTAAAAGACCGAATTTTAAAATACCGATGGACGACGAAGTACAAAATCCCGGAATTGCAAAACTGGTTGGTTAGGTTAGGTTAGAACTGTGACCACACAACGCGCGAAGGCGAGCGAGCGGAGCGAGCGTGCCGGGGCAGCGGCCGCCGAGCGCCAGATTCCCTCTTTTGCAAAGTAAACATTTTGGTTTCTTTGCTCTGTACAATAAAAATACGTACAATAAAAATGCTTTGAATCGCGAGAACTACGTCGCTGCTCTTTGGGATTTCATCCATCGGTATTTCGTCCATTCGGGATTTCGTCCATTCGGGATTTCGTCCTTTCGGGCATTTGGACATCGGTATTTTGTGTTCCGATATAACGACTATCGGCATTTAAAACTTTCAGTTTTTTTTTAATTTCGGTGTTTTGGACGTCGGTATTTCAATCATAGGTATTATGAACTTTCGGGATTTGGATACGTACCCGCATAAAGTTATGACAGGTTTATACGTCAAAAAATGTATGGTTACCCTGGCTTTATTCATAACTTTACACAGTGATTATTAGTAAGGGCATAGTGTTCATTTCTGTTTGTTATAAAAACCATAACATCATTATATTATATCCCTTTGCATTGTCCCTCGTCTGCTCAGGCACTTAAAAACACACTCAAGCCTAGCACCGTAGATGTAGCTATAAGGGTTCGTTCACATCAGCGGTTAACTGCGGTCGTTGCATGCCACTGCGGCTTTTACACGCGCGGGACGTTTCAACCGCATTTCTAATGGCGAACCCAATTATATACTCGGGAAATTGGCTGTTACCGATAACTGGAATCCATTTTTGTTAGCTACCTATAAAATGAACGGTAAATACGGTTTTGTTACTCGTAAATTGGAGTAAATGTTTTAATTCTAGGAATTGATAGAAACACATTCAAATCGGACCAGCAGGTCCTGAGATTCGTGCGTTAGACCAAACAAACTCTTCAGCTTTATAATATTCAGTATAGATTCTGGTATTGTACAAAAACCAGGATTTATCTGTATTCCCGCGAAGGCAAATAGTTGGAAAAAATACTAGGAAGTTGATGGTATGACCACGTCAGTACTACTTCGACAATTCAACCCATGCAAGGTTTCGACGTCCTTTTACCTTTCGACGACCAAGCGACAGCCGGCTGTCGGGCTGCTATTGTCTTTCTATTGTGTCTCGAATCACGTGTGTTCTTTTAGGGGTCGAATTTTTGTAAATTCCACCCCTAAAAGAATAAAATAGGGGACGGAAGTTCGACATCGGGCATAAGCCGCGGGCAATACATATAAAAACCGGCCAAGAGCGTGTCAGGCCACGCTCAATGTAGGGTTCCATAGTTTCCCGTCCGTCACAACAAGTGTTCCCACTTATAAGTAAAAAAAAGGCTATTTGTTACGTTGACATACTAAGTACGCAGAAATTATTTTGTACAACCTTTTTGTCTTTTTTGTACGGTGGGCAAAACAGATAAGTATCCAGGGCCGTCAGATACAGTTTAAGTTTTCTCAAAAACCCACGGATATTTTTTAATAAAAATTTAAACTATAGTAGAAAATTACTAGTTCTTCAATTAGGTTAAATTTCATTTGAATACATTCATTGGTATTCAAGAAAACCTCAATTGTATGTGATGGCCCTGGATACTTATCTGCTTTGCCCACGTACAAAAACTGTTTTTTCTATCAAGTTCAAAATAATTTTCCTAGAAAGTACTTATAAAGTTCTACTTTCCAGATTTTTTTCATATTTTTTAAACCTACGGGTCAAAAGTTAGAGGGGGGGGGGACGCTTCAATTTTGCCTTTTGGAGCGATTATTTTCGATATTATTGACATTATCAAAAACTGATTTTAGTAAACCCCTTTTCATTTTTAAATACCTATCCATCAATACATCACACGTCAGGGTTGAAATGAAAAAAAAAATCACTTCCCTCTTTACATATAGGAGGGCTACCCTAATAAAACATTTTTTTCCAATTTTTATTTTACCACTTTGTCGGCGTGGTTCATATACATATTGTTACCAAATTTCAGCTTTCTAGTGCTAACGGTCGCAGAGATTAAGCGAGGACGGACGGACAGACAGACAGACATGGCGAAACTATAAGGGTTCCTAGTTGACTACGGAACCCTAAAAATTAAATGCGGAATAAAAATATTAAAATACTAGCTTTTGCCCGCGACTTTGTCCTTGTGAAATAATAGTTCCCGTTCTCGGGGGATTTTCGGGATGAAAACTATCCTATGTCCTTTCTCGGATCCCAGACCATATTGTACCAAATTCCATTCAAATCGGCTTCAGCGGTTTAGGCGTGAAGAAGAGACAGACAGACAGACAGACAGATAGACAGACAGACAGACAGAGTTACTTTCGCATTTGTATTATATTAGTACGGATTAAAACGTGTCCTTAAAGGATTAAAGGAGTCTCCTTTTCCAGGGCTGCCCCGAACTCCTCTCGAAGCAGATTATCTGGCAGACGCTGCAGGGCGTGGCGTACTGCCACCGGCACAACTGCATCCACAGGGACGTGAAGCCGGAGAACATCCTGCTCACCAGCGAAGGAGTCGTCAAGCTGTGCGACTTCGGCTTCGCCAGGATGATCAGTGCGTATTGATTTGTAATGTTGTGTGAGTATGTAAGCCCCCCTAAACAAGTGGCATTGTAGAATAGATAGCGGCATAGAATAGATTGCCAAATGTATGGAGATGTCAAATTGTTTAGCGAAAGCTTATGTCAACCCCATACATTTCAGGCGGGAGAAGTCATTTGATGATTTCCCACTCCCAAAAAAACCCATACTTTGACAACCTGTTCTAATCATATATAATAATCTATTCTACAATGCCAGTATGCCACTGGTCTAGGAGGCCAAAGCAGCTTCTTCCGTCGGGTTTTTCGAGAAATGGATTATGTTTTACGACCATATATTATGTCTCATTCTATGGCACGCTCTACAGCCTAAACTATTTAACGGATTTTGACATTGAGGTGTCATTAAATTCGTCTTAGTTGTGGGTGACATAGGATGTACATTATTCTTCTACCCTTTCCTTCTAGTTTCCATCATTCATTCATCACCTAATAGTTACATCCATCTTTTCTTTGGCGTCCCTCTCCCTTTCCATTTTACCCGACTTTATGTTCCGTTTTACTTTATCTCAGTTTATTAGATAACAGAGTTAGGGACCTTTAATTAAAGAGCCTACACCATAAAAGTCTGGAATGCAACGTTACCGCAACTCCTTTGGTCCTGCGATTGTTTGTTCATCTCGATGACCGGATTGCTTCTTTGTCCTCTCACATAAAAAAAGTTCTTAATACAGTTTTTACATTAAGAGCATTATCAAGTCGGAATAAAGTTCAGAATACAATGACTGACTTCACAAAGCTTGGAATAAAATTAGAATTTATTTTGTAATACGTTAGGGTCTTAAGGCCAAGTAATAAGATATTGTTAATTTTCGCACCTTACCATACAAAAGCATGGAGCTATTATTCTCATAGTAACGGGGAGTTATACTAGAATTATTTTATGTGCATGTTTATTGTTAAATATTTACTGTGAGACATTATGTGTATCTGAAAAATAAATCCGGCAACATGCATATAAAAAGTTTCTCGTAGCTATAAATCACTTCTTCCAATTACTTATATTTTTTTGAGTGTGGCTCAAAAACTCTATCGGTGATAAATAATTTCCTTTGGAGAATGCCCCCTCAAAAATCTAGAACGAAAATTTAAGACCAATATCTACATATTATATCTATATAATATGTAGATATTGGTCTTAAATTTTAGAATTTTAGTCGATGGACAAGCATCTATGTAACATATATTCTAATATATGTTACATAGATGCTTGTCCATCGACTACAAAAACCATTATTTGAAAATGCATGTTTCAAATGTTTACGCAATACAAAATATATAGGCCATTCATTTACTAGAAAATCCATCATTCGAGAATACAGGTTATCCATATCCTATTACCTATCCTGTCCTATCCTTAATATCCTCTCCATCACCAGGTGGCAGCTGTTCGTCGGAGCACTCCGTCCACACCATGATACCCTTCGGAGTCGACATTCGCAGAAGAGCTAGTAACTACCTCATTTTGATATATCTAAACACTAGACAGAAGTAATAATAGTAGTTATAGATCTTTTGAAAAATACTAATGGGCTGATTAAAGCCTATTTGCAATAATTGAGCATTAGATTACTAAAGACGGATGTTGACACAAGCTACATACATAATGTATCTAAATTATATTTCTAGCAGCCAAATCCAACAATTTTTATTACGTTAATACAAATGACCATCGGTTTTTGAATAAAGACTCTATTAAACTTTTAAAAAGATTCTAAATTAAATGAAACGGTTAAAGTTTTTTTACCGTTTCAAAACTTTATATATTTTTTTTAAACAATGTATGCCAGTGAGAAATTCTTAAGAGTTAATGGAGAAGTCCGAAAGTAAATGGGAAAGCATAAAATTATCAAATTTGTGGCCATACTAATATTATAAATGGGAAAGTGTGTCTGTCTGTCTGTATGTTTGTCTTTCTTTCACGGCAAAACGGAGCGACGAATTGACGTGATTTTTTAAGCGGAGATAGTTGAAGGGATGGAGAGTAACATAGGCTACTTTTTATCTCTTTCTAACGCGAGCGAAGCCGTGGGCAGAAGCTAGTGTTTAATAATTATGAGTAAGTAATTTCAAGTGTTATTTCTAAAAATGTTTCAGTGACACATCGTCCTATCCATAGTCTCGATAATATTGTAGATCGATAGCTGTAAACAATTCATGTATCAATTAATTTAGTCCGGTCTAGTTTGCTTGTCATCGTAAATGATTGATCTTTATTATTATTATTATTGAACCTGTTCGCACTAGTTTATATATCATTTTTTTAAGGACAACAATCAGAACAATCAGGAGCATATTAAATATGACACTTGATTGGAGTTCTAAAATAATAGAGATTACAAATACACTACTCACGAGACGTTATCCACAGAATACAGATTACCCTAAAAAATACTTAGCATAGGAACTGGAATAATAACAATAAGGACAAATTTAAAGCTATCAATATCAATGGCTATCTTAAAAAAAACTTTATTGAAAAAGAAAAATGAACACATACACACATGTCGGAGTATCGGTGCCTGTTAGGGCACGCATCGATACCGATACCATACCAAATCCCGGGAATTTTTCGCCCATTAATTATTGATAGAACCCCGAGAATTTCGGTACTCAAAAGTATCGAAATCCCAATTAAAAAAAGGTATTTGACTGCAATACAAATGAAATTGATAGAGTTAAATCACATAATTAATTATTATATAACAAAAACATTGTAACAAAATCCGTACTAATATTATAAATGCGAAAGTAACTCTGCCTGTCTGTCTGTCTGTCTCTTCTTCACGCCCAACTGAACCGATTTGAATTAAATTTGGTACATATATAGTCTGGAACCCGAGAAAGGACATAGGATAATTTTCATCCCGAAAATTCCCTGGGAACGGAAACTATTAATCCACGCGGACGAAGTCGCGGGCAAAAGCTAGTATGTGTATAATATGTCAATAAATCAACATAATCATCATTATAAGGCTGCCTGTCCATTGAAGCGGACAAGGAAGCAGAGCGGTGGAGTAATGGGAGAGAGGTGTTGTTGGCTGTGCTTTGCCCGTCAATTGACGTGGAGCGAGGTAGTGAGGAACTGAGTTGCGGAATTTGCTGAAAAATGGCTGAGTAAGCACGCCATGCTTCACTTTATGAACAGATCCACTCAAATCTGTGTCCTTCTATCATCAAGAGAGTGTCCTTCTCTCATCAAGAGAGTGCCTCAGACATTAACCTTCATGGATCTCGTGACCAATACGATTGTATGGACTTTAAAAGAGACTTTGACCTCAGAGTTTGTTTCGGATGTTCCTTCTCAGAGCACTCCAGCTAGCCCGCACCGTCATTCGCTTAAAAAAAAACAAAATATCGACATGTAAAAGTGTTGTATATTTAACCTATTTCCAAAAAAATATGATTTTTATTTTTTATGTAATTTGAGCAGGTGGCGCGATAATCTTGTTTTGACAACTCATAAAAAGTACGCCAGTACCATATTCTAGTGGATTTTAATCTCGCTCATCGCTCTGCAACCTCGCTCCACTCTAATGGACAGTCAGCCTTATAATTATGTAATTGAGACTTATAATTATGCAGTAAAGTGTTTAGACCCCAGTTGACACCAGAGCAGTTAATAAAGATTTGTAGAACAATTATTACAGTAATTGCGTTAAATTATCTGCAATTATCTTATCTACAATTACTCAATAGATTTATAATTAAAATGAACCTAGAATATGGGTTAAAAGTTGAAAATGGGGTTATTCAATAATTATACGTTATACGTGCATCAAAATAGGTATCGGGTAAATTATTATCGCCTGTAATCTGAAAAGTATCGCAAGTACCAAGACCAGCTCCGTGAAATATCGGGAACGGCCATTGACGGAATTGCTGAAAATTTCCGGGAATTGTGATACTGGTCATGCCCTAATTCAGGTGTATTTACAGGCATGACACATTTTAACTTTGTCTCTGGTATAGCAGAAGTCTGTAAGCGATTTACTTACCGGTAGACCGCCGGCCGTCAGCGGCATCAGCTTATTTGTCATCCAAAGAAAAACTACGATGTTGCTAATAAAAAGTCAATAAATATCCTGGGACATCTTACACACGGCCATCTGATCCCAAGCTAAGCAGAGATTGTGTTATGGTTATCAGACAACTGATAGTAATACTTATTTTTTTTTAATCCACACATAATAATAGATAATTAATAACACCCAGACACAGAACAAACAATTATGCTCATCACACAAAGTTTGTCTTGGGTGGGAATCCAACCTACGACCTCTGGCTTAGCAGTCAGGTTCACTGAACACTAAACCAACAGGCCCGTCTAAGTAAGTAGGAATAATTGGTAAAACAAACCTAAATATGTGACGAAACGAAACATTATATCCCTTACCAATAAGATATTATTCATTAAAATCAATAAGACTGGTCGCCCTACAAAATCAATTATTTTGCTCAGCGTTTTAAATTTCAATTCTACTGTCTTAGTTTTAAGGAATATTTTACCTCACATAAACGTTCAGTTTCGAATAGACGATGTCGAGTTTCTAATTGTGTTATTGATTGAAGTGTAAAATGCTTGTACGATGGTCCCTTTTCAATTTATTATAACCAGTCTATTGACACCGGGCATTGTCCTCTAGTCCAGTCGATTCTAATCAACAGTAGAATTCCAACTCCATTCATTCACTTGGTTCATTTAAATTAATGCAAAATTTATTTAAAGTGTGCGCGAGTTCAAAAGGTCAATCGTAAGCAGTGTACTATTCTGATTAGATATCATTTAAATGTTTAATTTGATTTAAATTTAAAGGTGTGATTCATCGAATAATGTTAGTATTATGTAATTTGATCATTAAATCTTGTGGAATTAAACTAAATAATACTAGCCCTTATGTATCCCACTGGACTTTGCCCTAGCAAAGACCTCTTCTCGTACAGAGAAGCACGAGCATCAACCAGGCTTGCTCTAGGTGGATTGACGTATCATTATATTCACTGTAAGCCTAAGTTTTCTCAGGATTTTAGTCTTCGCCAATGTTAAAGATATCAAAGATAAACTTTAGAAAGTACATATGAAAAAGTTATGTTTGTACTTGCTTGGATGTGAACCCAACCCATTACCTAGAGGCGGCGCCTTAACAACTGAACCATCACGACACAGGCGTCAGTAATGCATTACAAAATTAACCTCGTGAAGGCTATGAAACAATTTAACAACAAATAATATAAATCATTTTACCGCGCCGTCCATTATGTACAGACTTATCGATTCTAACGAAGTAAAATATAAATATAGCGAAGTTACAAGGACGTTGAATAGTTAATTCAAAAATTGTAGGTTACAATTTACTGATGATAACGAAATAATATTTAAATTATGTACTTATTTTCTGAACTGTCTAGGTTTAGGTACATACACTACCTAAAATAAAAACGTCCGAGAGCCTAACCAAACAATAAGATTTAAAACAATTCTTGAAGGTTCGAAATTGATGACTAATACGAAGGTTATTCGATAAAACGATTGTTTCAGGAAAAAAAACACCTTAAATAGGTCTTCTGGCGAATAATTCAGTTGGTAAGGGTATACTGGGTTTTCTGTAGAAGGAGATACACTTTTCTGAGGAATTGGAGACGTCCTTTACTCGTTATTAACTCATTTTCCTCAGCTCCAATGATATAGTTACTATTATTTTGACTTTGGAAAAAAAATTGAATAGAAGTCTGACACTCCCTTCTGATCCGCCCAGAGCGGTAGGAGTCATTTGACCCTTTGACACACACCAAAGAAGTGTATAAACTTCATGATACTGCACCTGCAATTCCTAATTTTTCTCATTCTCCTTTGTCCACATGACTTTCCTTTAGTCCATTCTCAAGTCGTCAAAAATTAAAAGATCTTATCTTCTTTACCATGTCTGTTTGGACAGAGGTCAATGAAGTAATAAAAAGCCAATGACCCCTCCAACTTATCAGAAGGGATGGCAGTCCATCTACCTTTACCTGTATAACGACAGTGTATTCTACGTACAATATTTTTCCGTGGATGTCGCTGACACCGATTAAGGACAACAACGTGAGGAAACCTAGACTTGTATGTTATTACCGTCGGTCTAAAATCGCTTTTTTGCCGTGAGCAAGTGTAAATGAGTACTCTGCATCAGAAGAGACTTTTATCCTTCATATGCTGGTCAGGCCTCCCGCAAGATGGACCGATGATCTCATCAAGATCGCCGGGTCTCGCTGGATGCGGGTGGCGCAGGACCGATGCATGTGGAAATCTTTGGGGGAGGCCTTTTTCCAGCAGTGGACGTCTATAGGCTGATGATGATGATGATGATATGCTGGTCAACAAACTAAAAATGGATTATTGACAATTTATCAACAACTCCAATCGAGTCTGCTCCAGTTTTACAACAACATTTAAAACCCCGTGGCTTGTCCATTTAGCTTCGATCTAGGTGAGTGATAAGCTTTGTAGACCTACTTCTGCCGACTTCCAGGGTATAACGTTATCGTCAATCGGCCTCTTAGCCGATTTAACCAGCAGATAGTAATCGATGTTATTACGTAAGGGGTAGGAAACGAGTTCTTCATGAATAATTTTATGTCATGTGCATAATTTTATTGGAAGTCTAAATTGGGGCAGCTTTTTTAGGAAGTTATTTTTAGGGAAACGTATTGACAGTGTAATTGATTCAGAAGTGGTCTAGCCATATTTCATTATTATTTGTTCGTTATTTTTATAATTCTTAGTTAGAAGCTATGTTGTTCTTGTTACTATATTAAGCTATAATATACAAGCAGCGTTTTTCAATAATACGCCGCTCGCGACGCTTTTTGGGTGTTTAAAAGACTAATTCAGAGAGTCTAGGGCAAAAGAAAGGCAGTAATTTTCAGTTTACATCTGTGCATGTGTTATATATGGTGACGGGTGTTACTATCTGGGAGGGGTGAAGAGGTTCATCAAAATATTTTGTCTTGTAATGATTGTTGTTATTCGTAGATATTTGACTACCATAACAAATGGTAGTCGGTCTAACCAAGGCTATCATGTAACCCGCATTAATCAGGGTGTGGACGTCTTATAGACAGTCGCTTCATGTGACTGCGTACGATTGGTAAAAGTGTGGGGGATGATATCAAGATTATTTTATTTCTATGTGTTTTTGGAAATGGTCTTCTAGAAATTAATTTGGCTTTTACTTTGATAATGATGTTAAAAACAAAATTTTCATCAAGCTTAGAATAACTGATTGACTAAAATAATTATTATCAACATATTTTGGTATTGAGTGTAATTGTTGCATGTCTGATAGTCCCTTAAGTTGTTTTCTTTAGGTAAATAAGAGTCTATATTCTACGTAATAATTTGATAGTGAGTAAACCTTTCAACGACGAAGCGGCAGCCGGCTGCCGGGCTGCTGTTGTGTCTCGAATCACGTGTGTACGAAGGTTTAATGTCCATTCGGTCGAACGATTCATATGATAATGAAATTCAATTTTGGGTAAAATTGTTAGAAAAGTAAGTGCCCTCTTGCGATAAGAGGCCTCTGTCCAGCAAAGGGACTTGTGTAAGAAAAAATAAGAATAATAACCATATTTTTTCGCTAAACTTAGTACATTATTTTAGTGAAGTATTTAAACTGAAAAAATGTCAATTTACCTTCAAATAACTTCAGACATACCGTAATACGTTTTATTAAAATATGTTCGATATATTTACGGTCGTCGCATACCGTACTCATAAAGAAGGGTTGGTATACACTTATGCGGGTTAGAAATTTAGAAAATTAACTGTCACACGAGAATTTTACATGCATTTTTTGCGTTAAAACGATGAGATATATCTGCACTATAATATCATGTTATAAATGCCTATGTGTTTATAGAACTAGAACTTTCTAACTGACTTACAAACAGTAGATCTAAATTTTATAATCTGAGTCTAAAGAGTACACATAATCTAATTGATTTTAGTGAAGGATAGGTAACGAGTTAAGATCATTTTATTAAAAAAAAAAAAAAACAATATTACATATCTGAGCCAGCCAAGCCAAAGACGGTACCAAATGAACGTTCTCAAACATGACGCGTCGACGCCGTAAATGACGATAGGCCTATAGCTCTATTATTTTGAAAGGAACCGAATAGAATAGCCAAATAGAAATATTAATTATTCCCAAACTCGAATTCAAGATCAAATTGTTTAATCCATTAACCTTTGGCGACCATCCGACAGCCGACTGTCGGGCTGCTAATTGTCTTTCTATTTTGTCTCGAATCACGTGTGTTCGAAGGATAAAACCTTCAAAAAGGCATTTTATTCATTTTCATTTTTCACATCGAGACGATTGGGTAAGTTTCATACCTTGTATTGACGAAACCGAACCGAATTTACTCGAATGTCGTGCCCGTTTAAGTGCACAGCAACCCTAATACATATGTCGCATGACTCAACAACACGTGAGCATATAAACATTATTGATTTTAACTTTTAAAAGTTTACTGATTGGGCGATTTGTTCGTCTGATATCTATCGATTAGAAGGGAGTGAAGTAGTGAGTCAGCTGCCTGTATAACAAATAAGTAGTACAGTGGGCAAAGCAGATAAGTATCCAGGGCCGTCATATACAATTGAGGTTTTCTTGAATACCAATGAATGTATTCAAATGAAATTTAACCTAATTGAAGAACTAGTCATTTTTCTACTATAGTTTAAATTTTTATTAGAAAATATTCGTGGGTTTTTCAAAAAACTTAAACTGTATCTGACGGCCCTGGATACTTATCTGCTTTGCCCACCGTACCTACTCTTTGACAGTAGTTACAAATCCTACTAACATTTATTACAAAGTTTAAAGTGTGCGTGTGTGGGTGTTTGTAACTCTTTCACGCAAAAACTATTGAACGGAATTGGATGAAACTTTTCAGTTAATCCAACACTAAACATTTTTCAATTTAATTCAGTAGTTCTTGAGATTAACACTCTCAATCAAACACCAACTCTTCAGTTAAATACCAATGATGTTATAAGTAAAAAAGTATAGATAGGTTATATGCAGTCAAAAAGTGGCACATTAAAAGTTAAACATGATACCGAGTATCGCGTTGACATTTGACGTTTATCTCTTTTTTACTCGCACTACTTCAATCATGTCATCATACTTTGACGTGTAATGTATGTGTGCGTTAGTGTGCCGTTTTTGAAGATAGAATTTCGTTTGGGTAGTCTATCTACACTTTTTTACTTATAACATCATTGTTAAATACTATTATAATTAGTATAGATTACAAGTATTACAATTACCTATGTATCTCCTAATGTTAGTAATTTACCTATCATTACTTCCAATAAACACTACAGAAAACTATGAGAGTTTTTTAACAAAATATTTGAAGACAATGCACTGCCATTATATTAGTTTACGTTGCGTCTCGGTTGGTTTGTTTGTAATATCTCACAATGTTTGAAATCGATACGGTATTGGTTCATGGCTGAACTTGGGTGTTGACTAAGGTCAGTAAACTATGCGCTTGAATCGTGTATCTATACTAATACTAGCTTCTGCCCGCGGCTTCGCTCGCGTTAGAAAGAGACAAAAAGTAGCCTATGTTACTCTCCATCCCTTCAACTATCTCCACTTAAAAAATCACGTCAACCCGTCGCTCCATTTTACCGTGAAAGAAAGACAAACATACAGACAGACAGACAGACACACTTCCCCATTTATAATATTAGTATGGATTATAAAGAGAAATACTTTGTTTGTTTGATTGTAATGAATAGGCTCCAAAACTACTGGACCAATTTTAAAACTTCTTTCACCATTCGAGAGCTACATTATCCCTTAGTAACATAGGTTATATAATATCACGCTATGTCCCACGGGAGCGAAGCAAAAACCAAAAACCTAACGTAACGTGGGTGAAACCGCGAGGAACAGCTAGTCTTGAATAAAGAAAATGTTTTGTGAAAAAAACCCTAAATTCTATTATTGTTAAATACGATGTTACTTTATAAACTAATGCAATTAACGCGAAAAGTCCGCTGTTCTATACATTTAAAGTCAACAGACAATGGTGCCGATTCCCTTGGTTACAAACTAGACTAATTTTAAGTTAAATGCATCTTTCTCTTTCCACTTCTTAAAGAAGATACAATTTAGTTTAATCCTTTCAAATTAGACAGCGCCGGAAGAAAATTGACGTATATTTAGACGCCATGTTTTTAAAACGCGTCTAAATTATCTATGGAGTGTCTAAATTTGACAGGCCTTAGCTAATATTTTATCTTCTGTCCTTTTCTTAATTAAATGGAAAGAGAAAGATGCACTTAACTTAAATTTACGTTAGTTTGTGAACAAGAGAATCGGCACCAGTATAAAGCAGATTATTTATGCATTTACTTTTACTAGCTTTCACCCGCGGCTCCGCCCACGTGGATCTCAATACTTTATCCATTATTTTAAACCTACAGAGTAGGAATTTCCAAAAATCTTTTCTTGGTGAATACTTATTCGAAAGCCAAAGAACATACCTCCCAAGTTTCATGGCTCTAGTACCAGCGCGGCAGCGGTTTGGGCTGTACGTTGATATATCAACAATTAGTCAGTCAGTGAGTCATTTTATCATTTTATTTGATACTACTACTTCGTCCGCGTGGAATAATAGTTTCCGTTCCCGGAGGATTTCCGGGATGAAAACTATCCTTATCCTCTCGGGTCCCAGACTATATCTGCACCAAATTTCATTCAAATCGGTTCAGTGGTATGGGCGTGAAGAAGAGACAGACAGACAGAGTTACTTTCGCATTTATAATATTAGTTCGGATAACTAACTACGGAAGTATCAACTTATTGTACCTCTATGATGAAAACTTTCATTTGATGTAGCTTTTGAATTCTAGCCTTTTGAGCTCCAACGGAATTATAATAATACATAATGGTGCCGATTCTCTTGTGCACAAAGTAATGTAAATTTAAGTTAAGTGCATTCTTCTCTTTCCATTTCTTAAAGAAAAGGACAGAAGATACATTTTAGTTTAACCCTGTCAAATCCAGCCAGCGCCTGATGAAAATTGACGTATATTTAGACGCCATGTTTTTAAATTGCGTCTAAATTATCTATGGAGTGTCTAAATTTGACAGGACTTAACTATTATTTGATCTTCTGTCCTTTTCTTAATTAAAAGGAAAGAGAAAGATGCACTTAACTTAAATTTACGTTAGTTTGTGCACAAGAGAATCGGCACCATTATGCAATCCAATCGTCAAGGTCATTCGTTACAAGTTATTAAAGCTAATAATAGCTTTGTAACTATCACAAATATTAATTAGATTTGACGAATAGATCAATAAACAGACGTGACACTCCTTACGACCATGACTTAGTTGTAAATGCTAAATGCCAAATTTTTCGCAATGCTCCCGCTCAGATTCTGAGTGGACCTGTATTGCTCAATACTGGGCACTGAGATAAAACTGGTATTTGAGGAACCTTATGTATTAAGCTATTTTTATTTTTAGAACGATTTTGAATCGTGTCTGTGACTTTTTTTGGATTTGGTAGAGGATTTAAACTTTTTGGTTAGCTGACTCTGACTGTTTTTTTTTAGCTAAATCGTTTCTTTGAAATAATTCGTTGAATATGAGTTTGACTCCGCACTCAAAGTCAAAGACTTTTTTAATATTTTTTATTTCCTCTTCCCTATAAATTATTAGCTTTTAACCTTTTGTCGACCAAACGACAGCCGGATGTCGGGCTGTTATTGTCTTTCTATTGTGTCTCAAATCACGTGTGTTCGAAGGATTAAATTAAATTGGTATGGTATAGCGCTACTAACTACATAAATAAATAAATTTAATGTCTCTTTGTAATGTCAGAGAACCGTTGTTTGCTTGTAAAACATAAATACAAACTTAACTTCTTTAAAACATGAGTGTAAATTGAGTACCTAATTTGGGTTCTTCACATGGTTTCTTAAACTGTGTTAATCAAATAAATACACTATGTAAATGTAGTGTTTTACACTGTTGTATAATCTTACTCCTACATATGGTCCTTCGAGCCAGTTCAATAAATGCATACGTCTATAGTTACCGCATTCTAAGTACTGCAATCCGTACTAAATAATATAACGTATAAATGCGAAAGTAACTCTGTCTGTCTGTCTGTCTGTCTGTCTTTCTGTCTGTCTGTCTGTCTCTCTCTTCTTCACGCCTAAACCACTGAATCGATTTGAATGAAATACGGTACAGAAGTTGTCTGGGACCCGAGAAAGGACATAGGATAGTTTTTATCCCGGAAATCCCTCGGGAGCGGGAACTATTCTTCCACGCGGACGAAGTCGCAGGCAAAAGCTAGTAGTTCATAAAAACCGCATTGACCTTCAACCCTATCGCATTGCCAAAGGCAAGGTTTCTTTGTAAAGGAATATAAAATGTTAAATAATTCTTGTACTACAGCTTGCCTAATTTATGGTGTTGCTAGATTGTGGGGTGTGGTATTAAGCCATTATTTAGGTAATTTTAAGCTAACCTGCCAACATCGTCTGCGCGTAATTTTATAGTGTATAGCACTTGGCAATAGTGTAGCTTTTTAGCAGACTTTTTTTACTGTAAATTTGATTTTAGTAATGCGGCAATATGCGAACTACAAGTGACGTCAAAAATCGCGCCTTCAAATGTACAAGACATAAAAATCCCGACAGCAACTGTCGGGCAGTAGGTTACCAAATAAAACATCCTTTTTAAATGAAGGATTAGGAACTATGCATTCTGTTTTTAAACCGACTTCAAAAATGAGGAGGTTCTCAATTCGTCTGTATATATTTTTTTGTATGTTTGTTACGCGATATCTCCAGATTTAGATGGTTCTTTTCTTGGTAGTCCCATATAAATTTTATGGCGCTCGATTCAGAGAGCTTCTCGAAAAGTTCATCAAGAACAAAATTATCGACGAAATATACATTGACGATATGTGCGTTACTTCAAGTTTCTATTTTCGTTTTACAAGACTGTAAGTAGTTTATTTTGAAAATAAATTACTTTCAAAGATACTGTAATACACAGTCAGATATTGGGACCCGAAACTAAAAAGAAAAAAATTAAAAGTTTTTCCAAAAAAATAATAACCGCCTTCAAAAACTTAAAAATAACTAAAATTTCGGAAGTTGGTGGCTTCTATTCTACCAGTCAATTTGTGCTGCCACAGACTTCCAAAATTTTAGTTATTTTTAGGTTTTTCCTTTTTGAAGGCGGTTATTACTTTTTTGGTAAAATTTTTTTCCTAACTAAAGTATCGAAGATACCTCCTACAAATAAAATAACAAACCAACTTCACTTCGATGTTTTTGCTACGTTATTTATAAGTTCATTTCCTCACAAAAATTTCAATATTCGGTCTACAGTCGAGGCTGATTTTGAAAGGACTATTTTTCTTATATATTAATTTAATAGCTGTGGAAAGTTTCTTAAAACGTTAGTAATGTATTCACAATAATAATTACAAATATTTATTTGGTACTCTTCCATTTAAAATAACTGTCTATAGGTCATTGCTATACCAATGCTAATTGAACTACAATCTCTCAATAATCCAACACATTACCCTTGCCAATTCAATTAATTTATGCCAAATGTAATGCATAAATTATACAGAAATACCAATTCAATGCAAACTGCAAAATATTTTTTTGCAACTTTTACTTTATGTAACTTTCTGTATAATTAAGTATATTAAATCTGTCCGAAACTGAAAATTCGCCTTGAGCAAACGTCGTCATTCCATGCTCGTCGTGTCTTCTTTATATGAGAGTAGGCCAATGGTGCCGATTCCCTTGGCAGCGCCGGAAGAAAATTGACGTATATTTAGACGCCATGTTTTTAAAACGCGTCTAAATTATCTATGGAGTGTCTAAATTTGACAGGAGTTAACTAATATTTTATCTTCTGTCCTTTTCTTAATTAAATGGAAAGAGAAAGATGCACTTAACTTAAATTTACGTTAGTTTGTGAACAAGAGAATCGGCACCATTGTCCTGCAGTGGGACAAAAAACTAGTATTCTTCTTAGTCATATGTGTTAAAATTTTACCTCATTTGGTGTCCTTATGAGATATGGCCCAAAGCCAAAGAAAATTAATCTTAACTAGTCCAGCAGCTTATGTCTGAACACATCACATACTACAAACACTCTTTCGAATTTCTAACATCAGTACGGATTTAACGCAAACTAAACTTAGATTAAATACGCCGCGTGTTCACTCACGGAAGGCTATAAATAGCCAAGGCCTTCAGTCTATAGGTTCCACGTTACATCCTGTGCGGTTCTTAGGCTATTAATCAAGCTATCAACAATGGCCCATCTATTCGAGGATCGTGTAGTCGTAGCTTTACCTTTGACCTTCAAAAGGCCTTTGTTATGTTAGTACAAGTTACTTGATGTTACATGTCAGCTACAGTAGTAACTTTGCGAATATAGGTAGATATAGTTAATAGATCGTATAGTTTAGTTGCTATGTAAGTATATTTTGTTATGTTAAAGAATATTTTTTTCGGTACTCGAAGGCTTCTAACGGAACCCTGTTACTAAGCTTCCTATGGCCGGGTTTAGGTCGGTAAGGTTTACTAAAATTTACTATCAAATTTTAGACTTTTAATATGAGAACCCCTTACTTAAAAGTTTGGATTTTTTATATGTTCCGTCACATATTAGAAGAAGTCCAAACTTTTAGGCCACGTCCGCACAGACAGGTGGCTTGCTTAGCGCCTAGTGTCTAGCGCGTCATCTAGCTAGTAGCTTAGTAAAACAAACGTTCTAAAATGAACGCGACCGGCTGCACTGCGCGCTTAGCGCCTAGCTAGTCGCTTGGCGTGCATCCATGTAAACAAACGTGTTGGTTTTTTGTTGCGAGGCGCCAGGTTTAGGCCACGTCCGCACAGGCAGGTGGCTTGCTTAGCGCCTAGAGCCTAGCGGCTTGCATCCTGGCTATTTGCTTGGATACACGGTGGCCGCACATGAGGTGGTTTGCGTGGTGGGTCGCTAGGTGCCTTGGGCATTTGCTTGTCGCCACGTTGACGAGATGTCGCTTTCAAAAATAGCTCTAAAACTACTACTCACAGAAAATTCATATTTAAAATATATTAGTTCACGGCCTTATCCGTCATGTTGGGTTCATGATATAAATAAATCACGGTCAAGTTATGGGGAGTTTAATGTTCTATATAAACAATTGCGTAATTTTGACGATAAATTTTATGAACATTGCGTATGACCAGGGAAACATTTGATCTACTTCTCAGTAAAGTTAAAGGAAAACTAACTCATTTGGATACTCATCTTAGAAAAAGGTTCCACAAAGGTTTTCTTTTGAAAACTGAAACAATCAATATTTCATCCATTGTTTTCTTCTAACCTCCTATAGTATTACAAAAATCCGAGTTAAGTTTTCACCCAGTGACTACTTTTCAACCTGGCGCCTCGCAACAAAAAACCAACACGTTTGTTTACATCTTAGATTATTAACTTCTAGATTGAGCCACCGCGTGGCCGCACATGAGACAGCAGCAGCACTATAAAATTTCAATGTTGTCATTACGTAAAATTTTCCCTAAATATGACCAAAACCGTGAGATGTTCCGTTGCAACAACTACTTATTACATTCATGTACTAAGTTGCGTATCATAATCCTTATTAAGAGTGCAAAATTATTTATATCGTAAGTATTATTTAAGTTACGAGTCCAGGTTTTTTCACGATGTGTTCCTTCACTGATGTCTGTGATGTCCAACTATAAAAATTATATAAAATTCCTTTTAAAAGGGAGAGGATACCTCACAGGGCATCAAAGAACTAATTAATCATCTGATTAATTTTATTTATTTAACTAGTTGCAATTTTATTATCAAGTTATGGGAAAAATAGAACTGAGGTATGGTAACACTTTGAAAAACAAGTAATAGGTTATGTAGATAAAAAAATAAACGATATCGCTAGAAAATGTCCTTAGTTTTGATCGAAAGCCATGTAATTACATACACACAAATGTATTTATTCAATCAATGCACAATAACTTGTAATATTTGCATCCTTACGAGTGAAAAGTAACATTCTTATCTTGCTTTCTTTCTGTGCGGCTTTTGCAGCCTAAAATAGTGCATCCTCCCATTTTATAGCACAGAAAACGCACTAAACACTTAACTACTGGAGTCAATTTCTCAAATATACATTAAAACTATTGGTTTAATTACCGAAATTGTTATAAAATTGTAAAAACTAATACGAGCCGACCATTCAATGACAGTGACATCCCTTTGTTTGGCTAACTTTTCAATGTTCGCCAAGCGAAAACCGGCCACGCCGAACGAGACAGAGCATGTTATGCTTTGTCTCAATTTTCTTACGAAATTCGTATATATGCTTCTCACTTTCACACTTCTTTACAACCTCATGGTTACGTCTAGAAGTTAATAGTCTAAGGCCATGTCCGCACAGGCAGGTGGCTTGCTTAGCGCCTAGTGTTTAGCGCGTCACCTAGCTAGTAGCTTAGTAAAACAAACGTTCTAAAATGAACGCGACCGGCTGCACTGCGCGCTTAGCGCCTAGCTAGTCGCTTGGCGTGCATCCATGTAAACAAACGTGTTGGTTTTTTGTTGCGAGGCGCTAGGTTGAAAAGTAGCCACTGGGTGAAAACTTAACTCGGATTTTTGTAATACTATTTGTTTATATTGCGTATGACCAGGGAAACATTTGATCTACTTCTCAGTAAAGTTAAAGGAAAACTAACTCATTTGGATACTCATCTTAGAAAAAGGTTCCACAAAGGTTCTCTTTTGAAAACTGAAGCAATCAATATTTCATCCATGGTTTTCTTCTAACCTCCTATAGTATTACAAAAATCCGAGTTAAGTTTTCACCCAGTGGCTACTTTTCAACCTAGCGCCTCGCAACAAAAAACCAACACGTTTGTTTACATGGATGCACGCCAAGCGACTAGCTAGGCGCTAAGCGCGCAGTGCAGCCGGTCGCGTTCATTTTAGAACGTTTGTTTTACTAAGGTACTAGCTAGGTGACGCGCTAGACACTAGGCGCTAAGCAAGCCGCCTGCCTGTGCGGACATGGCCTTACATGGATGCACGCCAAGCGACTAGCTAGGCGCTAAGCGCGCAGTGCAGCCGGTCGCGTTCATTTTAGAACGTTTGTTTTACTAAGCTACTAGCTAGATGACTCGCTAGACACTAGGCGCTAAGCAAGCCGCCTGTCTGTGCGGACGTGGCCTAAGGTTTACATGGATGCACGCCAAGCGACTAGCTAGGCGCTAAGCGCGCAGTGCAGCCGGTCGCGTTCATTTTAGAACGTTTGTTTTACTAAGCTACTAGCTAGGTGACGCGCTAGACACTAGGCGCTAAGCAAGCCGCCTGCCTGTGCGGACGTGGCCTTAATATTAGCCACTGGGTGAAAACTAACTCGGATTTTTGTAATATTATAGGAGGTTAGAAGAAAACAATGGATGAAATATTGATTGCTTTAGTTTTCAAAAGAGAACCTTTGTGGAACCTTTTTCTAAGATGAGTATCCAAATGAGTTAGTTTTCCTTTAACTTTACTGAGAAGTAGATCAAATGGGTCATACGCAAATATTCATAAAATTTATCGTCAAAATTATGCAATTGTATATATAGAACATTAAACTCCCCATAACTTAACCGAGATTTAAATATATCATGAACCCAACATGACGGATAAGGCCGTGAGCCCGTGAACTGATATATTTTAAAGATGATTTTTCTGTGAGTAGTAGTTTTAGAGCTATTTTTGAAAGTGACATCTCGTCAACGTGCCGACAAGCAAATGCCCAAGGCAGCTAGCGACCTACCTCGCAAACCACCTCATGTGCGGCCACCGTGTATCCAAGCGAAAAGCCAGGATGCAAGCCGCTAGACTCTAGGCGCTAAGCAAGCCACCTGTCTGTGCGGACGTGGCCTTAACCCGGCGGGAGTGTGGTGTGGAAAAATTACATAGAGTATGTGGTTGGGTGTAACATACCCCACGGAACAAAACGTCTTCTATCTAAGTATTTCTCCAAAATAGTACAAAATTATTTCTAAATATTATGAATGAGAATCCCTATAATAAAAAATTCAACATATAAATACATATTTTTAATACTTTTATTACTTACTTAGTAGTTGAACAATTTGAGAACTTTTTGGTGACAAAAATTTACTTGCGCTATTAAAATATTCATAAAATCAACCATAATAATTAAAAAAAATAAAAACTTCTAAATTAACCAAAACTGAGATCTTCTTTCAATTAAAATTAAAAAACACTTAGAGAATCAAATCGAATATCTTAGTAAGAGGCCTCGCCGTCAGCACAATTTTCGCAAGAAAATATTGCATGTTCTAGGCACAGTGATTTTCTGCAGCTTGCACAGACATGTTTATAAATTGAATATTATTGTCATCCGAATCCCACTCGCTGCTAATCGCTTCAAAGTCATCACACACTGCTTGCGGCGCAGGTTCAAGCTCATGCTCACTGCAATGATCAAATTCTTCGGTAGAACTTGATTTATCTGAAGATTCGGCTAAAACTTCATCAATAATGCTTCTTATACGTCTTTCATCTGCCTCCAGTGCCATTTTTATTCAAAAACTATAAAAAATAAAAGTATACATAAATATAAAAAAATATATAAAAAATACGAAAACAATACGCGAACTATGTGGCGGGGTGTGACTTACCCCACGGACGTTTACGCACGTGCACTCCAATCACCAGCCAAGGTAACACTAATATCACGCCACTATCCCCTTCCGCAACCTCTTACCTCCAGCTACACGAAGCCACGAAATCTAGTTGTTCCTAGTTAAAAAAATATACCTAGCTAAACTAGTGGTGGGGTATGCTACACCCCACTCCCCACCACACTCCCGCCGGGTTAAGTAAGGCTGTTTTTTGACAGCAGTTTCCAGCTTCTGGGGGGCTATCGTATCACCTAGTAATTGGGTTATGGAGTTCTGATATTCAGCTGGATACAGTTAGACTGGCAAAGCTTAGAGAGATAATAGGCGAGACGACGAAAAAAAAGTAATTAGTCCGTCATTGAGATTATTAAAAAATTTAGGACGCGTAACTATTTTTTCTTTTTTTCTCGTAAACGAAAAATGACGACGATACAGTGCGTTGAAGTTGTGCGTGACGTCACGATCAGATACAATTTTTGCATTTCGGCGGCGTCAAAAGTCCCCACTCCAGAACTTTGTTGCTCTTTATCTTTGTATTTTTATTATTATTTTGATGAAGCAAAAAATACGTGTTCCGTATTTTTGGCCCATCTACAAGACGGACTAAACAGAATGCCATTTTTTTATGTTGTCGTCATCCCTATTCTAACAGTATTTATATAGAAATTTTTATGTCAAACTCTTATATTAATTTATAATTTTATCCTTGCTTAAATAACACAGTTTCTAACAGCTTCTTTTCGCTTACATGTCCAGGCCCCGGGGAGAGCTACACAGACTACGTGGCGACGCGATGGTACCGCGCGCCAGAACTGCTGGTAGGAGACACCATGTACAGCACACCTGTCGACGTCTGGGCTATAGGTACGGACCATTACTTGTCAGCATCCCGCCACACTATTCCCAACCACTGCAACTCCTGAAAGCCAGAATCAACAGTAGAGCCCACCAGAAAAGCGCCGAGCAATGAAGCTCAACAGTTTTGGCGCCTTTTAAAATCCGAAGCCCGAGGCGCATTTTGCACGAGAGTGTGAGATTTTTCATAGGTAGTTAAAGTTTATGAAAAGGAGCACTAATGGCGTAACCATGACATAACATTATACTCTGGCTTAATGATTTGTACTTTGAATATGTATCTTCTTTTGAAGAGCCAATGCTCTACTACCTTATTTGGCGGCAATGAGCGCCTACTTCACTATTAACAGTTTTACATTCACCTACAGCGTTTTTATATTACATCAGGCGCCTCGTCTTTGCAGGTTGTGTGTTTGCTGAGCTCCTGTCGGGCGAAGCGCTATGGCCGGGCAAGAGTGACCTAGACCAACTATACCTAATACGGAGGACCCTTGGTGATCTTCTACCCAGGCATATGACTATATTCTCACAGAATACCTTCTTTCAGGTAAGTTGGGAGATAAATTTTGTTGTTTTCTGTGGAAGAAAAGTGTATCATAAAATATAGCTTATGATATTCGGCAATTATGTGATTTCTCTAAGCTAAAAGTTTATGTGGTCACCACCCCTAACATCTGCAATACTAAAGGCCTGCCAGGGACAAAGATCTTATCTCATGTGCTGGTGACCCGGGACACGGGAATTCTTTTTGTTCATTTGGCTCAGACTGAAATCGTCAGCAAATAATAGCGCTTAACACAACGAATTTATTAAACAAAATAATTAAGTGCAAATTCAAAGAAAGTTTTGCTAATATTTGAAATGATAACAAAACATTGCTTCGTATTTTGTGCCTATTTCTGTTCCTGACTGTTTTCCGCATTTTTTATACCACTGACAGTACAGTATTCAGCACAAGCCCAGCAGTTTAATAAAGCACTAAGCGATAATTGCAGGGCATGGAGTTGCCAGAGCCGACGTCGGTGGAGCCCCTCGAGAAGAAGATCCCGCAGCGGTACTCCAGTAACGAGCTCGTTTTAGACTTTTTGAATGTGAGTATGAACGAAGATAAAACATAGCCTGAGAATTTAGAAGATTATGCCCAAATACTCAAACGTCACTTAACTCTGAAGTGTAGGGCCTGAGTGCCAGCTGAAATCGAAAGTCCAGCGGGGCGGGGCGTGCGGCGTCCATATCAAACAGACGCATTAACACGTCGGTGTCCTGAGTGGCGGCCGAGCGGCGCGAGAACAACTTGCACGCAACGCTGAACGCTTTTCACTCAGTTCGTACACTTAAGACGCTGCCAAATCTGTTGCTGTCCCTCGATAAATACTCTCCAGCGTTTAATAGTTTATTAGTTTTCACGTGTTATTGGTAGAATTGGGGTGTCTTTTTCTCAAAGGCCATTAATGAGAGTTGAAGTACTTTATTCCTTAACATGACACCAAGAAAGTTAACAGATTTGAGGACCTTAGTATTCGGCCATTAGTTAAGTGCCTTCTGTTGGTAACGACTAACAATTCTTGACTGCAAAAAGAGCGGTGCCTCTTAATTTGAATTTAATTCAAATAAGAAACACATATTACAACAAAAATGTGAAAAATTACGATGTTGCAGAGTGCGTAATTGTTAGGTATTTGCTTGACACAAACTTTGACGTCACATCTTGCGTGCCAAAATGTCGAGCGTTTGAAGTGGACGAGCCTTTGTTGGATTGGCTATTTTTAAATACTTAGGAATCTACCTATACTAAATTTGCTTTCGGTGTTAAATATTATTTAAATGTTTTATGTTAATACATAGCGGTCTAAGTAACAAATAAAAAAAGTCATGCATATTTCGCCCATCAAAACTCTGTGAATATTTAGTAAACATTGGTGTAACCTGTTCCAGAAATGCCTAGACATAGACCCAATGATGAGGTGGACATGTGAACAGTTGCTGAGGCATCCTATCTTCGAGAATTTCCTCTTCACAGTACCACATTCAGATCATGAGGAGTTTGAAAAGGCTAGAAGAGCACAGGTACCTATGTTAAATTTTATAAGAAACCAATATTTCGAATTTCTAAGACCAGAGGTCATCGTAGACCAACGCGTTGGCGGTGATCAATAACTTATACTTACACTTCACTTTTATCCAGTTTTTCCCAGCCTACATACACTAGTTAAAGCGACCTGTCATGCACGAGATGGTAGGTCCAAATACATATACCGAAGTAGCTAGCTTGCCTAACTACCAATATCACTTTACAAATCGAATACAGAAAAATATCGTAGGGAAAACTGAACTTTATGCATGGAATCGCCAATCCACCTTGGCCAACCGTGATGATCAGTGCGACAAGCAGTCATGTTTTCTCATTAAGAAATGAGGCAAAGGCCATATCTCTTCAGGACAACGGCCCTGGAGTGGGGCAATAATGGAATGGTCCTAGTGAATAGAAGATGGGATCCTAATTCTTCCAAAAACGTAGTTAAACGAGCTAATATTTTCCCCTAAAACGGGGTTAGACTAGACCTGTTATCCACTGATACTAATTCTACAGAAAGAATTCGGGGATCGTAACAAAATAGCGGACCCGGCGCCTCGAGGTTCAATCGTTGCCGTATCAGCCTCTGCCCCTAGTTCGAAGAAAGGCAAGGAAGGGAAGAAAAAGAAAAAATGACCGCTTCCAATAGCGTCCTACAGAATCGCTTGAGCAGTGTGATGAACTTAAAAGTACGGTCGTACAATCTTATAGACACTAGTTTTCTTAGGTATCGAAGTTGGATAGTTGTAGTGTAGTGTTGCTAGATATTTTTTTTCAGTCATTAATCTACATGGTTTTCGTATGATTTGACTAATACAACTGTATGGACTTGAAAAGAGACTGAATTTGATATCTGAATTTGAGTCGGATGTTTCTTCTTAGAGTCGTGGGTTCGGTTTTTTTAAAAGACTGAAAGGCATTTTTTTGTTAGTCGAAAGTAAATTGAATGCTGGATCCGCCCTATATGTCGTCGCCCGCCCAGGGTTCCGGCGGGGCGTACTCCGATGAAAAGCAGAAAATTAGAACATCCCGCCAAAAACGGGACATTTGTCAACACAATACTGTAGAGTAGGTAATTTAGTTAGTATTGCGAAAAGAATTAAGTATATTGGCTGTGATATTGGGTTATATATAACTACTGACATTGCGTGTAGGAATGAGAAAACAGTTTAAATTAAGGTCGATAGTGTTGCTTTTCCTTACATAATTCGTAGAAAACACGTCGACTTAATTTAACAGAAATAACAATTTTCATTCATACTTGGATTTTTTATTCCCAAACAAAAAAATATGTTATGCTTCGTAGCAGAACCACTTTGACCTTTGAATTTTTTGGATGATTATAAAGTTTAGTGTCAATTTCCATTTTTATTTTTAACCGTCTTCAAAAAGGAGGAGGTTCTCAATTCAACTAATTTGTTTTTTTTTTGTATTGTCAATCAAATGAGGACTTTGTATTAGAAAGTCAGAATTAAATGTCGTTATTGGCATTTATCTCTAAGACCCTCGTTTTTCCAGGTGCAGTCATCCCCGCTGCTGCCTCAACTGATAGTGACGGACCGGAACCAGCCCGCAAAGAACAAGAAGTCAGAGCTGGACTCCCGGAGTCACCTGCCGACCATCTGACTAGCGCCGCGGGCGCGCGTACTACCTTCGTTGTGATTAAATGATTCTTCATTCATACGGACTTTTATTTGTGACGTTGATATAGAGGTGCTGGTTTTCTTGTTCACAAACTTGACTAAATTTAAGTTAAGTGCTTTTTTGTCTTCCCATTTCATTAAGGAAAGGACAGAAAATACATTTTAGTTTAGTCCTGTCAAATTAGCAAGCGCCTGAAGTAAATCGACGTATTTTTAATGGCAATATTTGTAACCGTGTCCAAATAGGGATGACGACAACATTGACACAGTTTTGTCCGTCTTGTAGATCGGCCAAAAATACGGGACACATATTTTTTGCTTCATCAAAATAATAAAAAAAAATACAAAGATAAAGAGCAACAAATTTCTGGAGTGGGGCTTTTGACGTCACCGTAATGCAAAAATTGTATCTGATCGTGACGTCACGCACAACTTCAACGCACTGTATCGTCGTCATTTTCCGGAAATACGTGTCCAAAATTTTTTAATAATCTCAATGACGGACTAATTACTTTTTTTTCGTCGTCTCGCCTATTATCTGTGGCGTATCTTAATTTGACAGGACTAAACAAATATTTTATCTTCTGTCCTTTTCTTAATGAAATGGAGAGAAAAAGATGTACTGAACTAAAATTTATTTAAGTTCTTGAACAAGGGAATCGGCTCCATTAAATGATTTGTGACTATATAAGTAGTTCCTTGTCAGTTTTTTTGCGTTAAAGACAAGTTTTTTAAATAATAATTTAAATTGTGTATACTTATATTATATATAAAAGAGCTGAAGAGTATTTTTGTTTGTTTAAACATGCTTATGCCTGGGACTATTAGATGCTTTGTATATGATAGGCAGATTTATGAGAAATAGCATATAATAGTATCACGGAAGAAGAGCAGTAATAAAGGCTTGACTAACGACACTCCATGTCACATATGCAATTTGTGGATCACCCCAAATGAAAACAGCTATGCCCTGACTTTTTAGAATTCATCAGAAAATCATTGCCATGTAAAAAGTAAGAACCTAAATGAGATATTTAACTACTATAATATGTACAGCACTATATTTGTATAGCAATCTTGATTCGACATCAGAGTTTTGGAGTACTACCTCTAAATAAAACAATTAAATAATAATATACCATCGTTTTATTCTAAAATTATTAACTCGACTAGTCACTAATACGCAGTGATCATAATTTGGGTGCTTTTACTAAAAATTTGGAGTTTATCAAAAACTTTGGGAACCACTACTTTGATTAAATATTTTCCGGGATTACAATTCTGTATGATTCTTGAAGATAGTACTTTTTTTAATGTAATTGATATTTCATGCACTTAAAATATAACTAACTACAATTTTCAGAATTAATTTACTTATCCAAAAAATATAGTAAAAAAATACAAAATACAAATCAGTTTATTGGGTCAACTAGAAGTAGTTGACCCAATAAACTAGTAATTAACATATGTAGAGCCCCCATTTCAGCAAGCAATGCCTGTGTTTGGAGGCTCCATCGCATAATTTGACCAATACAATATTGTATTGACTTTAAAAGAGACTTTGACCTCTGAGTTTGTTTCGGTTGTTTCTTCTCAGAGTATTCCAGCTAGGAAACATCGACCCTATAGTTCGATTAAAATAAGAAAAAAAAAATGACGTGTAAAAGTGTAATTTTTTACCTATTTACAAAAATAAATCATTTTGTCATTTTTAGGGTTCCGTACCTCAAAAGGTAAAAACGGAACCCTCATAGGATCACTTTGTTGTCCGTCTGTCCGTCCGTCCGTCTGTCAAGACCCTTTTTCTCAGAAACGCGTCGAGATGTCAAGCTGAAATTAATATCACATACTCAGGTCTGCTATCTCTCAAAGCAGTGAAAAAATCAAGTTTCTAAAACAACGCAATAAAAAGATACGGTGGTTTATATTGCATATTTGGACATTTACAAGGAAATCAAAACCTATAGGGTACTTCCAATTGACCTAGAATCATGAAATTTGGCAAGAAGCAAGGTCATGTAGCACAAGTAAAGGGAAAACTCCGAAAACTGTAAATTTGTATTTATTTTATAAAAAAATTAACGGAACCCTCGTTGCGCGAGTCCAACTCGCACTTGACCGGTTTTTTTTATTATCATATCAATATTAGTGACATTGTTTCAAATAGCACCCAAATTCTGATCACTGATCATTTTCTAAAAGCCTTAAATTTAAAATAGGTGATACTAATCTTACATTATAAATCTTCATATTTACAAGACTGTATGGCTGAATGTATTCTGTATTACTGAGGTGTCTTCAGTCGGACACATTCAAGTCTTTTAGTACCTGAAAGAAATAAAATTACAATGGATCATAGTGCCATATCTTTTAAATAAACAAATATACTGGGACAACTCACACACGGTTATCTGATCCCAAGTTAAGCTCTGCTAAGAGCTTGTGTTATGGTAACCAGACAACTGATATACATACTTATTTATAAAATACATACATATTATAGATAAATTACACCCAGACACAAAACAAACAATCACAAAGTTTGTTCTGGGTGGGAATCGAACCCACAACCTCCGGCTTAGCAGGCAGGGATTGCAAGATTTCTACCAGGCTGTGGTATTAAAGTCCTAGATCTCTGCTAGGATGATCTTATGTTTAGCCTCGACAGTAAAAAAATGTCCATAAGCTGTTATGGAAACAATAGCCTAAATTGAAAAAGCCACTAAGCCGGTGAACCTTATATAACCCCTACAAAGACTTGTATGCTCAAACAAAATCTTTGGTTTTCGGCAAATAAATAACTAAAGTACACTAAAATAGACAATAAAAATATAGAAAGTATGCTAAGAGAATTTACTGAATTAGCAGAACAAAAACAAAAGGTTATGAAGTGGTTCAGAATTGTTTTTTTTGAAGACTAGAACTTAAACACTGTTTTCAAGTACAATTTGATAACTCACAACATTTAGAGGGCACGCAGTGAGGGCATGATGTGGTAAAACTATGAAGACAGATCAGAAATTACTTTCGTAATCGGTAGTTTGTTCCTATCCTCTTGAGATACCAATGAGTCAACTTGTTGTAGTTTGTACCAGCCGTAGTGGGCACCAAAAATGGCAGGAACCATTACAATAGCTACTACGTTTTTTTTGAAGAACTGCCTTGCTTTACTCATCTTTCCAAATTCAGTACTTCTGTAAATATTATTTACGTTTCGATTTCACGAATTTTCCCGAATTTCGATATTGATATAATCCTATTTATTTGTAGAGGTATTTAGGTAAGTCAAATTGCCACTGCTCGAAGGAATATTTATTTTAGTCGGGTAATGTAAATAAAATCACTGTCAAGTGTCAACGTCAACCGCTCAGCTGGTTGTCAGCTCCTAGAAACATTCAAATATACCAGATTCAGCAAAACTGGTATACCTACCTGTTCACTTGATTCTCCAATTTCTTTTCAAAACAATTTCTTGCTGATCTGATTTTTTTTTAAGAATTGAATAAAAAAAATCTCTTCGATTAAATAGTATCACAAAAACAATACAACAATATTGTTTCTTTTTATTTTAAGTAATTTGAGATAGTAGTTTTCGATTGTGTTTTTTTGCGTTTTGTTATTTTTACTAAAAAGTTATTCACAGATTCAGTGACGTTACTTTCTAAATGTACTCATTAAGGTGTGTAGTGGATTAATTTACTTTATTAGTTATCAAGTTAGATTAGAAAAGTACTCTAGGAACAACAAAAACCTTAATCAGTTTTTTATTTGATAATTATATTTTTAATTTGCGTCTTGACTGCTGTTAATTAAACGCAAAATATGTTTGTTGTTGTAATTTCATTGAATAACAATACGGCCTATCGGAATTACGGAAACTACACTGACAGCCAATCACAAGCCGCATTCATTCACTTACTTGACACATGTTATTTGTATTCTGAAAAGTGTGTCAAGAAAAAACGTGCCTCAAAAACATGGTGGCAGCTCAGTAAGGAGGGTGAACCGCTCGACTAGTCATTAAAATAATAGAGGCTTATTTAGTAGGAGTGTTTGATACAATTTGTAAGTACACCTCCAACCCCAGTTTATTAAAAATCTCGAGAAGAAATAGTGATATCAACGTTAAATTTTAGGTAAACACCGTTTAGTAAGCTTCATAAAAATCCGAGGATGACGTCTGAAGAAACCCAAGTATCTGAAGAACTGAAGGGATGTTACGAGAATCTTATTGTAATCGACATTGGCGCGAACTTGACAAACAAGAAATACGGCCGTGATCTGGATTCTGTGGTACAAAGGGCAAAAGATGCAGGTTAGTAGAAAAAATAAATAAAAAATAAAACATATGTGTGATTGCGTGTGGAGAACGATTTTGTGTTACGATGCCGACAGTCGTGTTAAATGTAATTTATTCATTAGAATGATTGCACATTGAATACCTCGAGTTACTGGGTTATTGTCATGCTACATTTTTTTTCGTGTTTGGAATTTATGAGTTATTCGCTTTATGAAATATGATCTAGCAAATTAATAAATACAGAAAGCTGATATTATTGTTCGGTTTTACCCGTAATAAAGACAAGAATATAAAATGTTTCCTTAACATGTTAATATAGAGTCTAGTCTTTACTCAGAAATTGTTTTTAAATATATGAGATGACTAATACAACGGGCATTGTGTTTTTACTTGATGCTAGGCCAAAAATAGTTTAATTATACTCTAAAACTCCTTAACCACTACAAATTATAAAGATTAAAGATAATGAATGCAAGAATTAAAAAAAAAATGTTGACAATGGTGATATCAACATTTTAGTCAGTTAATTTGATTCTTTTCTCTTCTTTTTAGAAGCAAGTAGCTTCCAGTAATTAATAATAGGACTAATGATTAATAGGTTTCAATCATTTGTGGCAACTAAACAATATTTTTAAATGCCTTTTGTTTAATCCTTGCAATGACAATATTATTATCTAGAGAAAATTAAAATGGATCATGAGATCATGTTTACATTAATTGCATCATTTTACTAGTTAAAAGAAACTTTAATTAATGCTATAAATCTCAACTGTTCATTCTAACATTTCTAATAGGTAAGTACCTATGTGTTATGTTTTAAAAAAATGTAGGAGAATCCCTAGATTTTTTAAAACATATCTTTTGTATAGTGATGAAAATATTGCTTGAAAAGCAATTTTAGATACATTGTAAACAACAAAAAATTATTTAGATAGAAATAAATAAATTAGGACTCTGTGAGTGGCATTTTGAAAGTTTACCATCTGGTCTACGCCTAGTGTCATTGATTTTTGCCAATGTTGCAACATTACAATGTTACTCTATATGTGTGGTAGTGTGCTATTTTTATTTCAATAAGTGTAACTTTTTGTCATATTTCTAATTGTATCATTGAAGAATACTTAAATACAGTAACAGTTATTAAGTGGTGTAATTTTCAATTGCAGGTAGGATAAAAATCATAAACATAATACTGCAAGAACAAACAATTCTATAACTCTGACTTACAATATCAGAAATGAAAATAAACTATATCCAATGTTATGATTACCGCATGTAGCTTCTATTTTTGTCTTGTTTGTGTTACTTTCCATTGTGTTACTGTCCTGTAAACATTGTGTCTTGTTTGTGCAGGTGTCCAAAAGATCATGGTCACAGGCACTTCGGTGCGGAACAGTAAGGAAGCCCTACGACTGACTCGCCTCTATCCCAGTACAATATACTCAACAGCGGGTAAGTTTATAATGCAATTAGATTTTTGTACTTAACACTTACAGTTGAATTTTCTATGGTTAGGCACTTACTTATACCTCTCAAAAACAAGAATCATATGCGTGCAATAAATCTGTAAGGTTAAATTAATTGTGTGATTGGGCCTGATAAATTCTGTGGGATTTTGGAGCTTTTATTTATTACTAGCTTTTGCCCGCGACTTCGTCCGCGTGGAATAGTTCCCGTTCCCGGGGGACTTTCGGGATGAAAACTATCCTATGTCCTTTCTCTGGTCCCAGACTATATCTATACCAAATTTCATTCAAAATGGTTCAGAGACAGACAAACAGTTACTTTAGCATTTATAATATTAGTATAGATGTAAATTTGTGTCTGGCCTGCCTTAATTTTAGCCCCTATGGACGCCACTGGTACCTATATCCACCCGTTATTGGAAAATATTTGTGATAATATGTTAATTAAAACGAAATTATGACTGGTAATATGTACATACATATTTCTTATGCTGAAATTGATAATTTATATGACACATTATCTAATTAATTGTTGTCATTGTTTTTTTTGATTACTTTGTAAACAAACGATTTCATGATCAATTCAAATTAAATTTGCTTAAATTAACACTCCATTTGATTTATCACTCATTAATTATCTAACATGACAGTTTAGTGATGCCAATTAATTGTCATAATGGACTTAATTATTCAGCCATTATACTAATCATGAATTTATGATTGTAGTATTCAAATATCATACACTTATTTATCACCTAACCAAAAGCACTAAAGCCGTGATAAAGAAACGCACGTACTTTGGCTTAGCTATTTTCCATCTCTTTCTTGCTATCAGAGTATCAGACAGTTGTGCGAGAGAGACAGCCATATCGATATGCTGTAGCATTAAATTTGCTAAGCGAAGTTCATTTTTCTCAGCCTTAAGCAGGCCGCACATCAGGCAGACGAGTGTACTACGTGAGCTCGACAAATGGATGGGCGTTTAACGCTTGTGCGACAAAACTGTACAGCGACTCACCATAGTTCGAATGCACGCTAGTGCGACACACTGAAGATCGACATCACGCTAGTACGACATGAAGACACATTTGTATTCAATACTAGCTTTCGGCCACATGGATGTCGAACTTCTCCACTATTTTAACCCTTTAGGGGTTAAATAAAAAAAAATACTTTCTTAGTGGCCATTTAATTATCACAAAGAATAAACCCTCAAAGTTTCATGTCTCTAGTTAGTTAAATAACAACAAACGGTGATATCAATCAGCAGTCATTGGATGATTTCCAACTCACCAAAAAAAAAAAAAAGTCAGTGAGTTTTATAAAATGACTTCAAATGACTTCTCATGCGGGAGTGTCAGACTTTTACTGACTAAAACGCACTTATGTTCCTTCAGTTACCCTTTATTATTGTAACGATTAGAATCATTCCGCAACCCCGGCGCGTGACGGAGGGCCCCGTCACGTGCTGACTGCTCTTTGAGTCGCGCGTGGAGCAAACGCGCCATCGACACAGGCCTGGTCCTTATCGCTCGCGGTACGCAGTTCCGCACCTATGGCGGCCGGTAGTCGACTTGCGACTTTCGACGCCTACGCCTGGGTCTCTGTCCGCGGCGTGAGGCTGGACGCTGCCTTACCCTCCTCGCCGCCTCCTTCTCCAGCATGACTGCTTCGCAAAAGGAGGCGACGGCTTCCCATTCAGTCTCGCCCTGGAGCATGGCCTAAACCAGCGCCGGGTGCGTCTGCAAGGACACGGCGGTGGTCCGTCCAAACGGACATACCTCTACCGTATCACTCAGGCGTCGCTTACGCCAGAATCCGACACATTAACCTTCCAAACTGACTGAGTCAGGCGATAAGTGAGAGCGCCGAGGCGCCTCTCCAGCCACTTATACCTAATACTTATTTTTCGAACACAAATAGTGTGTTTTTTTTACTACTACTACAACTACACATTTTGGCAATTCATTTTTATTTATTTAGATGAAGATAATGCTTTCTTATATCTACAGACGGCAGTGTCGCATAATCGTTTCAAGTAGCATAATCACTTGGGCAGTGTCAAACTTCTGTAATACTACACCAACGTATTATCGAATCAGAGTACTGTTGTACTACCGTAGTGTCGCACTACCGTAGTGTCGAACTACTGTCGCGAAATCGTTTGACACAATTGCGTGATGTCGATCTTCAGTGTGTCGCACTAGCGTGCATTCGAACTATGGTGAGTCGCTGTACAGTTTTGTCGCACAAGCGTTAAACGCCCATCCATTTGTCGAGCTCACGTAGTACACTCCAGGCAGACATTTGTATCTCGGTAAATGTGGCGCCACATAAGCAACGCGACACATTTATCGGCCCCGTATATCTGTTTGCTGGCCCGCACACTGAGGCCACATTTGTTGCGGGCATACAATACATTTGTAGAAATTTGAATTTTTTTTTAAATTTCAATTTCATTTCATTTCATCAGTCATTGGATGATTTCCCACTCACCAAAAAAAAAAATACATTTGTAGAAAAAAATTGCAACACTACAATTGTGGTGAGGTCGATAATCGATAAGTGTATATGCGGCCTGACTTAGTGACTCTTTCTAGAAGTATGCATTCCAAATAATTGACAAAAGATGACCGTCAGTTCTATACTGATATAATAAACCTGAAGAGATTTTTGGCTTCCTTTTTTCAAGTTTTAACTTTGTAACACACGTGATAAACATGTCGCGCTGTTATTGTTTGTCGCTTGGTAAAGAGCACCAATTTCTTGAACTACTAGTCGGATTGGAAAAAAATATGTATGTTATTTATAGCCATATTTATACGAAACTAGCTTCTGCCCGCGACTTCGACCGCGTGGATTTTTCCTGAATTTTCTTTGCTTTAAACCTCACGGAGCCCGAGACCTTTCCAACGAATGCAAAACCGTGGAAATCGGTTCGTGCGTTCTGGAGTTATAGCGTCAGGAAGGAAAACCCGACTATTTTTATATAGTAGATAGAATGGTCTGTATCTGTATATTATCACGCTACGACCAATGTACGCGGAACAGTAACCAAAAAGCTGGTGAAACCGCAGCGGAAGCTAGGCAAATATTTTACGGAAAATAATCTTGTGGCTTCCACAGTTAATTTATTTAATTAAAGCTACTTTATAAAATCAGTTAATCCCAGTCATTGTTGCCTCTATTTTACATTATTCACCAAATAAATGGCCAAATTAAACGAATAACTCAGCAAAAATTTATTCAAATCTGGTGAAAATTCCATTAAAATTACTCTAGCTTAGAAAACCATATGAATTCTAACAGATAAGCATTTCCTTATTGTGAAGATTATGTAAATATTCAAAATTTAATTATATGTATGTAGAGTTAATTACCCTACTTTTACAGGTATTATTAAAATGTTGTAACTCTCTCTTTGCTTGAAATTCATGTGCATAATCGTAATAACTGAATGTAGGTAGTGGTTGTTAAGAGGTATTTCTAGTTTATTTAAAACTTTTCCGAGTAGAACGTTAATCTTCTAGATAAAATCGGACTAGTTGCCGCCCGCGTAGTCTGCATTAAAATAATAAAGGTAGTGTAGTTTTTAGTTATTTTCTTGGTAAGGAGTAACGTCCGGAACGAATGATCTAATTCCTCATATTTTTTTCAGTGACAGAAAGCCACATAATTGAAAAAATGGCGGTCAAAAGCTAGTTTTCAGGATAATTAAAAGTGATATTACTCAAAATCAACTCGGTATTGACACCTTGTTGGTTTTATCTTAGTAATTAAATATAGTTTTTCCTTTCAAGGAATATATGATTTAGATCTATCCACCGTAGTTTCAGCCGCGTTAAAGTTAGGTTTTTGGCTATTGTTTTGCTCTTGCTAGCGTATTTTATTTTTATTGTTACTCATACTTTATTAGGACACTAAGCAGTTAGACATTACAATTATGGTATTACAGAATACACATAAAAATTATTTGAATATGCAGATATATAATCATTTAAGATAGATGACACAAGCTTTATACATATTGTGTCAAAATACTGTCCCCAGTAGCCAGATCCACAAATAGATATATATTCAAAATGGCTGTTATATAATATCAAATCAATTTTGGCACAGGTGTTCACCCTCACGATGCTAAATCAATGATAGAAGAAGACATGTGGGCGGATCTACAAGAGATCGCAGCTGCACCGGAGTGCGTAGCGGTTGGCGAGTGCGGACTCAACTACAGCAAGGATTTCTCCGAGCCGCACGTACAGCGAGAGGTGTTCAAACGACAGGTCAGTTAAAACGTCATGCTCGGGAACGCGCAGAATGTGAGTGTGGCTTTGACTTCTCCGAGCCACACGTGCAATACGACGTAGTCAAACGACTGGTTAATCATAGAGCGTCATGCTCGGAAACGCGCAGAATGTGAATTGTGGCCTAGACTTGTCCGAGCCGCACTTGCTATACGACGTGTTCAAAGGATAGGTTGGTAACAGAACGTCATGTTCGGGAACAGGCTTGAGTAAAGAAAAGTTCTCTAGACTAGCTTCTAATCACAGGTTCGTCTTCGCGAAGCTCAAAAAACGACATAAGGTCATATTTAGCATTATTAGTTAACCCTCACAAGTCGATTAATGATATTGCTTGTACATTATCACCAAAAGCTAAATCTTTAGGGCGTAGAAGCTTGAATTAGATGGCTTCTTTCATTAATATTAAATTGGACACGAAGTATTACGACTATTTTGGCGATTCGGCCACAGTTTTCTATTTCTTTCCGCATCAGTACTAATATTATAAATGCGAAAGTAACTCTGTCTGTCTGTCTGTCTCTCTGTCTGTCTGCCTGTCTGTTACGCTTTACCGCATAAACTACTGAACCGATTTGAATGAAATTTGGTACAGATATAGTCTGGGACCCGAGAAAGAACATAGGATAGTTTTCCCGGAAATCCCGCGAGAACGGGAACTATTACACGCGGACGAAGTCGCGGGCAGAAGCTATTATGTTCATATTTAAGAATCTGACGTCTCGATCGGCCATACAAAGTATGTGGGCTCAATAAAGCCATCTGGATTAATTCAGAGCACAACAAGGCGTCATCCCGTCACCCGCATACGTTCCGGTCCACTCGTTTCAATAGCAGCACTTTACTGTAGGGATGCCCGGTCTCGGTCTTCCTGAAGATTGATCTTTCGATTTTTTGAATCGATTCAACGGAATGCAATCTTCGCTCAAATCGATCGAAAGCCTCTAAGATCTACTTTTTAATATGGCCCTGCCAACAAAATGAAACGTTTTTTTTTGGTGAGCAGCTAAACTGTGTTCATTATTTGATTTATAAACTAGCTGTTCCTCGCGGCTTCACCCGCTTTACGTTAGGTTTTTGTGTACTGCTTCGCTCCCGTGGGACATAGCGTGATATTATATAGCCTATGTTACTCAGGGATAATATAGCTTTCTAATGAAATAAGATTTTTTGAAATCGGTCCAGTAGTTTTTACGTTTATTTGTTACATATAAAAATACAAATCTTTCCTCTTTGTAATATTACTTTATAAATAAAATTGCTATACAATCTTCCTAGATAAAAAAGATGGATCCAATACAATTCAATTAAAATTGTGAACCGATTCACGAGATTACGATTCATTGCGTTCCAAAAGATCGATTCAAAGCAAAAAACGGGCATCCCTATTTTACTGCATTCAATAGACATGAATCAGCTACTTATAAGATGCGATGGAACGTTCCTATACAATAGAAATAGTCTTTTATAAACAAACTATGCATTCATAACTTCTTTTCTTTGCGACACGTAATGCCTCCATACAATTGCTATATGAATATCCGGCCTCTAATTACGTAACGTGCATAATGGCATGAGCTTTCCTTTTACTATGCGTGCATTATGGTTTTATGACTGGAAAAAATGAACACTATAGTGTACGAGTTTGTGTCCAAACACATGTGTTTCATTCACAGTCGGGGTTTATAATACCACCTGGGAGCTGATAGGGATTTACGTGTATCTGAATATCCGGGGCACGGACTAATACTGAGAACTGTTTACATCCTAAACATTTTTGAGACTTGCGTCATTCCTGGATTACATCGATAATTACATTTTATGATCCAAAACGTTTTTATTAATATTTTTTTTGCTAACAAAAATACAAAATAGTTTATTGCTTCTTAAGTACCTATACAATAATCATTTAGTAATTGGAGATCTCCTTTAGGCAAATAATGCTTGTGTTGGAAAGCACAAAATTGAATGTGAAGCGTTCCTTTCTTATTGCAGATACGCTCGAAAGTTAGTTTCAAAACATTGTAAACAAAGTAGTAAATATGGAAAAATATTTTTGTGACTACGCCCGATACCATTGGGAGGCCCACAGAGGCCAGTTTTAATGTACTTTACTAATAAAAATAAATGTAATGGAACACGATTATCCAAGTGTGCATTATAAACTAAGTAACTACTGCCCAAGGACAACCCCTGTGTTAGTGCAGACTAGAGATGTAAAGTGACCGTCAGGTTATATGTGACCGATTAATCTGACCGAGCATATTGGACATTTATCCAATGTGACCGGTCACTTATGGTCATTTATTGTCAGAAACGTCAGAAACGTTTTTTTGTGTATAAATAGACTTTATTCTATAAAACTACGAAAGTTTTAGAATCATCGAAGCTAACCATGTCATTCATCGATCTTTAACACAGTAAAACAAAATCTATACTTATAATATACTGAACTGTAGAGGGGTCAGTTCTGTACATTGAAATATATATATCCAAAATTAATATTGGAGGATAATTGGTGATCGATACTGATTCCAAAAATGAAATCAGATTTTTTTTTTGTCTGTTTGTCTGTCTGTCTGTATAAGCACGCATGGATTAAAAACTACTAAAAGGAAAATTATAATAAAACTTGGTACGATTATAATCCATACTCCTGGGCAGGTTATAGGCTATATAACATAACGCTAAGACACATAGTAGCCGAGCAGTAATAAAAAGTTTAACAAAAACGGGGAGAATATATTACTTTTGAGAGATTCCGTTGTGTGCGCTGCGTAAATGGTTGAAATTACGCAAAAATTATGTACATGTAGAAGTTAAAAAAAAAAGTCCGCAACAGCATATGTCTATCTCTATGACCATTTTATGGCAATGAAATTAGATCTAAAATAATGCATGATTTGCGGGGGTGTTTTCATGAATATAGTATTAATCCTTATAAATATAAATACGTTATCCAATACAAGTTTTTTTATTTTGTACAAAATTGCCGCTTACATAATTTTATTTCAATAAAATATCTTTAGAGATATCACAGAGTTTTAAAATTACTCCGCAGCAATATAATGATGGTACGCACGGGCAGTAACGGAAAGTAAATAGGCTAGCCAATGGCTTTGCAAGATATTCATTGGATATACATGAGAATAACACATAACATTGTGCTACATACCATTGCACCATGAGCTAAGGGAGCCGATCAGTAACCAAAAACCTAACATAACGCGGTATGCGAGGATCAACGGGGCACCAGTGTGAGCACCCAACCTGGCCTTGGCCCCGGCCCGGCTGCTGAGGGCATCCCAGAGGGTCATGGCGATTCCGATGGTGCGGGGTTACCGCACGATCTCCTGCGAGGTGGCGAGCCTTCTTGCCGGACGGCATACCGCCGTGGGATGAGGCAACAAACCTTGAACACACGTAGCAGTGGCGCGTGGAAGTGCAATGCCGGGGCGAAGTTCCGCTGCTGCGGCTAATCGTAGTGGGAGGACTCAGCTCCGGCGGGATCTCATGGCGGAATGGAGACTGCGACTGTTGCAACCCAGTGCTGGGCCCGCCTCTTTGAGGAATGGCTGGAGAAGCGTCACGGTACTCTCACGTATAGCCGGAAGCAGGTCCTCACCGGACACCGACATTTTGGGAGGTTCCTGTGTCGGAATCAGGCGGAAGCGACGCCTGGGTGTCACTACTGCAACAGCCGCCTGGAGGTCACGGTGGAGGTGTGCCCCGCATTGGCGGGCAATCGCCGTGTCCTTGCAGAGGCGATCGGCGGCGGTGACCTCTCGCGCCCGGCGCTGGTTCAGGCCATGCTCCGGGGCGAGACTGAATAGGAAGCCGTGACTCCTTCTCCGAAGCAGTCATGCTGGCGAAGGAGGCGGCGGCGCGCGTGAGGCAGCGTCAAGCCTCACGCCACGGACAGAGACACAGGCGTAGGCGTCGAGAGTCGTAAGACGACTACCAGACATGAAACTTGGAGGGTTTATTCTTTGTGAAGAGTAAATAGCCACTAAGAAAGGTTTTTTGCATTTATTTCCTTTACTTAAGTTTTTTTTTTAAATTTTAAATTTTTATTGCATAACTAGATAGAGTAAAAACGGGTATAGACACTGACTCCTGTAACACAGGTTTGACCTAGCACAGGAGCCAGGGTTTCATATGAAGTGTAAAATCTGTTTATGTCAATAAAATATTTTTATTATTATTATTATTTTCTTCTACGTTTTCGTATCTCGGGACCCTGAGGTCCCGGACCTTTGGAAGGCGTACGAGGGGCCGAAGCCAACTCGCAGAGGCCCCTTGAGGAAAACTTTATGTGGAATGGGACACCAACCGGCGATTATCCCTATATGCACCACTCAAGTGCACCTAAGGTCAACCCCCGATTAGTGGTGGTCTATTGCAGGTCATGGAATAAAGAAAATATTGGACTATGGGTTTGGGTTGCTAAGATGGATTAATTATCTTCGGCTATTGAATGGCTATGGCCCCTGCCTGACCAATGCTTGTAAACACGGATAAAAAGGCAGGGGGTGACTTGCACACTCAGTAAATGGGCCCCCGAAAACGGCCGCTAGCACATAGTGACGTAGCGACAACGGGGCAACATATATCGAGGTGCTTGAGGAGTGGAGAGGTATTCCACGGCTATCAGGACAATCCCGGAAGTACGGTCAAGATCCCTACCAGCATCTTACTGGAATACTTCCTTCCTCTTGCGATTCTCCACTCAAACCAGCCAATGAAGGCAAGAGTGAGGTGAGAGCCTTGTTCCTCGTCAGTGTTCACTCTGGCCGGCCAGTTAAGGCAAGCCAGAGATGAAGAACAAAGGGTCTCCCAGGAGGTCAGGTCCGCGGGGTCGCTACTGCCCGACAGCTCGCCACAAGCTGCCCTGCGGGTTTATTTATTATTCTAAATTCAACCCTTGAAGGTTTAAAATTGTGGATAGAAGTTCGACATCCACGCAGGCAAAGCCGCGGGCGATAGCTAGTACCTAATAAAATAGTTTTGAAATCAAATAGTTTTAGAATAGTTGTATGGCTAAATTGAAAAGAAAGACACGTCATATTTTAAATCTGTGAAAAAAAAGTGAATCAGTCAGTTTCAGCGTTTGTTTTAAATTTCCATAAAGTGTAGCCTGTATTTATAACACTAAATGTTGGTTTAGAAAGTCAGTAGGTATTATTTCACATTTATAAAGTTTTGAATTAGCCTGACATTCAATATTTTACGAAAATAATAGTTACACCAAGTAAAGAATACTAATTTAATATATCTGACCAATCTGACAATAAATGTCCAATGTGACCGGTCATTTATTAATAAATGACGGTCACTTATCGTATGTGACCGTCAGTTTACAACCCTAGTGCAGACCAATTTACAGAACATAATCAAGGTTATGGATAGAAGTAATAAATTATCTGACCAATGGCAGGGAGTGACAAACATTTACTAAAAAAAGTTACATAATAAATGTTTAAAATCAATTTGTGCATTAGGAAACAAGTAAATATTGAAACTATTTGATTATGAAAAACATGGGCAGCTGGCGGGAGTCATTTCCTTTGTGGAAAAATGCGACTGTGAATGGCTCAGCTCAATCCACCCAATTATTTTAATGATGAAAGACATGAAGGTTCAAGAATATGTCTCTAGTGTTTATTTACCCATTTGTACATAATTTGAAATCTATATATATAAAAGAAAGTCGTGTTAGTTACTTCACTTATAACTCAAGAACGGCTGAACCGATTTAGCTGAAAATTGGCAGGGAGGTAGTTTAGAGCCAGGAGAAGGACATAGGATACTTTTTATCCCGTTCGACATCATTCCCGTGTGACTTGACATGTAACGTCAGTCACTATAAAACGTGGTATAACAAAAAAGAATCAGACTTGGAATAACAAAATTGACGTATAATGACAGCTATGTAATGACGTATGGATGATAGGTGGTAGGTAGGTAGTAGGTAGGTAGTAGGTAGGTAGTAGGTAGGTAGTAGGTAGGTAGTAGGTAGGTAGTAGGTAGGTAGTAGGTAGGTAGTAGGTAGGTAGTAGGTAGGTAGTAGGTAGGTAGTAGGTAGGTAGTAGGTAGGTAGTAGGTAGGTAGTAGGTAGGTAGTAGGTAGGTAGTAGGTAGGTAGTAGGTAGGTAGTAGGTAGGTAGTAGGTAGGTAGTAGGTAGGTAGTAGGTGTAGGTAGTAGGTAGGTAGTAGGTAGGTAGTAGGTAGGTAGTAGGTAGGTAGTAGGTAGGTAGTAGGTAGGTAGTAGGTAGGTAGTAGGTAGGTAGTAGGTAGGTAGTAGGTAGGTAGTAGGTAGGTAGTAGGTAGGTAGTAGGTAGGTAGGTAGTAGGTAGGTAGTAGGTAGGTAGTTAGTAGGTAGGTAGTAGGTAGGTAGTAGGTAGGTAGTAGGTAGGTAGTAGGTAGGTAGTAGGTAGGTAGTAGGTAGGTAGTAGGTAGGTAGTAGGTAGGTAGTAGGTAGGTAGTAGGTAGGTAGTAGGTAGGTAGTAGGTAGGTAGTAGGTAGGTAGTAGGTAGGTAGTAGGTAGGTAGTAGGTAGGTAGTAGGTAGGTAGTAGGTAGGTAGTAGGTAGGTAGTAGGGAGGTAGTAGGCAGGTAGTAGGCAGGTAGTAGGTAGGTAGTAGGTAGGTAGTAGGTAGGTAGTAGGTAGGTAGTAGGTAGGTAGTAGGTAGGTAGTAGGTAGGTAGTAGGTAGGTAGTAGGTAGGTAGTAGGTAGGTAGTAGGTAGGTAGTAGGTAGGTAGTAGGTAGGTAGTAGGTAGGTAGTAGGTAGGTAGTAGGTAGGTAGTATGTCAATTCGAATTCAATATTCATACTTGACAAGACAACGTCTGTCGGGTCAGCTAGTATGGATATAAAGAACGTATGCACGTAAGTGAAAGAAGTAAGAATAACCTCACAACGAAAATGTAGAAAACCACTTTTTTCACATTGCAAAATGTTGGCCTATATATTCTTAATGTATTGTACATGTACTTATTTTTATCTCTCTCTACTTTGTATGTATAGTATTTATGTATGTATATATATATATATATTTATGTATGTATATATTTATGTATTCAAGTAACTGTTTGTATTTTGATTCATTTTATACCTGTAACTTTTCTGTTTTCTTGCACCTACTATGTTTTATCTCTGCATCACCCTAAGGTAGACTGGTAGAAAATGCCTAAGGCATTAAGTCCGCCTATGCACTGTGTTCGTACATGAAGTTTATTGAATAAATAAATAAATATTCATATTGACTACTTTCCACTGCTGAAAGGTGCACGGTGAAACTTAGAAGACCTAAAAACTAGCTTCGATAAGGAAAAATACGTCTTCATCACCGCGTGCTCACATGCATCGATTAATTTCAATCGATCAGATGAATCGATTAACAAACTAGATTTCTTGATCTATTACTATGAATGAAACTTTCACTGAACACAATCTTGCTACTGCTACTAGCGCAATACATTCGCCAAACAAAGAATAGAGACAAGACCAAATATAGTAGTTGTGTAAATAGAAACCAGTAAAGACAATGTTTTAATGGAGTTTGGCGAGGCGCCAGGATAATTAAATGTAGAAAACTGTTCCGTGAAGACAACGAACTAACCGTACTACTGACAAATACGATGAATTTAAAAGAGTAAGTATGGAGTTTCTTGCCCATTCTTCTCCATACGTAACAACATTTCCGAATGGGCGGTAGATTCACTTTTGTTTTATAAGTATGACGTTTCAAAGTGCCTTTTTTGGTCTAATGGAAATAAATGATTTGACTTTGACTTTGAACAATGTTTCTTGTAGTATTTCCTCTAGTTTTTGTCTGCGATTTGCCCTAGGTATGCATGGGCGTTATAAATCTCTGAAATTGACGGCTTTTATCTTTAATGATACGCATGTACTGTACAGCTCTAAATCTTCCTCATTAATTGTTTTCCGGATTATTTACTTATTTCCTGCTGCACAAATTAATTGAAACATTTATTTTGTAAATTTTTTTTCTTCCATCTTCTTTAAGGTTGAATTCTGAACCACAATAGAACTTGTAACTTGCTTATACATTTTCCTCTTTAGCTTGAGTGTACAAACCTTCAATCTATAACACCGAATGGCTCACAGCTGTGTTCTGAAATAGAAATCGACCTGCAGCCGCCATTACGACTAATAAACCAGTGACCGGTTACGCAAAAATGCGTGTTTATTATACTTCAGTTTATAACCTTAACAATTCATACTTTTCATACTTTAATATTATAAATGCGAAAGTAACTCTGTCTGTCACGCCTAAACCGCTGAACCGATTTCAATGAAATTTGGTACAGATATAGTCTGGGAGCCGAGAAAAGACATAAGATTGTTCTCATCCCGGAAATCTCCCGGGAACGGGAACTATTATTCCACGCGGGCAAAAGCTAGTTGTAACATAAATTTATATCGTCAGGTATAATTTTGGCTATGAAATCAAAGGAAAGTTTACAGTTTTAAACTTTGTTTTGTTTTAAAAATATAACATTTCCCCATACGTGGAATTTCTACAATATCGTGAGTCAATTACAAACACACGAGGTGTAAAAGACGCAACACATGCAAGGTAATTGCTCAAAGTATCGGTCAAAGTAAGCATTATTTATATTAACATCATTTTACTTTAATGTTCCTCGGTAGGTATGTTGGCTAACTTCTGTATTCCAGGTAAAATTTTGATAATCTGAGAAACCACTGAACTCCCGTGCTTTGAAAAGCACGTAAAGTTGGTCTCGGTGACTGCCGGGGTTGCGGAATGTTTTTAATAGTTACCGTGACCCAGGAACATAAAGGGCAATCGAAGGAACATGAGTGGGTTTTAGTCAGTATGAGTCTGACACGCCCTCCCGCCGCACCCAGGACGGGAGCAGTCATGGGATGATTTCCAACTCACTTAAAAAAAAAAGTTGGTCTCGGTTGTCATTCGTAGATTTAGATATAGAGGCAGTCGTTACTGGTATTCAGAAACCAGAAAGTCCTAGGGCATGTGTTACGCACCCCTTTGGATAGCGACTTAACGACTACACACCGTGTGTAGTATCTGGATGGATTGTGGATGTACTTCATGTACAAAAACATTGGTATCTAGTCGCATCCGGTTAGACTGGAGCCAACTCTAACACATTTGGGGAAAGAATAGGTAGAGATGTCACTAATTACTTCACTTTAATTAAAACTCATCGTGTCAATTGCGTATAATAGCAGACATCCAAGATATAGAAAAAGTTCCTAAATTAAGGGAACGTTTTATTTATAAAAAAAACTTTTTCCAAAAAAATAATAAGTTTTTGAAGGCGGTTATTATTTTTTTTGGAAAATGTTTTTATTTTTTGCTTTTTAGTGTCGAGATCCAATGTCTGACTGTGTATTACAGTATCTTTCAAAGTAGTATACAACGAAAATAGAAACTTGAAGTAATGCACATATCGTCGATTTTTTTTTGTTCTTGATGAATTTTTCGAGATGCACTGAACCGATCCCCATAAAATTTATATGGGACCACCTCTGAATCATGACTTATCAAACAAAAAAAAAAGAATCATCAAAATCGGTTCATATACGACGAAGATATCCGGTCGAATTGAGAAACCTCCTTCTTTTTTTTGAAGTTGGTTTAAAATAACATACCTACATTTTAACTTAAGTACACTCATATTTAAAATTAATCATACGTATTTTGTCTATTGTCATGTGTATACTTCTTTGCGTGTTTATCTATCAAAGTGTAAAAAACCACTGATATTATCATCATCTAACCACGCAGTCGTGTTGAAAATACATTGTCGTGTTTCACAGAGCGTACAATTATCACCTATTAATGACTGATGATCACCCATGAGAATTGTTCTCAAGTTTTCATTGGAACATGACTTGCGAACATATCATTGCTGTCAATGATCCGCTCGGGTTAAATTGGTTCGGTGCATGCGCCCACGCAATTGTGTGTACTGTGTAGGAATGTTGCAGTAGTGATATATTGTTCATTGTTAGATTGGTGTTTGGTTTGATATTTTAGTATGTTTGGTATTCTACTATGTTTTCTATTCTGGTACGTTTGTTATCTATACTAATATTATGAAGCTTAAGAGTTTGTTTGTTGAAGAGATTGAATGTGCTAGTTTTAAGAACTACGGGTCCGATTTGAGAAAATCTTTTAGTGTTTGCATAGTCCATTTTTCGAGGAAGGCTTTAGGTTACATGACATGACGCTACGACCTTCGGGAGCAGAGCAAGTAAAGCCGCAGAGGACAGCTAGTTCTATTATATTTTAAGACCGCAGTCGTTAAGTTCAGTGGAGCTTTTGCGTTGATAAATCCCTCGTTTTATAACATAGGCTTGAGATGACCTTTCAACAGAGGCGTATTTACAAATTTGGCGCCCCGGGCCAGCTTTTCCGCCCCATAAAATATTTTTTAATAAATTTTAGTTACGGCATACCTTAAAAAAATAGATATAGGTAATATTAATTGAATGCAAATGTTTTTAGGATTTAGTAGGATCCGATGCATTACTACTATCTGGGGGCACGGCAGTGCCCTTACCAAATAAAGTAGAAAATGACATCCGTATCATAACATCCTTTTCTAAAAGCAGTTCAAGACATTTTTGACCCTCTTATAACTTCCTGGTGGATGAAGCCTAATACCAGAATTATAACTAGACAAAAATTCTTATTTTGCTTAACCAATCATCAAAACTAGTATATAGGACGACTGGTAATTAGTGTACGATACTTAAACACGTGATTGTGCTCATGATAACCAACAACTTTTACTATGGGAACAAACCTGAAATCCCAAAAAAAAACAGTTGTTCAGAAAATTTATGTTTGTAAAAACAAAGTAATTTTGTTAATTTATAATATTTGTAATAAGTTTTTTTTTATCCGATGTTGAAAATCACTTATGTGTTAGGTCGAAAAGGGGTCTACCAGACTAACTGACTAGGAACCACCCTGGAGTTCCTTCTCCTATCTACGAGGATCGCAGAAGCTTACGTGACTTTCCGTCTTTCGGGCCTCCTCAGGTCTGGGGTTCCAATTGAGGAGCTCTTCCGGCCTCCCTAAATGGGTACTCCAACGCCCGGTAAACCTGCTGCAGGCTGCGAAAGAAGAAGACATATCTCTTTCTCGCTTTCCGCAGCTTCCGTCTGCGCGATAGCTGTTTTGCAGAAAGAGACCACTGAGTGTCTGAGGACTCTGCGCTGCCAGCCATCGTGCTGACTATGACCTGCAGCGACAAGTCGCTGCCTACTACAGAGATAAGAGCACGGCTCCCTCCCAAGTGGCAATCTTTGCCAGCATAAGTCGCGCCGTGTTCTCCCGACAGTCGACTCAGCGGAGACAACGAGCGTCCGGGTCTCGGTAAATGAGGTACACGAAGCATACCCGAAAGCACCTGTGACACCCGAAACGTCAATCCACCACGCCAATCCGACTTTACGCAGCTGCAACCGATATAGATCTATCTTCCGCTGCATCGGTTGCTCCCCTCGTCTTTAGACCGCACAGGTACAATGACGCAAGCACAATTCGCGTCTAGGTCCCAAGGTGAAGATCCGGCCAAAGCATAAAAAGCCTCGTGAAAGATCGTGTGATATTCCCTTATTACTGATAACCATCACCTGATAATTAGCTACCTAACAACATCATAGAGTGAGTGACCAATATTAAAATATTAAAGGTTTTTAATACTGATATGTGTTAAAAACCGTTTGTATTTTAAATTTCAAAAAAAATTACAATATCACAACTGTTTACGGTAGAACTACGTTGTGACGTTGTGAAACTTGACAATAAGAGGTTTGGTTTAAACTTGACAAAGCTGTGAGGGCGACTCTGCCGCCCCTCGCAGTAGAAGAACTAAGTTGTAAGTTTTAGTTTTAACTTGACAATAAGAGGCGCCATGAAATAGCTGTGGGGGCGGCCCTGCCGCCCCTCGCAGTATAAGAGCTAAGTTGTGAGCCTTGGTATAAACTTGACAATAAGAGGCGCCATGAAAAAGCTGTGGGGGCGGCCCTGCCGCCCCTTCCAGTAGAAGAACTAAATTGTGAGTCTTGGTTTTTTTACAGCTTAAGTATTTTTTATGGTATTTTAAATGTCAATTAAAATAAAAAAATTGTAGGTAAACTTGACAAAATAGCTGTGGGGGCGCCACAGCTTTTTCAAGGCGGCTGTGGGGGCGGCTCTGCCGCCCTTCGCAGTAGAATAAAAAGTTGTGAGTCTTTGTTTAAACTTGACAAAAAGAGGAGCCATGAAAAAGCTGTGGGGGCGGCTCTGCCACCCCTCGCAGTAGAAGAGCTAAGTTGTGAGTCTTGGTTTAAACTTGACAATAAAAGATGCCATGAAAAAGCTGTGAGGGCGGCTCTGCCGCCCCTCGCAGTAGAAGAACTAATTTGTAAGTTTTTGTTTTAACTTGACAATAAGAGGCGCCATGAAATAGCTGTGGGTGCGGCTCTGTCGCCCCTCGCAGTAGAAGAACTTAGTTGTGAGTCTTGGTTTAAACTTGACAATAAGGGGCGCTATGAAAAAGCTGTGGGGGCGGCTCTGCCACCCCTCGCAGTATAAGAGCTAAGTTGTGAGCCTTGGTATAAACTTGTCAATAAGAGGCGCCATGAAAAAGCTGTGGGGGCGGCCCTGCCGCCCCCGCAGTAGAAGAGCTAAGTTGTGAGCCTTGGTGTAAACTTGACAATAAGAGGCGGCATGAGAAAGCTGCGGGGGCGGCTCCGCCGCCCCTCGCAGCTTGTCGCCCCGGGCCATGGCCCCCTTGGCCCTAGGGTAAATACGCCACTGCCTTTCAATGTCTAGTATCAGGTTGGACAACAGCTCACTTGTCTTCAGCTGAGATATTTTTTTTCTAAACAGATCAAGATAAGTATGAAGAGGATGGATGAGGAGGGGACTAAAGAATATGAACATTTTCAAAACAGTTTTGATTGTAAATGAAAAGAGAGAAAAAGTTTTTACAACCGTCCTTTCCTATTATCCGACTTTCCTTAATATTTGATCTTCTTTAATATCCGACCTTCTCTAATATCCTTGATGTTGACTTTTCACATAATTCATTAGGGTCAATTCCCTCAAGTTCGAAGACGATGGCTCTGTTGTTCCATTGGTTGGTCCGCACTTATAAAACCAGATCTTCTCTTAAGTTCGCCCTTCCCTAACATCCGTCCTTCTCACTATCCGACCTTGACGTTGACCTTTTCACGTAAAGCACTGGTACTTTTATCTACTCGTTCGTTGGCTGTGTTCTAATTCGAGTGGCTGGTCCCATTTTGCAATGCTCAAGTTCTGAGTCAGGCGTGCAGTCATGACCTGATTTAGATCGTTACGCCGTTTTTATCGTACGCTCCTGTTAATTTGTGGAATATTTCGGTTTTAATGTAATGGAGAATGTATGGTTTGCGGGATTCGTTTTTCTATAAAGATTTTGTTGTGACGTCATGACTTCTTGTAACACGATATCACTTAGTTAGGCTGATTGACAGACTTTCGCTTCTGACTACCTGGTATCCGGTTTCGGATCGTTTTTTTTTTTTTGGTGAGTGTGAAATCATCCAATGACTGCTCCCGTCCTGGGTGCGGCGGGAGGGCGTGTCAGACTCTTACTGACTAAAACCCACTCATGTTCCTTCGATTGCCCTTTATGTTCCAGGGTCACGGTAACTATTATAAACATTCCGCAACATTATAAACATTCCGCAACCGGTTTCGGATCCTCAAACTCATGTTTAAGAGGCGACGACTTAACCACTGGTCATGACATGCAATTTGTAATTAGACTAGGTCTGAAAAAAAAATAGGAGTATTCCCATTTAAACACCCATGCATTGATAATCTTTTAACTATATTTTAATTGGTAAATAGTGCTCAAAAAACTGCTCAAACAGAAACACTCCAAAAATTACTTCACAACTACAAACAAAAATAAACAAACTTAACCTCTTAATTAAATTAGTCTAGACTAAATTATCATAACCGTAGACTAGGCCACTAATTTACAGCGTTATTGGTAAACAAAGTCACCTTGGCTTATTTGAGCTGATACTTAAATTGAGGCAGACCTCTTTGATAGTGTTATCACCGGCTTGAATGTGTCACTTATGTTGCAAGCTGAGATAATGCCGAATTGAGGTATAGGAAGTTATTGAAAGACGTCCAAGTACTTTAATATTGTTGTTTTTTTTGAGGGGATTAAGTGGGATTAGATTTTGTTTGTGGTGTCTCTCACGTTATACTTACGAGATAGATTTGTTTAGAAGTTATAATTATTTCGCTATAACATTGCTTTTTTATAACTAGTGAATTACATGGTACGCGAGGCGAGAATGCGGTATCCAGGACCTATCTCAATGTCTGCCAGGGTTGTGAGTTGTTCGAAAGAGATACCGCGGCGCCGGACACAAAGTAAGAAAAAGCATGGGTGGGTTTTGTTTTAGTCAGTACAAGTCTGACACTCCCTTCCGCCAAGCGGAAGGAGGAGTCATTTGATGATTTCGATTTTTGATTGAATATGTAACTTATAATTTCATCCAGTCAACCACAGTAAAATAAGAATAAATACTAATGTAGGTAATCCACCTGATGTCTTGTTGTGCATATTCTGTTGGTGAATTTAAATTTTATAAATATCTTCACGTACCTACTATCAGCTGATCTGTTGCTATCTTTACGTGCATCTTTAGCCGCTGAATCATAATACGAGATAGCAATATCGGCTCTTGCCGTTGTTTACAAAATTGATAAATAAATATTGTGTTAGTCATCTGTAATTAACGCTAAACATCGCTTCATTTCGTGATGAACACGCCTCCACATCAACAACTATGTCGACGTTTTTTTTACCATATTACAACGTTTTCATGTTACTGACACTAATTGCTATGTATTACTTAGCTCACCTCCTAAATTGTGCAACCACTAATGGCTTGATTACACCTACCGAGTAGAGTGGCGAGACAGTAAAATGTAACTCGGACGAGACAGTGCCGTAGCCGAGTAAGTGTTCACACGTATTTTCGATATTGTGGCGAGACAGTTCAGTTATTAGAAGAAGTTCAAGGACAACTGAGGCTAACATGGATCGGAAATAGTTTATTCCGAGTGGAGAGTGGTGGCCGAGTGCTGTTTAGATTCACCGAGTGATCGAGCGAGACAGTGCGGGGAAGCGGGGAGGTGGGTACTCGCCCTAGTAAATAGAACTGGGTCCGAGTGACTGTCTCGGCCGGTTGCTAGGCCGAGCGCTCGGCCGAGTACTCGGCAATGCGTTTACAAATACCGAGTACTCGGCCGAAGGCACTGTCTCGCCACTCTACTCGGCAGGTGTAATCGACCTATAAGGATTCGCTACGCAGCAGCGGTAAGGCGGCGTAATGTAGATATGATATCAAGATCTTAAAATTGACTATTTCATAAAGTCGTTAGGTTAGGGGTTAGTTTCGGTCGTAAAAGGCAACCAAAGGAACAAGGTGGGTTTTAGTTGGTAAAAGTCTGACACGATAAATAAAAATATAAAAAATATAAATTCACGAGTTTAGATAAGTCTATAGACTTTTCATAATTTAGAAATCTTTTCAATTAAGCTTCTTTAGCAATTTCCATGGTTTTTCTGCCTACTGTCGAATTCCTAGACTGTGAGTGACTTTTAAAAGCTTAATTAAAATGAACCATTCATTCATTGACGGCAACAGACTAATCAATAAATATTGTTTAATTCGTCATAACATGACACCATCTTTGCCTTTGGAATGGTAAATTGGTAACGCATATGCGAGGCCTCTGGTATAGGGATGACGACTGCATTAAAAAAATGGCATTCTGTTTAGTCTGTCCGATAGACCGTCGGGGCGGGGCGGCAGGGAGTGTCGTACTTTTGCTGACTAAAACCCATCCTTGTTCCTTCGGTTGCCCTTTATGTTCCGGGGTATCGGTAACTATTAGAACTATTCAGCAACCCCGGCAGGCATTGGCCCTAGAGGGCCTCGTCACATGCAATGCTAACATAGGTAAATTCTCAAAACGAGAGCTATATATTGCATTCAAGAATGTGTTTCATAATTAGGGTTGTTGCTTAAAACTCACAGATGAGGAAATTAAATAAAGGAGTTGTTGTCGCTGATGCGTGCTATACCTACTTACATGGTATGAACTAGTTTAATTATTATTCTGTTATTGTTCTGTTATTTATCACCATTTTGTATTTAGCTGTAAGTCTTCCATAGTTTTTAAATAAATAAATTAGCCTTAATAAAATATTTTTGACATGGTTGGCGTACTGGTTCAAGGGACAGCACACTAGATATTTGTGTTGAGTTTGATTGTTTGTGTATTTGATTATGTTTATAAAATTACTATGTTTGTAAACTTGACATAGTGATAGAATACAGAAGACATTCCTAATTTTAAACAAATAAAAGAATGACAAAAACTTTGCATTATTCAATACTAGCTGTGGGCCATGTAACCATGGGATTTTTGGAATAAAAACTATCCTACGTCCTTTTCAGGTTATGGACTATCTTTGTACCAAATTTCATTTAAATCGGGTCAGTATTTTTTTTAGACAATCAGAGTTACTTTTGCATTTATAATATTAGATAGGCCCAGTACGGATAATTGAATTTGACGTATAGAGGCATTGTGGGTTAGATCGTTTTAGCAAAAGTATTAAAAATAGGCGAGACGACAAAAAAAAAAGTAATTAGTCCGTCAAATAGATTATCAAAAAATTTTGGACACGTATTTTTTCTTTTTTCTCAAGAATGACGACGATACAGTGCGTTGAAGTTGCGCATGACGTCACGATTTGATACAATTTTTGCAGGATGGTGACGTCAAAAGCCCCCACTCCGGAACTTTGTTGCTCTTTATCTCTGTATTTTTTTATTAATTTGATCAAGCAAAAAATACGTGTCCCGTATTTTCGGCCGATCTATCAGACGGACTAAACAGAATGCCATTTTTTAATGCTGTCGTCATCCCTATTCTCTCTCCCGTCTAGGCCGGTGACCTGAATGTTCTGACAGCACACTTTATGTTCTGCTTGCGAATGTGCAAATAAAACAATTGTCTGCTTATCAATACGTAAATAATCGTTAACACTAATAAGTTCTAATTAGTGTGCTGTGCATTTACCAAAACAACATTTAATTAATGATGTGGCAGTTGGGTTATTTATTTTTGGTAATGACTCAAGATGTGGATTCTTGCTGTTCCTGTTATATACTTTTTTCTTATGTTAAAAAAAAACGTCGTTCCACATTAACATTTTTAAATGTGTAGTTTATGCTCGTCTGTCACTCTGTCTCTCTGTCCGATTATCACAACAATTTTGTCTGAGATGGCAAAGTTGAATTTGTGTCACTCAACTCCCGAGTTGAATGAACTTTTTACATATATTATACAAGTTTGTACAGAACCCTAGAAGCGTGAGTTCGATTCGTATTTGGTCGAGATTTTTATTCTATCACTAGCTTTTGCCCGCGACTTCATCCGCGTGGATTAGCTCCCGTTCCCGCGGGATTTCCGGGATGAAAACTATCCTATGTCCTTTTTCGGATCGCAGACTATATGTATCTGTACCAAATTTCATTCAAATCGGTTCAGTGGTTTAGGATTGAAGAAGAGACAGACAGACAGACAGAGTTACTTTCGCATTAATTTTATTACTAATATTATAATATTAGTACGGATTGTTGCTTTCAATCATTACAATTAAAGTGTCCTCTAAGTAACTCGTTATCATATCAGACTAAGAAAACACAATAAGGGGAAAGAGAGAAAATTATGAATATTCGAATAACCTAAAACGAAGCTCAATATAAAAATAAATTTCCAAACGAAATTCCTATTAATTGGAATCGTAAACTTACTACGACAGAACCCGGTCTTCTGATCAAAGGACTAATAGTAACGAATGTTGAGCTATACTTAGTTCGATCCAGACGTCGGTTCGTCCTTATACTTTTACAACGCGATCAAAGTGACGAATTGATAGCATAATTTATTTATAAATATATTTAGTAGGAAGTCATTCTTGGTTAAATTTATTGTTAAATTGATGACTTCCCGTTGAAGCCAATAAGTTAGTAAATTGGTTAAATATAATGCACTTTTAAACAAAAATGCATGGTGCCGATTCCCTTATTCACAAACTAAATTAAATTTTAGTTTAGTGCATCTTATTCTTTCTATTTCATTAAGAAAAGGACAGAAGATAAAATATTAGTTGTTGAGTCCTGTCAATGAAATAAGACGTTACATAGATAATTTAGCGATTAAAAACATGGCCACTAAAAATACGTCAATTTCACAGGACTAAACTGACGCGTATCGTCTGACCTTTTATTCAAAGAAATAGGGTTTTTTTTTTGGTGAGTGGGAAATCATCCAATGACTGCTTCCGTCCTGGGTGCGGCGGGAGGGCGTGTCAGACTCTTACTGACTAAAACCCACTCATGTTCCTTCGATTGCCCCTTATGTTCCAGGGTCACGGTAACTGTTATAAACATTCCGCAACCAAAGAAATAGGGTTGCTATCCGTCCGGGTTTCCCCGGATTTGTCCTAGTTTAGAGGGCATCCGAAGAGCGTCCGGGGAAGGTTTTATTTGTAGACCGGGTTTTAAAAAATAAATAAATCTATATAAATAAAAATGAATTGATGTTCGTTAGTCTGATTAAAACTCGAGAACGACTGGGCCGATTGAGCTGATTTTGGGTTTAAAATGTTTGTTGTAGTCCAGGGTATGTCTAAACGGTGAGAAAGTAAGAAAAAATTGCGAGAAAGATGGAGTAAAACAACAATTCCATTTTCCCATATAAAAGTTGTCCATGTTCTGTTGGATGTCGTTGTCATAGTAACCGGCAAATCAAGTGTCAAATTCAAGTGTTACAGCTACAACCATAGAGGTCACAACCCGTCAACCTGAGACAAGTAATGTTTAATTGTTTTAAAACTTAGATTATTAACTTCTAGATTGAGCCACCGCGTGGCCGCACATGAGACAGCACTATAAAATTTCAATGTTGTCATTAAGTAAAATTTTCCCTAAATATGACCAAAACCGTGAGATGTTCCGTTGCAACAACTACTTATTACATTCATGTACTATGTTGCGTATCATAATCCTTATTAAGAGTGCAAAATTATTTATATCGTAAGTATTATTTAAGTTACGAGTCCAGGTTTTCTCACGATGTTTTCCTTCACTGATGTCTGTGATGTCCAACTATAAAAATTATATAAAATTCCTTTTAAAAGGGAGAGGATACCTCACAGGGCATCAAAGAACTAATTAATCATCTGATTAATTTTATTTATTTAACTAGTTGCAATTTTATTATCAAGTTATGGGAAAAATAGAACTGAGGTATGGTAACACTTTGAAAAACAAGTAATAGGTTATGTAGATAAAAATATAAACGATATCGCTAGAAAATGTCCTTAATTTTGATCGAAAGCCATGTAATTACATACACACAAATGTATTTATTCAATCAATGCACAATAACTTGTAATATTTGCATCCTTACGAGTGAAAAGTAACATTCTTATCTTGCTTTCTTTCTGTGCGGCTTTTGCAGCCTAAAATAGTGCATCCTCCCATTTTATAGCACAGGAAACGCACTAAACACTTAACTACTGGAGTCAATTTCTCAAATATACATTAAAACTATTGGTTTAATTACCGAAATTGTTATAAAATTGTAAAAAACTAATACGAGCCGACCATTCAATGACAGTGACATCCCTTTGTTTGGCTAACTTTTCAATGTTCGCCAAGCGAAAACCGGCCACGCCGAACGAGACAGAGCATGTTATGCTTTGTCTCAATTGTCTTACGAAATTCGTATATATGCTTCTCACTTTTACACTTCTTTACAACCTCATGGTTACGTCTAGAAGTTAATAGTCTAAGTTTTAAAAAGACGCAAAGGAATCATTTTCATAAATCCAAATCATGCAGATAATTTGTTGGTTTTATTTTAAAGCCATCTATAACGGTTTGAAATAACAGAAAGGCATATAATATGCTGTAACAGTTTTTCTTTTTTCCAATGTACAAAAATAATATAACGATAAAAATATATCTAGATTTAAAATATTTATTTATTAAATAAAATAATGGTGCTTATAATTAAGTGTAACTTGAATTTATTAAATACTAAGATCTCATCAAAATTGATAGTGTTGATAGGGCCATAGCTTGGGGTGTAAAGAGTACAGAGCAAGTAACTATGTATACCAAAGAGTGCCACAATAGGCTGAAATTAATAGATTTTCCACCTGATTGTTTAAATTGCGCTGACAGTTTTTGTGAAGACCGTGGCCACATGCGTGTTCTGGATAGGCTTTATTCTCACATTGTGACCGCTCTCACTGACGCGGCGACTTTGGTGAGTCGAGGAGGCGTGTCGGGGGGTGGGAGAGGACCGCGCATAGCAGGGTTGAACAAACACGTAAATAAACAACAACAAACTACAAAACACGACGGCGACAAGAGTAACTATGGGCCTATCTCTCTTGCCACTATTATTGCAAAGGACGGTATGCTTAACCCATAGTTGAATAAATACGTGTTAATACACAGTAACCAGTTCGGATTTCGTCCTCGGTTATCAACCGAGAGTGCCATACTGTGTTTGAAACATACCGTCAAATACTACACAGATCGCAAAACGCCCATGTATGCGTGCTTCCTCAATCTTACCAGGGCCTTTGACTTTGTGTGGTATGACCTGCTGTGGGACAAGTTGAAGAGCATAGACTTGCCACTGGGACTCATCAACATGTTCCAGTACTGGTATGGGCATCAGACCAACAGTGTTGGGTGGGCGGGAGTAATGTCGGATCCGTATCGGCTCGAGTGTGGTGTTAGGCAGGGCGGCTTAACATCCCCTACCCTGTTTAACCTGTACGTTAACGGACTGATCGAGGCGCTTAGTGGTCAGCATGTTGGCTGCCACATTGATGGAGTTTGTGTCAACAATCTGAGTTATGCGGACTACATGGTGTTACTAAGTGCATCGGTCTGTGGCTTGAGGAAGCTAATTCGCACGTGTGAGGAATACGCTCGGGGCCACGGTTTGGTTTACAATGTTAAAAAGAGTCAGTATACGGTCTTTGACACATCCACACGCACACCCAGACACAGAACAAACATTCATGCTCATCACATGAAGTTTGTTCTGGGTGGGAATCGAACCCACGACCTCCGGCTTAGCAGTCAGGGCTACTAACCACTAGACCAACAGGCCAGTCCATTTTTTTTTTGTTTTTTTTTTTATGGCCATCCTGGACAATTTTTCCTACCAGATAAACCGCATATGATAGTTGTTCAAAAACAAAATTATTAAGCCCATTTCATAACATGTCCTTTCAACAATCTTTTCTTCAAAAGTTAGGTGACAGTGACAGTATTGCCAGATTACTAAGGCCGCCCGCCCCTACACACGTCAATCCAAATTGTGATAATGTGGCAAAATCGATACAAATCTTTTATGAAAAAAGGTGATATGGTTTAAATAAATTTTGGTTTACATTAATACGCAAGTGATACGAAGTTCACCGGGTCATCTAGTAAATAAATAAAAATTTGGGCCGCCCGCGAGACACGCACTATGCTCGCACACCACGATCAACCGACGAACGTGTTTTTTATTACATTGAATATGTTTATTAGATCTTGTTGACATGTCCGGCTTTCGGACTCTAAAATCCGGGGCCGCATAATCCTCAACTAACAATAATTATCATAAAAAATACATTACTAAAAATAAAAATAAACTTGAAATAAATGCAGATAGCCTATATCCATAGTTTTCTGTTTAGAATTTAGCCAGTACCTAGCCTAATTTAGTAGTAGGTCTAACTGTTTTCAGAGAAGAGAAGGTATAAGTTGTATTATACGTATGTATAATAACTGACATAGGCATTACAATAAAATGTTTGGTCTACAAATCACTGACTTACACACATCAAAAGTGTCTAGGGATATTTTAATTAAACCTAAATAAATAAAATACTATTTGTTAACTTTTTGTTAAGACATCTACACATTAAAATAAACCTTGTTTAATTGCCTATATAATCTGATAATAAACTTTTAATGAAGTTAAATTAAAAAAAAAACTGAGAAGAAGAGGAAAAACTCAACCAAATTTCAATTTAACTTTTTTTTGAAACATCAAAACCTTGACTACACAACTATTTTTTTTATAAAAATTGTTGAAAACTTAAAATTAATAATCCGTGGATCCACCTAAGACTCTCCTAACACATCTGCAGGGGTTCTGCATACTCAAAACAAGGGTGTAAATATCCTGTTGTGGAATACTGTCCCAAGTCTTGCTAAGATTTTTTTATTTTTTTCTTATTTTAATGACTGATCTGTTCTTATATTATTTGTTGTGCTTTATACCCTTAACTAGCTTACTGGCGTTTTGGTATTCACTGTAAGCCAGTAAGTGCATGTTTTAAATAAATAAATAAATAAATAAGATGCAAGAAAAGCTGGTTTTCATGCACAATATCTTCAGGGAAATTCCTAAGACCTCTTTTCTGAAGCATATCCCAGGCATGCTCAATAGAATTTAAGTTAGGGGATTGTGCAGGCCAGTCTAAAGCTTGGATAACATGCTGTTGTAACCAACTTGTAACGATACGCGCCGTATGTGGACGGGCATTGTCGTGCATTAGCTGGAAATTTTGTCCCATTTGCTGTCTGTGGGGCAAGATTACAAGCTCTAGCACCTCATCTCGGTATTTTAGAGCAGTCATATTGCCTTGTATCCAAACGAGGTCCGTTCTACCGCCGAGACGAATTCCTGCCCAAACCATAATCGTGCCACCTTGATATGCATGAACTTGTTGTGGGTGCTGCAGTCGATTCCAACGTCCAGGTTCTCTCCAAACGCGTACTTTTCGCGAATCAGGATGAAATCCAAACCTGGATTCATTAGTGAAAAGCACAAGTGACCATTGAGAATGGTTCCAGTTTTCGTGTGCAACAGCCCACTGTAATCTTCTTCCTCGATTGCCTCTCCTTAGTGCTGGTACCCGAAATGGCCTACGAGCACGTAGATTGACTTCATGCAGTCGCCTTCTCAAAGTTTGACCGCTTACCAGCAAACCATACTCTCTCTGTAGCCTTTGAACCAATTGCATCGCCGCTGCATTTGGTTGACCTTGTGCAGCATTTACTATGAATCGGTCCTGTACATGTGTTGTAATGCGTTGAGGTCCTCGTTGCCATTCCACCACTTCCCCCGTGACACGGTAACATGACCAAAGCCTGGATATAACGCTCTGACTGGTCTTCATGGCTTCAGAAACCGCAATTATGGGTTAGTATTCCTCAACAGGATATTGACACCCTTGTTTTGAGTATGCAGAACCGCTGCAGATGTGTCAGGAGAGTCTTAGGTGGATCCAAGGAATATTAATTTTAAGTTTATTCAATAATTAAAAAAAAATAGTTGTTTTGTTTAAGTTTTGATGTTTCAAAAATAAAGTTAAGATTTAGGTTTTTTCTGAGTTTTTCCTCATCTTCTAAGTTTTTTTTTAAATTTAACTTTATCTAAAAGTTTATTATCAGATTAGATAGGCTATTAAACAAGGTTTATTTTAATGTGTAGATGTCTTAACATAAAGTTAATAGAATTTTAGTTATTTAGGTTTAATTGAAATACCCCTAGACACTTTTGATGTGTGTATTTTCGTCACTTTCTTTTTTAAGTGAAACTGGAGAAAGAAATCGCTTTAGTTTGAAGCACGCATCTGGTCTATAAATTATTGTCAATATATTGAGTTTATTAGAGGAATATATCAAAACAATAAATATGACGGTTTAATAACTAGCTATTACATTTGTAAAGAATGTTTGTTTTTTTCATTAATTAATTCGAAGTAATATTATCCACGCCTTCTAAGTGTAAGTTACGTTTATTATTAAGCCTAGAATAAATAAACTCTTATTAGGAAATGCTTCAGTTACAGTAATAGCAAAGTAGATATGTCACCGGAAAATAACAAGATCCGTAAGTTTATCAATCTACTAGGAAGTTTATAAACTTCCGTAGGATTCTAAACGGGAGATAAATTGTAATATTTTACGTCCACATTTTCGTAAATTGATAAACTTACTGAACTTACTCGTAAAATAATAAGTAAGCAGTAACCAAACGCTACGCGCGATCTGATTGGTTGACTGTCACGTGAACTCACGTGTCACTTCTCCTTCCTCGCGGCCGCCATTGTTTGCCACGGAACATAAACTATGAACGTTGACCAATCAGAGAGCAGTGTGTTATTTTACGTATTTCAAAGATGCGTATATTTAAAAGAGTTTCTGTGATTGGTCGAACCATATAAAATCTTACGAATAGATATCCGTTAGTTTATAAATTTACCGTATGACGTCGGAAATTGATAAAATTACGAAAATGTGGACGTAAAATATTACAATTTATCTCCCGTTTAGAATCCTACGGAAGTTTATAAACTTCCTAGTAGATTGATAAACTTACGGATCTTGTTATTTTCCGGTGACAGATATACATGCTACGCCAACGCCCTTATAATTAAAATTTTCTCAAAATCGATGTAGAGATTTCTGTTTTTAATTCGTTCTTTAAACATTGGAAATTATCCGTCGATGTACTATCGACAAAATTGAATCATGACCCATTTCGAAGACAAATCGTTTGAAGCTGTCAAAATAATAAGACTAGACGTGTGACATTTTTAATACATGTTTACGCGATAGTCGACCTAATTGTATTTGAATGTCTGTACGAAAATAAGCTTATGGTGGGTCATGATTCCATTTTGTCGATTGTACAAGAAAACTTAATTTATTTCCGACGACACTGCAACTGCATACCAATCTATTTTACACGCTGTAACAGGACAGTTATAGCACATATAATGCAATACACTGTATTACGCATTGACTGTGGGAAGCCATGCGTTGTGATAAGGGGTTGAATCATCTGTTTAGTTTGAACGTCAACATGTAAATATGTCAGAACATTGCTCTCTTGATCAACAGAACGCTGACTCAGTCTGCTATGAGTTTGACCTTTATAGTTACTGTAATGCAGGGAAGATTTTTAGGTATTATATACACAGATAACTGTAAAACCATTTATTTTAAAGAGTCTGTGCGGAGTATCGTACCCATTTGACAACCTACCTTTTGAAATTGTACGCTGTTGTAGGGCATAGTTGTCCAAAGTAATAAAGTGTTTATGGGCAGAGGAAAGTGAATAAACATCTTATTTTTAAATAGGCCACTAGGTCCAACATTAGTTTACACACGTAACATTTTACCAAAATTCAACGCATCTTTCTTCGTCTATTAAAGCAATGCGTGTGCATTTTGTCAGCCACTAAGACAATCAATCAATCACTGAGTCACGGAACCGCTCAATTTTATGGCACATACATACTTCTTCACCAATTCACCGACTTTCTTCATTCCAGGTTGAAATGGCATGCGAACTACGGAAGCCCCTCTTCGTACACGAAAAGGAAGCCCAGGACGACTTAATAAAAATTCTTGACGAATTTGGAAGTCGCTTACCAGCTGTAGTCATCCACTCCTTTACTGGATCAGTGGAGCAGGGCCTGAAGTATATAGAAAAAGGATTTTATCTGGGCATCACAGGGTATATTTGTAAGGACAAGTCTGATGGTGGAATTCGAAGGTTGTTGTCTGAAAGGCTGTTGCCTCTTGACAAGTTGCTGGTGGAAACCGACTCGCCGTTCATGTACCCGAATATGAGGGCTTCTAAGCTGCCGTTGCATGTAAAGGATTCTTTGACTGAGAGGTGAGAAAATTCTTTTTACTTCTTTTTGCCTAGCGGCAGTAAAGCCAACAGATGCGAAACTTTTTAGTCAGACTTGCGGACAGAAAGTCTGACGCACATAACGAAATATAGTTTCGTTATTGTCTTGCAAATGAAATGTATACACTTGTTGTTGCAATAAAGATTTTTGTATTTCTTTTTTTGTATTTTGTTATATGTGCGTCAGTCTGTCTGTTTGTAAGCGGTTTAGCTCTGCCTCTTCATACTGGAAAACTTTAATTTATTACTACATAGTTCCAGTACACCTGTAAAAATACAAAACCAAAGTTGTAATTTAATAATTTATAGTTACATTACAGTTTTAAAATCAACGCCTTTGAGAAAGTTGTACAATGAAAAGCAAATATATGTTTAATGTATTAGTCATCTATTACCAGACACATTGTAAACAAAAAAGTACAATACAGATAGAACTTAAGTTATCAAAATAATGCTACTGCATGATAATATTATTACAGCACGGCGCTAGACGTTTATTGGGCCATTTCTGATAGTGATAAGATAATGCTGTTTTAGTGATAACAGAATTTAGATATCTAACAAGATTATCGTGCATTGTGCTATTTCTGGCATTAGAGAAATGCAGCTGACAAAAATTCTACCACATTAAACGATATGAAACTATATCAGTTTGAAATGCCCTATATTTTGTAGCAAGAATATTGGGTTTTTGTTGTCAACTTCAACTCTAGAAGATTATTAACCGGACTGTCATTCTTTAAGCCAGAGCTTATAAATTTAATGGCTGCTCGCTAAAGGCGCCCCTTGTGTAGGTGGCTTAATAGGGTATTACACTCTTTTTTTTTAAGTATTTCAAATAACTCCTACAGTACTAAGAAACCACTAAAAAAATTCCAAAATTTTTATTTAAGCGCTAAGTACCCTAAAAACGCTTTTAAAAATTGTATTTTCAAATTTCGCGCGAAAATTTCCAAAAACGCAAAACGCCGTGGGCGTGGTTTTGCTTTGGCGATATGACGTCCTCACGTCATGTAAATAAACAAACGCGCTGTGACACTTTACATAATTTTTATTGTTTTTATCTCAAAAATTAGTTACTGTTCGACTTACCGTTGATGTGCGTTTCGGAATGCAAGAACACAAGTGTTAAAACATCGGAATAATTGTGAATTCTAGTGTTAACTGATTCAAATCTAAGAAAAACTTAGTTAAAAGTTGTGGGAAGAGTATTCCAACTATTACACCATAAAAACCCGTTTGTACCGTTTGTACTGTTGTTGTAAATATCACTTTGATGTAAGTACACATGTGCATTAGCCATCTAAAATATCTTTCACAATAACTTCCATGAAAAAGTATATTTTTATAATAAAGATCGTATTAGGAGGTTATAAATAAAACAAATAGTGACGTCTAGTTGACACTGTTGACAGTCGACAGCTGTCACTGTCTATGGTCTGTATTTCGGTGTGTTCAAGAACAGGTAAAAAAAACTGAAAACTTTGAATTGAATTTAAAAAAATATTTTCTAGTTTTATGAACTAAAACTAACACTGTTCGGCTGCTTTTTGCTTAAGCTACCTCAATAATATATTTTTATATTTTTTCTCTTATACAGTGTAATACCCTATTATATCCGCACTTACTGCAATCTCAATCTTTATGCAATCGTTCATAATGCGCACCGCAAAGGAATGGAACTCCCTGCCGGGGTCTGTGTTTCCAAATTCATATAACCCGGGAGTATTTAAGAAACGAGTGCATAGGCATCTACTGGGTAAGCTTGCTCCATCGTAGGCTCCGTCTATGCCCTCGGGCTAGTCTGGGACCAAGAGCAAGCCCATAATAAAATAAAATAAAAACTTTATGGAACTGCAAATACTCAAGGAAAATGACAACTTTGATTATGAGTCTAGCTATACAATATAAAAAAGGCTCCTAGTTACAAATATTTATTTGTGTGATGTAAAATTACATTTTTTCTAAGTTTATTGTTTCATTATTTTACTGGTCTGGTCATCCATTCTCACAAACTGTCGACAGTAAATGCACTGCACTGCATGCCGTTACAAGACTTATTTCTGTTACCCTTTCGACGACCAAGCGACAGCCGGCTGTCGGGCTGCTATTGTCTTTCTATTGTGTCTTAAATCACGTGTGTTCGAAAGTTTAAATAACACTTTTTATACTTATTCCAGATCCATGAACTTCGTGAACCGCTACTGCACATTTCAACGCAACGAGCCGTGTGCGCTGCCCGCCATCGTGGAGCTGATCGCCGGATTCCTGGGCCAGAAGCCTGAAGACGTGGCCCTCGCCACCGCCTTCAACGCGCTCAAGATATTTGGCCTCAGCCAGTGAGTTACACGATACACCCTCTTACTTATACAGGATCAGGTTTTTTTTTATATTGGGCACTTATAGGACTGGTGCAACATGACATGTATCATGCAACATTACATTGAGAGTTGCAGGGTTCGTTATGAATTTTTTCGTGAAATTTTCGGTAAAAAGCGATAGAGTAACAGGTCGTACTACTTGTGATATTGCATATGTCTGTACAATATAATGTTTGCACTGGTCTGTACAATATTATCTACCAATCAGAGGCTTAAGTGCGCTTTATAATGTCCCTCATTAAAAAAAGTCTTAGATATACAATGAGCAATTTTTGTAGGAAAATTAAATCTATAAAAGTAAGAATAATCTGATCTACGTGTTGACTAAAGTATTAATAACGGAATAAGTAAGAGGGTTGTCATACAAATAAATGTGAAAGATTTGGAATTTAGTGCCTTACGCGCCTAAGTAGTGCCTTGTAATGATTACAATAAGAATCAATTACGTCCCGTCGTCGTAAAGTGATTATATTTCATCAGATTTGATGATTTGGTTTCTTCGATCGTCATCCGTTCATGATTTTTTTTTCGACGAAAAAATATGAATTACATTAACAAGCTAACCTCGAAAATTTAAAATACTCATGTTCATTGAAAATGTGCATTTCGATAATGACAAGAAACGACGATTTTGTGGTATACGAGAGATTTTTGTGGCACAATGAGGCTGTAGACAGATTTTTGATGTTGATTTTTTTATCGAATCGGATCTGTCATAATTCGATACTAAAACATTCGATGATGTCTTGCCATTGAATTATATAACACTAACATTAAATGTAGCCCCTCTAAATCGTAAGTTTACCGATGTAACTGATACAAGTTTTGGGAGTAAAGTCGGGTTATTTGACTATACTTGATTGATCCTGACAAATTAATGTTGAATGCCAAGTTTTCTCCATGTTATGAATTATCACTACAACAGCTATTTTGATTGTGATTTAAATTATTGAAAGAGGATTAACTTGACAGATTATTTAGCGTTTATATTTATTTATATTTTATTGTCTGTTGGGTTAGTTCGATTTTAAATATCAGTATTGTAAAAATGTGATGATTTGTAACAGACAAATGATGCTGACAAAATTGTTGGCAGCCTAATAAAAATGGAGATGCATTTTTGTTTAATTCTTTGTACTGTCATTCAAGTATACGCAAATATGTACGACATTAAAAATAATTATCATAATAATAAAAAAAGAAGCTACGCAAGTTACAAAAGCGTACCTGAAACGCGCCAAGTCTAAATTATTGCCATTTTGAAGTACTTGGCGTTGTTTTTTTTTGCATAATAATAACGAAGACCTTATAATGTAGGTATATTGACTAATTGTGGCTTTTATATGCACACGCCTTTAAAATTTGGTGGCAATCGGGTGTAGTCAGACTGATCTCAAATATTTACCGTGTTTGAATTTTATTTTGATTTTTTCCACTAACAGGATTTTAACATCGTCTGAATCGCTCTTCGACGAGTTTTTCGACGAACTTTATTTAATTAGTATTGCAGTCCATTTTCGTATGTATTTAGTTTTAATTAATATGTTTAAGTTTAAGGAAATGTAAACCATGTTTGTTTCTAACATTTGAACGTAAATATAGTTATAGGCGATGTGTTTAGACTTTGAGATAGGTATTTTTCGCCAAATATTAAGTGACGTTAGCGTTTTTGTGTTTAAATATGGACTTTAATAAGTTCCGATTACTTTTGTCATTAGAGGCAGAAAGAAATACTTTATAAATCTGTAAATATTATTTTTTTACACACCAGTTATAATAGAGATTTTGAAGAATTTCTTTCGTCGAATTCTGTTGACGAAAAAATCGTCTTGCCTTAGTGACCGCGAAAATGGACTGCAACTCTAAACCTTATAACAATGGCCTGTTGCCACCTTTTTACGTGCACGGTGTTAGGTATTTCTTAGTGATTCTCGCTCTGCGCAGAGCATTCCTAATCGAATTACAATATTTATATTTTCATCGAATATTTGTAAATAGTTTGAAGAGAAAAATGTGTAATAAATGAATAAATAAATAATTATTTAATTAATGTTAATTTAATGCTGGTAGTCACAACGAAATCAAAGACTGCAAGTATTAAATATGTGTAACTTGACATGTTAATTGTTTACGTTTTGTATCGATATTTTTTACGTATTTAATCGTTATGTGTAAGAAGTAATGTTATTCCTTTATTTTTTGACACTTGTTGTAGTGTATGTGTGGGCGGCGGGGGCTGTTATGTACAGATAGATATATAGATATATACTTGTATATTACGCCCGCCGGCCCGGGTCAAGTAGTGCCTTCGATGAAACGTCCTTTTGTGATAAAATATTTTCATAGAATGTACAGATTATTTCTTTCAATAAACAATTAAAGAAATTATTTGGGTTTTATTTTCGATGTGTTTGTTAATCCTGTATTGTTTTGTTTTATATAAATGTTGCGACAGATTCCCAACTACTTGCAACCAATGCTATTTTAAGTAAAAAAGGCGTAGATAGAATGATAGAATGATAGAATGATTTATTTTTGTAAATAGGTAAAAAATTACACTTTTACACGTCATTTTTTTCTTATTTTAATCGAACGGTGGGGCCGGTGTTTCCTAGCTGGACTACTCTGAGAAGAAACAACCGAAACAAACTCAGAGGTCAAAGTCTCTTTTAAAGTCCATACAATATTGTATTGGTCAAATTATGCGAGGACCATGAAGGTAATAACTGAAGTGATCTCTTGATGAGAGAAGCACACAGATTTGAGTGGACCTGTCCAAACAGTGCAAGCATTTGTCAAAAGTCGTTTAGCTCAACTAAAACGTAAGGAGCCTAACGTCTTGACGAACAATACCAAAGTAGGGACATTCGGGTAGGCCGCATTAGATACTCAAACCGTCAGTAGTTGTGAAACATACTAGTAACCTAACAGCCCACATAGTCCTCACACTCACAATAAATATAGTGTAAAAAAAATATAATATACTTATAAAAGTACACAAATGTCAGATTCAATAATTAACATGTCAAATAGGGGAAAAAAAAATGGTATACAAAATAATATACTTATAAAAGTACACATCAATGTCAAATAATGATAATATCAATGTCAATGAAGGAAATTATGTAAACATAAATGTCAATATAGGCCCATGATTATCATTGAAGCAGCTCAATTCCAAGCATTTGAGTCCTCAATATACTCTTTAACAGAATAGAAAGCATTTCGGCATAATTTACGTTTTACAAATAATTTAAATTTGGTAATACTAAGTTCTTGAATCTGGATTGGAAGTTTATTATAAAAGTGTATACATTGACATTTAAAGGAACCACCTATTTTCCTAAGCCTAGTTGAAGGAACAATATATTTGTCCTTGTTTCGTGTGTTAATATTGTGGATATCACTGTATTTTTTAAACTGATTAATATTTTTATGTGCAAACAACAGATTTTCATATATGTATTGACAGGGCACAGTCATAATATTAATCTCTTTGAATTTGTCTCTGAGGGAGTATCGGGGACTCAATTTATAAATTGCACGAATAGCCCTTTTTTGTAACACAAATATTGTCTGAATATCGGCGGCATTTCCCCACAATAGAATGCCGTATGACATCACACTGTGAAAATAACTAAAATAAACTAAACGGGCTGTCTCTAAATCAGTTAAACAACGAATTTTCCTAACGGCGTATGCTGCCGAACTTAGTTTTTTTGACAGTTTATCTATATGGGGGCCCCATTGGAGTTTGGCATCCAAAGTTATTCCTAAGAATACTGTGGAAGCCTCGGGTTTCAATTCCTCCCCCTTTAATAATATTCTGGTTTCTACTTGTCTAACATGACATGAGGCAGTGATAGGTCACCCAAACGAAATTCTGTCTTCAAAATCGGCACACTAACGCACACATACATTACACGTCAAAGTAGGATGACATGATTGAAGTAGTGCGAGTGAAAAAGAGATAAACGTCAAAGTCAACGCAATACTCAGTATCATGTTTGCCGATTGGCAAACTTTTAATGTGCCACTTTTTGACTGCATATAACCTATCTACACTTTTTTACTTAAAATATCATTGCTTGCAACCCTATTATAGAACTTTGTAGTTTTTTGTAATAATGAGAATATCTATTTACACCCTGCTATTTATGAGTGCCTGGTACTTGTTGGGATTGATCGACTGGATAAACTTAAAATTCTGGACTTTACGATCTACTCTTAGACCTGAATATACACAAAAATCATCAGAATCGGTCTAGTCGTTTCGGAGGAGTTTTAAGTTACCACATAAGAACTTTATAATATGAGATAATGGTGCCAATTCTCTTGTGCACAAACTAACGTAAATTTAAGTTAAGTGCATCTTTCTACTTCCATTTCTTATAGAAAAGGACAGAAGATACATTTTAGTTTAATCCTGACCATAGAAATATAAATAACAGGAGAAGTGGCAAGTGGGCGTGTCGCTGTCCGCGCGACATGCAATCGTGCTACACTTCGTAAGTAAGTGGCCGTGTCCGCGAACTAGTGTGCTTTCGAACGCCATCGTGTCAACAAATTAAAATACCGTATTGTTCAGCAATTTCTTGCAAAAAGTACAGCGGATACCAAAACTATGTAAATAATGGAATCACATTTCATATATTTTTTCCTATATTTGTGTTTAAAATCATAAAAAATAACAAATCGAAAAATATTGCCTGCTATTTCGTTTCTAAGCATCACAGCGACTGCATTGTTTCTGCTGAAATACATTGCTCCTTTACAACTACGCAAGTTTGTCACTTAGTGACAAGACAAGCAATGTAAAAATCACAAAACGATATTTAACTAAACGCAAGAATCGCGTGATGCGGCCGCTGGTTCTTGCCGTGAGTTAATGATGTCCATGTGCAAATCCTTTAGCGTAGGTTATCGACAACAAAGTCGCCTGACGAATAAAATATTGTTTGAGAGTTATTTTTTTTTAATTTGTCCACCGTTTTAACCCGCTTGGAATATCAAAGTAAAATACTAATATTTACACTGTTTTTATTTTGTTTTATTATTATTAGTCATATGTGACCAAATATTACAGCGTCGTATTATACCACCGTAAAAAATAAATAATTGCATCATACTCATATTAATATCAAATTCAAAAATGCTTTTAAGTTACACAAACCCAAATTTATCTATTTACGCCATCTTTTTATTTAGTTATACTTTCGGGAACCCAAAAAGGATTTGGTCGATTATAAATAGTAGTTTCGATAATTTTCCGATTTAGTCAATCACTAGCGTAAATGTAAAATAAATTGCATTTGCACAACACAACGATAGCCATTAATGTTTATGTGTGAGTAAGATGTACGATGCACTGTAAATACACTCTGTGTAGGTGTTTTAAGGTTCATAATTGATTGTGTTGTACGCGCTAGTGCGGGTGTGTGCGCGGCTGCGTATCTATTGCTTTTACTGAACTGCGCTTGTAGTAGTTGCCGTGTGGTAGGGGAAACAAGAGACACAGGTATCCGATACATTTTCGTCTACAGGGCATATCTCCTTCTTTAATATATCTATGATCCTGACAAATTAGACAGCGCCTGATGAAAATTGACGTATATTTAGACGCCATGTTTTTAAATTGCGTCTTAATTATCTATGGAGTGTCTAAATTTGACAGGACTTAACTAATATTTGATCTTCTGTCCTTTACTTGATGAAAAGGAAAGAGAAAGATGCACTCATTTTAAATTTACGTTAGTTTGTGCACAAGAGAATCGGCACCATTGTTAAGTTCAACTCTGTCTAATTAGGTCAAAAGTGAGTGTTAAAAGAAACCCAGAAAGTAACTTTAAATTTAATTTATTCCTACATATTTACAATTTTTGGCAGTCAACATAATTATTATCCTAAAACAAAAAGTAATAATACATAAAAATAACTGTCTTAATCGGTAATACTGTACCTAATTATAGTATTATTGAAAATGAGCATTTTTCCCAGCAATGTTATATACATGTTTTTTTCTGAAAATGCCGGAAGAGAGAAGATGTCCCATTCTATAGCAACCCCCATTGTATGGCATTTTGCCAATGTAAAGGGCCAGACTAGCTACATCTTAATGTAATACATATTAACAAAAAGACAAAAAAATAACAAATATTAATGTCTACAAGAATTTCACTTCGAAAATAACATTACTGGCTAATTACGTACCTATATACTACATAGTCGTTATCCCCCAATAAAAATCCGGAGTGTCGATGTTAAGTTTTCCTTTCAAAAATTGTCAGTATTAATTAACTGACTACTAATCCTTGTTTTAAAAAGCATAGGAGAAAATTGCCAAAAATATTTTTGCTCCGGTTTAATTTAATTTATAGTTTTATTTTTCATCCACAGCCAATGATATTGCAAGTAAAAAAAGCCGTAGATGAGTTATCTAATTTCACAACAAAAGGCACACAATGTGTGCATGTTGTTAACAGGGTTGCCTTTCCAATTACACACCTACACACTTCCGAATTGAAAAAAATCGTCTGCGCAATTCTCATTACTAACTAGTGCAGTCCGAACAAGATTAATGTCAACAGAAAAGACAAGATCTATGTGATTACGACTGCAACTAGAATCACTTTTGTAAATGACGTTTCAAAGTGCCTCTTTTGGCCTAATGAAAATAAACTATTTGACTATTGATTGCATACTTTACCTTTTAACGACCAAGCGACAGTCGGCTGTCGGGCTGCTATTGTCTTTCTATTGTGTCTCGAATCACGTATGTTCGGAGGTTTAACACATACGCTTACACGGCCATTTCCTATAAGTAGTATGTCAGTAGATTTAGCTAGACATAGAATTTCGAAACGTTATATATGGGAGCTTATGTCAATTATCTATTTCTAGTAACCTCATCTACCGGCAGAGGTTATTGGAAATAACCGTTAGAGCTACCGCCCACGGCAACTTTGTAGGACCGATTATCGAACCGTTTCAATAGTTGCGTAGAAGCGACTTTCCGTAGGACGTGTGCGATGCCCATTCCATCTGAACGCTTTATTTTTCTCCTATAAAAATTCGATTCCTGATTATCGGATGTAGGCTGGCTTTAGGTTTCACATACGCATTTGGGAACGATTCTCTAGCGATGACTCGAGACTTTCAAACAATGTTCTAACTTCTCACGCACTGGGAGCCGCCCATATTGGCACCGCTGTGTATCCAACCTTATTCGTTTTTATAATAATAAGCTAATTATATTTATATCACAGTGTCTAAGGCTTCTCGAGTTTCTTCACGACGCCGGGTGGGGGTGAGATGAGGACCTTTCTCGACAGTCTGACTTGTCCGGAGACAGGGTCTCGGCCGAAGTATTTCACCTGGATTTCGGATCCTACATCTAGGCCGAGCGCTGATGGGTGCATTATCTGTGGAAAGAAAACAATGATTTGTATGGATGGGATTTTCTTTTTAATTTTCCGATTAACTTTTAATAATAATAATAATAAATATCGATTAGAGCGTCGGGCAATGATTGTTGACATAGCTGTTCCGCATGACGAGAACCTCGTGAAAGCCGAGAAGGATAAGCAGTCCAAATACCTTGACTTGGCTCGCGAGGTTGTCGACATGTGGGACGTAGATTCAGCAGTCATTGTGCCGATAGTCGTGACGGCCAATGGCGTAATAGCAAAGAGCCTCGATCAACACCTAAGGAGACTCTCGCTAGGCAGCTGGATTAAGGGCCTGATGCAGAAGGCGGTACTCCTGGACACGGCACGCATTGTCCGGCGATTCCTTTCTCTGGAGCCCTGACCATCGGTAGCTTGGACCCTGTTCCCGATGCCGGTGGGCTACTATTTTTTATATTTTTAAATGTTTTTATTATTTTATAACAATATTTAAAAATGTAATTTATATGTGTTTAAATGTAATAAATGGAATAATAATAATTCATTTATTGCATCAAATATGGTAGGTACAAAAACCTTATATTTAAAAAAAATATATTGTTACCTACCACTTATTGAATCATTCAGACATGAAAGTAACAGACTGTCAAGTGCTATGATTGGCCGAACAGTTAATCACAAAACTTAAATAACACTTAGACACTTTATCCTTACATATTAAAAGATCACACAATCACACGTTGCATCTAACAGTTCGCGATAAATACAAAAACTAATGAACAGATTTTCACGCCATTTTCACAAATAGGCTATAATTCACGCGAAAAAGTTTGGTGTATAACACATGGTTACATGCATAAAAGATTCGTGACATCCTTGAGAAATTTGAACGGAACGGATCGCTAGTTATATCTATAATTCCTGAAATAGATAAACTTTGTATCAAAAATTTTCTCCAACAAAACTCTCCATACCTTTCTATGATCCAATTGCGTGTTATGTACAAGCGCGGGCGCCATACCCGCGAACAAAGTGACCAGTACACCAATGTCCTTGACCTCCACCACTCGAGCCTTGTATATGGCGCCGAACTCTAGCTCGGGGGTCTTCTCAGTGGTCAGCCACGATTGGATGCGACTGCGGGCCTCGTCCATCGCGGCTTGAGACGGCGCGAATACGCTGTACTTTATGTCGTCTATGGGTGTCACCTGGAATTTAATATTATATAGAATTTTAGCCTATCAATAAATATAAATAACTTCGGACACCTCAGATGCATCTGATCCCAAGTAGGCAGAGCCTGTGTAATGATAACCAGACTACTGATGTAAATTATACACATCCATACTAATATTATAAATGGGAAAGTGTGTCTGTCTGTTTGTCTTTCTTTCACGGCAAAACGGAGCGACGGATTGACGTGATTTTTTAAGTGGAGATAGTTGAAGGGATGGAGATTAACATAGGCCACTTTTTGTCTCTTTCTAACGCGAGCGAAGCCGCGGGCAGAAGCTAGTTATAAATAAACTAGCTTTTGCCCGCGACTTCGTCTGCGTGGAATAATAGTTCCGTCCCCGGGGGATTTCCGGGATGAAAACTATCCTATCTCCTTTCTCGGGTGACAGACTATATCTGTACCAAATTTCATTCAAATCGGTTCAGTGGTTTAAGCGTGAAGACGAGACAGACAGAGTTACTTTCGCATTTATAATATTAGTACGGATTACACACAGGCACAGAATAAACATGCTCTATCATGCTCATCACACAGATTTGTTATGGGTGGAAATCAAATCTACTACCAGACCAACCACTAGACCAACAGGTCATACGTAGTGGTGCTTAGCTGTATCTAGTTAGACTGTAAACCAACTCAACATTGTTAGGGCAGAGTAGATGTATAAATAGTTTTTTTTTTGGTGAGTGGAATATCATCAAATGACTTCTCCCGTCCCTTCGTGTCAGACTTTTACTGACTAAAACCCACTCATGTTCCTTCGGTTACCCTTTATGTTCCGGGGCCACGGTAACTATTCTGCAACCCCGGCAGGCATTGGCCCTAGGGGCACAGATTAATAAATAGTTACTACGTAACAGATACTTCACTCCCATACAAAAACTAAAATACCTACGCTATAATAGCCTACAAAATCATAATAATAATACCAGCTGTTTGCAGCGAGGAGAAATGTACCATAAATACGCACAAAGAGAGTTGAGATTTTTTTGCCCGCCGCGCGACTGACGTGTGTGCGTGCCATCCAGTAAATGTGCTAGGGTTATACGTATGATGATAATGGTAATAAAACGAATGTTTTAGAAAAACAATTATTTTTTTATTTGTTGTTCAAATATTTTTTAGTTTAATAAAAATGATGCATATTTTTCGTTCCTCGAATTCCCGATTATTATATTTTAGTGTCGAAAATATCCAAAACCGCGTGATTAATAAATAATCAAAAGGGAAACAGGAGTATTGGGAAACAGAGGAATTGCAAAATAATTACGTGGTTTCGGTATTTTGATAGTCAGCGCTGTACCCGTGACGCGCGAGCACTCAGCCGGGCGCGCGACAGCCCGGTGTTCGTTGTATCGTCGACGATACGCGAAGCGGTAGGCATAAAACGCGTGGCCTTGAGCGAGTGACGGACGCCTGCTAGGGGTCCCTTTAAGATAGTTTATATTGTCATTAAAGAATGTTGTTATTACCGTAACTCCAGTCTCGACATACAGCTTCTTCAGGTTGGCGCCGCCCAACCCCAGCAGCTTGGGCCTCTTGTGGACCTCCACCTCCATCTCCTCGATCACTGGCATGTTGTCTTTGGGGCCTTGTCTGTAATTACGGATATTTTTTAATAAATCAGTATTATGCTTATGTTTTGGGAGTCCGATCAGTGGCTGGGGCCCCAGAATGTCATAAAAAATGAAATTAAACGAATGCACATTTATAAACAGTTAAAATTTCTTCAAAATCTATGTCAAGTCACGGATTCAGAGCAGCACCGTATTATTTTTGTAATTTTGAAAACAAACAGGGCACATCAGACAGATAAACACACGAAAAATCCTTTAAGAGTTTCATTCTCCATTTGGAGTATACCAAAAATGTTATCAATCCAGTCTAGTCAAACCCTGTATCATCATCAGTTTACTACTGAACATAATTATGTATTAACTAGCTTTTGCCCGCAGCTTTGCTCGCGTTAGAAAGGGACAAAAAGTAGCCTATGTCAACCTCCACCCTTCCACTGTCTCCACTTAAAAATTGCGTCAATCAGTCGCTCCGTTTTCACAGACAGGCACACAAACACACTTTATAACATTAGTATGGATTTCTTGGCTCTTCTACACACAGAAAACGCACCCAGTTGTTGCCCTGAACATCACTCTTCGTCTCCATTATAGTACTTAAACACAAAATATACACATTTACACAATGACTCAACACATACATATTTATTATTATTACATATTTATTATTATTATTTCATATTTTTTGTTTGTTTTTTTTACCAGTTATTTATTTAGAGCATAAAAAACGTATATACTTAATCAATATTTATTGTAATGCTGGTATACATCTGTGACATGTCACACAGGGTCCAGTTGAAGACCAGCGTCAGGCACTTGCGGCCTGACATTTTTGCTGAACTGGACCTTTTTGACACAGCTGCCGGGGGCACAAATATTAAGTTAATTTACTCATTTTAAGCTGATAACGTTTTAAAAAAAAAAACTCCATGTAATGCAAAAGTAATGTAAGTATGTTATTTGTACCATCATACCGGCACTGCTGTGTGAAATAAATGTATTTTCTTTCTTTCATTCCATCAAGCGAAAACCTGTAAAAACTTGATACTAACTTAGGCTTATCAATACACTGGTTCATAATATCGATGATCTTGCTCTTAGCGTCGCAGGCCTTCTGAATGGACTCCATGACTATCTTCAGAGGGAGGCCTGACAGCTTGATATCTGCCTGGAGCGCTGTAATGCCTTTTTTAGTACCGGCGACCTTGAAGTCCATGTCGCCCATGTAATCTTCTATACCCTAAAGGAAAGAAGATTTTAGAAGTAGATATTTTGTCTAAAATGAGAGTTACATAGAATACTTTTTATCTTCTTTAGTAAGTAACCAAAAATATGACAAAACGCGGGTGAAACCGCGGGGGACAGCTAGTTTATAACAAAATATATCTGTCATGTCAAAATTTTGCTTAATAAATGAGCTATCAAACAAAAAAAGATTTTTCGATTCTGGCCATTAGTTCCTGAGATTAGCGTGTTTAGCCAAACAAATTAAACTCTTCAGCTCTAAAATGGTAATAAAGATTAGTGACCGATACCTAAACACGTTTCTTCTAATTCTAACAAACCTTTCTTGTCAAGGAAGCTATATTTTTAAACTAGCTGACCCTGACGGATATTAGGCGTCATTGGACATCCTGTCAAATCCCTTTAACTACGTATTGTTTGATCTTGATAATTATATCAATAACGTCAATGCTCTTGCTCGCGTACCCTTGACCCTTTGACAAAATTTCGCCCACTAATACGAAATAACTGTTTAAAGAGCCCAGCGAGAATTTAATTCTCTCCTCTTTTTTTGGGATTTTTTGGAAATCTTGTTTAAATTTGTTTTTTGAGTGGTAAATCATCAAATGACTCTTCTGGCTAAAACAGACTTTGGCGGGAGAAGCGTGTCAAACTTTTACTGACTAAAACCCACCCGTGCTCCTTCGGTTGCCTTTATGTTCCGGGGCCAATTTTGATTTAATTTACGAGTATATTCTTATTTATGTAATAAATAAAGGCGAAAAGAGGACACATAATTATTTACACATTTTGCTAATCAAACATGGATTAAAAATACAATTTGTCATAACAGTGGTAAAAAGTCAAGACTCACTAACAAATCAGTGAGTATCCTATAGTCCTCGATCTGTCCGCTGTCATCCTGCCTGGAGACCAGGCCGATAGCGACGCCGGCGGCGGGCGCGGCGAGCGGCACGCCCGCGTCCAGCAGCGCCAGCGACCCGCCGCATACTGACGCCATTGAACTCGAGCCTGGAGATGCGAATATTTTTTTTTTAAGAATGAGGTGGACTGTAAGGAGTAACAATGATCCAGCTTAAAGGACTAAGGGGCACATGGCATGTTTTAAATGCGCAGACGACGCGCAGTTCACTCACATATACGCGCATCAAACGAGATTCAAACCCATTTGTATGTTAATAAAAAGACAACAAACAGACAGGCAGAAAACGAGTATATAAATTACGTCGTGTGCTTACAGCCTCAGAAATATAATACCTACATATAGAAAAATAAATACTTTTTTTATAAGTCTTTGGATAACAAGCCACCTGACAGTCCACATGTTGTTAAATGATCACTGCTGCTTACAGGAAATTTCATCACTTCCTTGTATTTTAAACTTTATTCCGATAAAAGTAAAGTTCTTTTTTTAATCATGTTAACTTAATAACAATAAGAGTTAAATTAAGGGCGAAATATGCGGCACTTATTATCGCGACATACCATTACGCGAACACTCTTACATTAAAGTTCATTTCAGGGTATCGTGTCGCCCAGTTACTGAGTTGTGGAGGTCTGATAGGCAGTCGTTTCACGTAAAACACTGGTATCCAGCTGAATCCGGTTAGGCTGGAAGCCAACCCCAACTTAGTTGGGAAAAGGCTGGGGAGATGATGAAAGTTCTTTATTAAATTAATTGTACACCACCTACAGTGACACTTGACTTACCATTAGACTCCAGCACCTCAGCAGTCAACCTAACAGTGTAGGGCTGATGCGGTACAACAGGCAGGAGCCCCCGCTCGGCTAGGGCTCCGTGTCCGGCCTCGCGGCGCCCCGGGCCTCCGCTCCTGCCGGTCTCGCCCGTCGCGTATGACGGGAACTCATAGTGGAGGAAGAAACTTTTTTCTTTTATGCCACTGGTATGATAAGGAAAAAAAGGAATATTCAGAGGTATGGAATCTAGAGAAAAAGTTCCTTGGATTGGAAAGGGCGGTTTCTTCGACACGTTCAGCAGACGGGTTGTGTTTTTTTTTCAATGCTTTTAGAGGCCTGAGATCTAAGGACCTAACTATTATTATCACTGTATTGTTAGTTCACAATAAAGAATTTGACTTAGACTTTGTGTTTGGTGGGATCCTGACGGTTGTTGTGGGGATATAAGCATGCCGTGGCAGCCTTTAATTAAGGCTACACTATAAAGTTGGTAATGATGTAAGCGTTTAACATGTATTTTGGTGTAGCTTTGTTGGTTATTGGTACTAATATTATAAATGCGAAAGTAACTCTGTCTGTCTCTTCTTCACGCCTAAACCACTGAACCGATTTGAATGAAATTTGGTACAGATATAGTCTGGGACCCGAGAAAGGACATAGGATAGTTTTCATCCCGGAAATCCCCCGGGAACGGGAACTATTAAGCCACGCGGACGAAGTCGCGGGCAAAAGCTAGTCCTTAAATAAATAAATAAATAGATATTGTACGTAAATGAGTGATATCGGATTCGGTAATTGATGATGCAGATTCGGTAATTGATGATCCGATAGATGTCGCCACAAATTTATAAATGAAGATTTACTGTTTTACAGTTACAAGCGGAAGCTATTGTATGAATGAGTGAATACAAAAGTTTGTACTCTTTTTGAGGGGTGTAAATTTTTGCTTGTTTAAAATTTTGACGCTTTTGCCATACATGTGAAAAAAAAATCGGAATACATATGGAACGGAAAACTTTGCAACTGAAGCCACACTTTAGACTTTATCCCTTATACTTCCTTTATCAGGATCTATGACCATATCTTACCTAGTGAGCATAGTAAGCGTGTCCATTTTGAGCGCACTTTCGGGCGAGTCGAACGCTACGGTACATAGTACTTGTGTCTGACCGCGCTGGAATAATGCGCTGCCGTGTAGTGGCTCGTAGAGGGACACCTGGGGAACAAAAGTAATCGATGTAAAAACCCACCTTTAAACCACTATTAAATTAATATGTTGGGAAAACACACAGACGGCCATCTGATCCCAAATTAGAGCCTGTACCATGGTAATCAGGCAACTGATATAGATATTGCAACTGATATATAAAAAATATTCCTTAAACTTTTCTTATCTTGGTTACGGTCCAGTTAGACTGGATTCAGCTGATGCTACTGTTTTATATGGCGCGACCTCCAAGCTTATTTGTCAGATTTCTGCTTTCTAAAAACCTATAACCGACGGTCAAAATTCTACGAGTAACAACTGTTGCCAACAGATTTTCGTGTTTTTCCAGGCTCAGGATATCAGTGACGTTATTTATACACTTAGAAAATATGTATAAACAGTCACATTTGTATTTGTATTTGCCCGGTTTTGAACCCGCAACCTAAATTAAGAGATGGATCTTGAAATGGTAGACATGAAATTTTCGACACATTAATTTTAGAACTACGAAACGGATTTAAAACTGTTATCAAAAGATAAAGTGGTTTAACAGGAAACTTGATAAATACATGTTTTAGCGAAGTCGAGATTTTGAAAGATTTGTAACAACAGGCCAAGCTAAGCATATTACATAAAGTTCATCATCAAAAAGTTATCATATTACCTGACAGCTAATCTTCCTAAGTTCATCCAAATGCCGCCCATCACACCGTACTTCGTTCTCGAATATCATTTCTCTGAATATATGTCGTAGGTTCGCGTTGAAGGCGTCCTGTAGCTGTGTGACTTCGGTCTCCGTGTCTCTCAGTTGATTCACGACGGTCTGACGGAGTTCTGACAGTGCGTTGTCTCGGGACATCTTGTCGTGGGTTACGTCACTGGAATAGGAAGTTAAACGTTTTCAAGTATCAAGACGTACGTTGTTCGAAAGAGATACCTCGGCTCCGGACACAATCACACAAAGGCCTAAGAAGGAACATGGGTAGGTTTTAGTCAGTAGAAGTCTGACACTCCCTTCCGCTCCGCCCAAAGCGGGAGGAGTCATTTGATGATTTCCCATCCCAAAAAAAAAAGTAGACGGTAAAAAGTACCGGATAGAACCGCTGGCTTATTACCTATGAAACAGCAATCAGCAATATCGGCGCAGAAATCGCGCGATCAATCGCTTAGCGTCAAAAAAAATCGTATTACGTATGAATCGATTGCTAATCGCTCGCCGATTGTTCTAATGCACCCATTGCTTCGATGACGATGAAGTAGCAATCGCTGGAACTAATTAAATATCAACTTAAAAAAACAAACTTAACTTTGCTCTTAAAAACCATAAGTTAGCGAAATTACCAAACGAATAATGCATGTTTTAGTTAACTGATTGCTGTACAGAGGCAGCACTATCGCTAAATTGCTATTTGACTTAACGTATTTTGAATTGACGTTTGAGAAGCAAATATTGCGGAAAAATCGCGATCGCTCGGCTTCTGCAAGATACGTAATCCCGTCGCCGATTTATAGAATACCTGTGCTAACCGGTGCCTATCAGTTTTAGCAGAATCTTTTCAAAGACAAGCACATTAAGAACTACTCCTTTACCTAAAATAAGTGGTTAATTCCGTACTAAGTAGAGGATTGTCTACTGTATAAAAACTTAACTTTATCATGTGTGCGTAAGAAACGGTTCCTATTGCTTTAAACCGATTCCTATTGCCTTATTCCGATTTCAAGAGAAGTACATATTGGTTCACTTCTCAGTCGGGCCCAGTAATAGGCAAAAAGCCCAGAGTTTAACAGTTAATAGTATGACACCTAAATAATAAAACAGTTAAACCATATCTTTATTATATTCTATTTTTCTGAAGATCATCAAATGACTTCTTCCGCCCTGGGCGGGGTCGTGGGCGGAGTGTCAGGCGTTTACTGATTAAAACCGAACCTAGTTCCTTTGCTCGCCCTCTATGTTTCTATTAGCCCTAGGGGGCCCTGTCTCCTTTCTTACCCTAGTATCTCCCTGATCTTCATAGAAGACAGTGTGTTGACAGCATCGACAACTTTGTGGTGCAATGGTGCAGGCATCTCATACCTCCGCTTTGCTTTACCGTGGTCTTTCTGAAGCTTTTCTATACCTCTCACTATGTGTTGGGCTTCTTTTGTGCCTAGATGAGAGAGAAAATATTTTTTACTTGGAAGGACAGCTAGATGGGGCTGGTGACTCATATAGGGTGAAGGTGGATTTTCTGGCGAAGTTTAGACAGGTTTTCCAATGGTTATCAAAAGAGTCGGAACCACTAAGGTAAGATGCATGAAATAAAAAGAGGAGGCGATCGGAATTTGGGTCCTATTTGAAACAATGTCACTAGTATGGACATGACAACATTTCCGGGGCTTAAGTAAATTGAAAAGAAAGGAGGAGATAAAAAAACTTTGCATAAAAATGGGCGGGCGAAACCGCAGGCAACAATACTCTAAGGGTCAACTCTTTTTTATTTAAAACTAGCTGTTGCCCGCGGCTTCACTCGCGTTAGAAAGAGACAAAAAGTAGCCTATGTTACTCTCCATCCCTTCAACTATCTCCACTTAAAAAATCACGTTAATTCGTCGCTCCGTTTTTCCGTGAAAGAAAGACAAACATACAGACAGACAGACACACTTTCCCATTTATAATATTAAGTATGGATTCAGTTTTTTTCATAGGAATTCATCAATTTTGCTGTTTGCAGCATTGTTCCACCAACTATGCTGTAAGTAATTTTTTTTTATAACAAAAAATAAAAATTATTATTCTGGACTTACTTTCATACCTAATTTGATGGCCTTGAGCAGATCTTGCTGCAGTATATCCTGGGCACTGCCCTCCATCATCACGACCAGGTTGCGGCTGGTTGCGGCCACCACCAGGTTCAAGATCGACTTCTGAAGGTCCTTGCGGGTCGGGTTGATTATCACTTCATTGTCTATTTGGCCTACTCTGTGGAGAGAGAGTGAGGCGTTTAATTGACATAAATTGAGCTTATGGATATTAAAATGCTTAACATCAAACGAGTTCGGTTACTTCAATCAGGAGTTACCATGTAAATCTTATGATGATTTTATGCAATTATAAGTTATGTGTAGTTTAAATTTGGCCAAAATCAAAATCAAGCCTTGAGTGTAAGATGCATCACTGTTTAAGGCCCGTATTAAGAGACGTCACTTAATTCTGAGACGCTCTCAAGTTTATTGCTGTCCTTATTTTTTCCCTTTAGAATGACAAGGACAGCAAGAGACTTGAGAGCGTCTCGGAGTTGAGTGACGTCTATAAATACGGGCCTAAGAGACAATCAGTTCAATAATAACAAAAGAATTCAAGTATAAAATCTAACTGAAAATCTAAAATAGTAAAAAAAACAGTTGATTTTGCGACTGGCATCTTTTTGTTTTTTGGAATAATGGATAAGTGTTATTCAAAACTAAAGTTAAACATGGACTTAAAAATATAGTACCTCACAGCACCAACAGGTCCATTCCAAGGCACATCAGACAATGCTAAAGCCGCACTAGCAGCATTAATGGCTACTGTCTCCGGAGGGTTCGTAGAATCTACCGCTAGCATATTGCATACTATGTGTGTGTCGTAGAAATAGTTCTGTGGAAACAGCGGCCTTAAGGAACGGTCTATTAAGCGTGATGAGAGGATCTCACGTTCCGTTGGACCTGAAAAGGAACCAAAGGTATAATTTTTTTACTCAAAAGAATGTTTAAACTGTATCATTGAATAGTTTATGATAATCTTTTATTTTCTCACTGCAGGTTATTTGTAGATCTTTGACAGGTTTTACAAGAAGCCAGAAAGTGTGGTGTTTGGAGGTCTTTCAACATTCAATAAGATACAAAAGCTAGATCTGGTTAGACTAGATAAGACCCCAATGTATTTGGAACACAGGAAAGGAGTTAAGAATGTGCAGGGGAAGAGCCTCTTCTCTCTCAGAGATAGCACAGGCGTTAATCACTCCACCACTCTGACAAAGCAGATTGGTGAGTTCAGACTTATTGGAAGTCTAGGTTTTGTCTCAATCTTCTTCAATTTTTTTTTAGTGATCTCCGCAAATTGGAAAACATTTGCCCAGTATTAGTACATGAACATATAATCTAACACAGAGCCATCACAATTTTAAAACAAAATAAATCTTACCCATTTCTCTTCTAAGAAAGTTTGTAGGTATTCGTCCCGCAGCTGCTGCCTTTTGTCTATAGTCCACCACGAGGGGCAGGAATGTTGATGTACTGGGCTTAGCCTTAGAGACGACTGTGGCCAGAATAGAAGTGTTTCCGAGAGTAGCTACACAGGCTCCATCAGCTAACCTGGCATATTTGCCTGCGGAGAGGTTGAGTGTGGTTCTGGAAGGTGAAGACCAGTATTTTAATTCAATTTTTCATTATTAGCATTGATGGTAAAATATAAAGGTGTGTGTAAAAATGAGTTCTAAATATGAAAGGAGAGTAACAGGAAGCTCAAATTAAAAATAACAAGACCAAATTTTGCTGTCTATTTAGCCTTGTATAAGCAAAAAATTTTAAAGCTCTAAAATTCATAGTAACATGTATAACCAAAGAACCTTTTAAAATAACCTCAAACTTACCCGTTCGAAAACGGAATATCTAATTCGCCGTGCTCAGATTTCGTAGAAGAACATCTTAAACAGCTTCCTCTTCTCTTTAAATGTGTTAAAATTATTTTTTTAGACAATAACATCTTGAAATACTATAATTTTGGAGGGGTCAAATAAGGACAAAACAATTACGACACACGAAAACGCGGTTTTTGGGTTTAATTATTCTTTAGATCAGCTCAGGTTTATAGAAAAGTATGTGAATTTAGAAAATAACATCAGGCAAGAGAAATTTTTGAATTTTCCAAATCAATTTTCTCTACAACTCGGGATTTCACGCCACAGAAACATTACAAAACGAAAACGCGCGCTCTCTCCGCATATTTTTTGTTGCTTGCATAAAATTGTCGCTATCTCGTTTAAAAATATGGTCATTTCTTTCTTATTATTGGAAATAACTGGAACGATTCTATTCGTTCAGAAATGTGTCTTTATTATTTCGTTCCTCAACTCATAATAATAAATTATTTTGCGAATCGCTGCAGACATTTTAAATGTTAAACATAAATGCCTAAGTGACAATATAATGTTAGATGTGCTCATGTGCATTTATATTTCTATGTAAGATAATTAGAAAAGTTTTTAATTTTTAACATTATTTTTGAACGAACTATAACACGTTGAAATCAGCTGATAACATGACTGACTGCATCTGTCAGTGTCAATATATCTTTCATCACGTTTTGTTTTTGTTTCATTCATTGAATATAATTTTTAAAATTGCTGCTTTCTCTGTGTATTTTTTATTCCATAAAAACTGCAATTTATAGCAGTGAAGCGAAATGAAAAAGGTTCACGGAAATGATTCGTTTCAGCGAATGAATTACCTATACCAAGTAAGTTTGTGATGTAAAAAATAAATTGGCGAAGTTAATTAGACGTTGCTAAGGAACTTCTTTGGCTAAGCCCTATTGCTATCTCCGTCGCACATCTGTCAAACAACGATGGCAAGATAGAGACAGAGAATAACTAAGCCAAAGTATGTGCTAAGTGAAGTATCTCGGCTTAAATTGAACTGTAATAGGTACTCAATTAATACCTATATTAATTTGTTCTCAGATCAGTAAACATATTGCAGTCACAAATCCAACCCTCTCTTCTTATTATGGAAACTTGATGATAAATGTTGGCAAGAAAAATGTTCTGAAAATGTAAGTTTGATTAATCTTTATTAATGAAAGTATATGGTAAAACTGTACAATATTAGTCATTGGTTTATGATTTACACAGAAGTAGATTAAGTTTATTTTTAGGTTCCCTTGTGAATAACAAATCTAGTATTTATTTCTAGCCAAGTATTTTTATTAAGTACATAGTATTAATATACATTACAAGTAGTGGCTTTAGTTGCAAAACTTCTGAAAAATTCGAAATAATTCCGGAATACTTCTGGGAAAGTTTCTTTAAATCAGAATTATTCAAAATGAATTTAAATTTAGAATTTGTATTTTTTTGCAAAATATTTTTATATTTTTTTAAATATCGAATGGAATTTTGCATCGACCGTCGATCGCCGCCGCCCGACTGTGTGCACGCAGGCGATGGCGGTGCGGGGTGCGGTAAGAGGGGAGATGCTCCCCCCCCGGAGAAGTTTTCGGAAAGATTCATACCCCGCAATCGAATGTTTCCGCGGAATATTTCGCCCGAATTATTCAATAAGAATAAACGGATAAACGTGTTTATTTTTTGTGTGGTGGGTGAATTAATTATTTTTCAGTGGCACATAAGTTAGTAAAATATAAATGTTTATTTTATTATAATTCTGATCGATTAAGTATATTTGTTAATATTTTTATAAAAAAATAAAAATCCCTTTAATCGCGGGATAACATATCTACATATTATGTTATCCTGCGATTAACAGGATTTTCATTTTTTTGTTTTTATGTAGGTTATATCGAAGTCGAATGCTATTTTTCAAAATGTTAGTTGTGGAATAAAAAACCAGGCCGAGCATATTTGATTTGTTTTTTGAAAAAGGGTTACCTATGTTTTTGGTTAGTTTGTATATAGCTCTGCTGTTCGCATCGCTAAGTATTCGCGAGTCACATAGATAGGTATTACTAAATAAAGGAAAACCTAATAAATAAACTCAAAAACTATTGTGTCGCTTTCAAAAATTCTTTCACTATTGGAAAGCTACTACTAATATTACTTATAATGCGGAGGAGTTTGTTTGTTTAAACGCGCTAACCTCAGGAACTACTGATCCGATTAGAGAAATTCTTTGTTTTTTAAAGTCCATTTATAGAGGAAGGGCTATATAACATTACGCTGCGACCAATAGGAGCGAAGCGTCAGTGAGAAATGTTGCAAAAACGGGGAAAATTATTCACATTTGAGGACTTTTGTTGCGTGCGCTGCATATACGGTTTACGGGGGACTAAGAAGTAATCAAAGGAAATTAAACGCGGATAAAACCGCGGGGGACAGCTAGTAGGCTATATTCCCTGTGAACCCATTAGAGGTAACTGCTGTACTCGATTGAGTACAGCATTATTCCGAAGTGTAAATGACAGATCTTGTAAATTTTAGGTGATACACCTTATTATTTTACTTCGTTACGCTGTACTCAATCGAGTACAGTGACTTTTAATAGGTTAATACAATTTCCCCGGTTTCTTTTTTGACAGTTGAAATATTCCCAAAGTTTCAGAATATTTCGGAATACTTCCGAAGTATTCGACGGGAATGATTCGGAATTTTTCCCGCCAGCATCTATAGTAGTGGCTAACATGGTTGTAGATTTGCCACCGGGCTCACCATACATTCTGACACCAAATTAATAAAATAATTGTTAAAAACTGCACAAAGTTGTATTGGTGTGTTCTGCCTACTGCCTACAGAAATATTATCTTTGTCTCTGGGATGGCAGTGCCCCTGCGATGCCTTTATCTTAAAAAAAAACCTTTTACAAGATGTTAAACATTCATCATTCATCTCAGTATGTGTGTTACTAGCTTCCTAAAAATTTAAATAAATGTTTAATTAAATTAAATATTAGGAATAAGAAATTAGTAATAAGGTAGTAGGTAAGAAATAAATGTAAAAGTTAGATTAATCAGTGAATAAAGGCTATTTTCTATTTTTATTATTTTATTTTTTATTCATCTTCGCATATCTTTTGATCCATAACATTTTACTTATTATTTTTTCAGACATCCTGACATAAAAAGGCAAACCTGCAAGAAGTGTCGATGCATCCTTATTCACAAAGAAACAGCCAGCATGAAGATTAAAAGGAAAAACAAATTAAAAATAGTACAGTTGACATGCAATACTTGTAGCGCCAAAAGGAATTTTCCCGCCAAAAAAGATCAGGAACATACAATTTGGTTAGAAAATCCTAAAGCTGTAGTTGATGTCATAAATTAAATAATTTAGTTGTTTTATTGATATTGTTTTTTTAGATCTATTACCAAATAGTAAACTGACTGACTGACTGTTGATAGATCTACGCACAGCTCTAATCGCTAGCTAGAGACATGAAGCTTGCAAGGTGTGTTCTTTGTAAAGAGTAACCACACACAGATTTTTGGAAATTCCAACCCTAAGGCCCGAGTCACACCGGAATGGCAGCGGCCGGCAGCGGCGCGGCGAGCACCTTCAGTGTGAAATAATTTTAAACTTTAACTACATACTTAAAAGACTAGTATCGCTCGAAAAGCTTGAAAAGGTCGCGAGGCCGCCAGCGGCCGCCAGCGCCGTTCTTTTCTAGCGACGCGGGCGGCCGCTGCCGGCCGCTGCCATTCCGGTGTGACTTGGGCCTAATGGGATAAAGGGCCCAGCTAGGAAACACTGGCTCCATCGTTCGAATAAAATAAGAAAAATGACGTGCAGAAGTGTAATTTTTTTACCTATTTACAAAATAAAAGTCGTTTAAAGCAGGAGATGGAAGTATTGACATTTACACGGGCGAAATCTAGTATTTGAGGTAGTATTAATAAGGCTGAATTTGCCAATCTGTTTGGAACAAGTGTGATTAACTAATGATCAATACTCACGCCAGTAAAGGCCATATCTGTATCTCATTAGAACATCTATGTAGCACTGGCTACCCTCCACCAATAAAACGTACGAGAGTTGTATGGAGAGCATTTCATTAAGACACATTTGGTAGCTTGTTGCTGGCGACCGATGCAACTGCTGGTAGCGCCACCAGAAACATGTGTCAAGCTCTATGGGCCATATTTTTTTTTAATACTTATGGACTTGCTCTTGGTCCCAGACTAGCCCGAGGGCATAGACGGGGCCTACGATGGAGCGAGCTCACCCAAAAGATGCCTATGCACTCGCCTCTTGAATACATCCGGGTTATATGCATTTGGAAACACAGACGCCAGCAGGGAATTCCATTCTTTTGCGGTGCGCATATTGAAGGATTTCGAGAAACGCTGCGTGCGGATTCGAGGAATATCGACCAAGAAAGGGTGGTACCCCGCGCCGTACGTCTGGATGTCCGAAGGATTTTCATTAGGGCACTAGTTTTGCTACCAGGGAAGCCCCTCCCTACGACGTACGTATAGCAAAATAATCGTTAACTCTAAAGTCTATTTTAAAAGTGACAACCTAAGTAGCAGTACCAGTTACCAGTTCTAGACACCACGGTGGAGGAATTTAGAACAAAGAAACAAATTTTCTATATACTTATTCTGCTGTTCGGGACGCCAGGTCAGCTAGATACTAACGTCACTCAATTCATTTGCTTTTTTGGAACCTCTTTACTGACACTTGAACTTGTTTTGGTATTAAAGTTCAAATTGACTTTTAAGTGTACTGTGTAATCGTTTGTATGGAATTATAGTAAAATGAAACTGGAAAAAAGTGTCATTCATACTTTTATTAATCAATAATATTGTCTTCCTAATTCGATATCATAGTCTAAATATTTTAGTTTTTCCTTCTGTGGTTTTCGCCCATTCTGTGACTCTAATTCTATCGGCTTCATTTTCTCTGAGTGTGTTTGTAAATTCTCTCTGTGTTCCATTTTCTCTAACTTTGATTCTATCTTCTCTACATCTGATTCCATCTTGTCTAACACTGAGTCTATCTTCTCTATGTCTGATTCCATTTTCTCTACATTTGATTCTATTTTGCTTATGTCTCTCACCGGATCTATTTCTTGAAGCCACGTTAATTTCTTCTTGTTGACAGATACTTCCATTCCATCATTTTCATCTTGTAAACTAGCTTCATCTTCGCTGTTCGTTGCCTCCCTAGCATCGTGTTTGAAAACAGTATTCTGATCTGCGTGAGCGCAACAAATTTCTGTATTATCGCAAAATTGGTCACCAAGATATATTCGGTAATCTTCGTCACATTTTGTGGGTAACGTGCAAGTGCCCCAAAGTTTGTAGTGTTGGTTTGGCTCCCCGCATTTAACTTCCCATGGTTCTGGAATAAATTAATCAGGATTGGAATTAACCATAAGTAGAATTTACTCCATTTCACTGGCTTGGACACTTAAGAAGAGTCTTTTTGGCTTTTACATTTTATATCAATGAATCGCTAACATCAAATTTGTAGACTTCCGGATACTACCTGATACAAAGAAATCTTTATGATATAGTATGTAGTTGCTTCTAGTATGTAATTTCAAGGGTGCATCGAGATGACCTTGGTTAAGGTCGAGTAGAGGGGATATCGAGTAAACCATTAAGTATGTATGTTTGTGTAAGCAGAACTTACTATCTACCACTAAGTTGACGCTACCCCTAGCTTGTCTCGAGCTATTGTCCTCAAATTTCTTATTTATTCTCTTGTCAGGCCAATTCTCAGGCTTCAACTCCTCGTCAGAACTGGTTCTCAATTCCCACAATCTTCTATGTTTATAAGGTGTCAATCCAGGATTTTGTGAAGGCGATCTGAAGAATCCAACTTGCTGGTTTCTAACAAACTTCGGGGAAACCGGTTCATATTCTGCAATATCATATTTTTTCATGTACACCTTTGGTTCTCCTCTGTCTTTTTTCTTGGTCGTGTCGATATAATCTTCATCTTCGTCTTTTTTATCATTTTGGAAGAAGTTTGATAAGCTTTCTAGTATTTGAGGGTCGTTAACGTTTTCAGAGGCATCGAATATTGATTGGACTTTTTCTTTTAGAGTTAAAGGAGTGGATTTGACGAGCAGAATATTCGTGTTGGTTATTAGGAGCAAGGTCAAATAAATATTAAACATCTTACTCCCAGCTTTTTGTGCTGTTTCTTATTTTCATGTCGTATACAGTTTTTGTATCAGGTAGAGTAATATTGTAGGAATATTAAAAAACATTAACTTTGGTTTTATTGTGTTACCTACCGTACCTACATAAATATTTTTTGTCAAATTTAATCTTTTCGTTTGTAGCCAAAGTTTCTAAACTGAGCTAGAGGATTTTTTATTTACAACGGCACACTGTTAAATTCGTAGGAAATTATGTTTTTTTCGCCCACTATTTTTTAGGGTTCCATAATCAAACAGAAATCCGTAGCGATGCATTTATAAATCTGCTTTGTAGCAGAAATAGATGGTAGTACTTTCCCGGACGAGAATTCTTGTTTCCTTACCTTCAATCCATGAAAGAAGATTTTTGTTTTAACACTCTTGATTCTTTATGCTTATCTTTATAATACATTTTTTTATACTTGGCCGTATGTGTTGAAATAAAACAGTTAAAAAGTTGAATTATTTACTTTAGTTTATACGGAATCACCACCTACGTGTGTCCCATTCACATTTGTAATTTTTTTATGATGCAAGCAGAACAATAAAATATAAAAAATATTCGGTTATAAATACGAAATAACTTTTCATATTTATCACCGTTCCAATTTTATATTTTAAATATTTATTGTTACTTGTATCGATAAAAATTCACAGACCTGCGTTTTTAAAGAAAACTACTGTTATAAAACATATTTTGAGATATGTGAAAATAAAATGCATTATTTTTATTTACCGTTATTGGTCCTGTGTCTCAACGCAGTCCATGCATCATATTCGAATATAAAACAGAATGTCCTATCATTATTGTATGAAGGTGGACTTAAAAAGGGAGATGTTGTTATTCCTGAGGTAGAATCATTAAAGTTTTATAAGCAAAAAAAGAAATTAGACGACGATGATAGAAAAAAGGTTAAAGACAAAGCAAATGTTGTGAGAAGAGTAAGAGCCCATGAGGAAGACTTAAAAAAGAAGCATAAAATTCCTCCCTTTAAATTTCTTAAAAGTAAAGATGTAATGGGCAAAAAAGACTTTCAAATGGATCCGGTACTGAACGTAATCAACCAGGATAGAAAACCCAGGTTTGGATTGAACGCAAGACGTGCAGGATCCAGTTCCAGCGCTGATACTTTAGCTGAGAGCGAAACCTCAAGTTCTTCTGTAGAAAATTTTTGGATGGATGACTGGGAAGAACATTGGATGCAGAAGAAATTCGAGGCTCTTAATTCGACAATACCTAGGGGCGACGTGGTCAATATGGTTGCTGCTAGTAAGTTACCTTATATGTTTTCTTAAATCTACAATTTTTCTAAAGATTTCTCGTAACCTCTTTACACAGTATAAAAACTTTCCGGCCTATAGGTATGTACGCTTAGATTTTTTGAATTACGAAACGGATTTTCAAAGGTTTGTAACACCCTTACGAAGCTGAGGAGGGTCGACAGTAATACACCTAATAAATCTGAGGAGTGTTTGTTTGTTGGAACGCATTAAGCTCCGGAAATCCAGACGAATTGAAAAACATCTTTTTACTGGTTTATACTAGTTACTTGCAATGTTTCTATACAATATTTATATTTGAGTCAAAATTTACAAAAATGGTAATTTTAAATGGTGATTTTCACTTTGGAAACCATTCAACCATTCAACCATTGTTTTATGTTTAAACCCTTTAAGGACCATGGGGAGTCGCCTGCGGAGATCCCAACCAACACGATATGCCATGGGGCTCCTGCATGCTCGCTGCTGAGTGTGATGCGGAGTACAGAATATACCGAGGGGACTACTTCTGTGGTCGAACACCCTACGTCTGCTGCGCCCTCCAAGCAAACAACTACGACATGTACCAAGGCCTCGACGTCTCCTTCGAAGCAAGCAGCTTCGAATCAGAACAAGATAAATCAAAAAACAAAAAGAAAACAGACTCCAAAAAGAAACGAGACAAGAAGAAGAAGAAACGAAAGAGGGACAGAGAAAAAAGGAAGAAAAAGATACAAAAAAGTATCAGAAAGATAATTAGAGAAATAAAGAGAATTTTGACAAAAGCTTACAGGAATGGAACAGCTCAGAGGAAGAGGAAGACGAAAGAGTTAAAGAGGTTCATAGAAATGATGAAGAAACAATACAAAAAGGATCGTAAAAACGTTGTGAACGTACATGAGTACGAACTGGTAAAGATTGATGAGAAATTGCAAGCCAAGTTAAATCATGTCCAAGGCGTGAACCAAGCCTTCATGACTAACGACACTTTTACCGATATTGTTGTAAATGGGACGGTAAATAAAGAAAATTTAAAAAGGTTCCTACGAGAGCATCCGGAGTTGTCGAATATGTTTAAGGACAGACGGACAGGTTTAAACTTAAAGTCAGACATGGAAGATTCGGGCTCAAAGTCAGAGCATGAAAAGGAAGCGTCAAAGAAGCACAAACTTAGTGATTTTGACGTTGAGTACGGCATGCTTTATTATTGAGGAATAAAGTTTGCTTTTATATTGTGTTTTTATTCATTCTCATTTCTTTGGTGGTTTATTTGTTCTGTCGCTGGTAATCTGAACTGAATGCTGAATGCAGCTGTAAGGCGAGATTTAATAGATATTATGAAGGTAGTTGAGATGGTGGTTATAAGGTCTTATGACTAAGGTGGCCGGAAACTTGGCAAGTAGAGCCAGCAATAAATAATCCTTGCATTGTCCCTAGTTACATGGACTATTAATCTAAAGATACAAAAAAGTATCAGAAAGATAATAAGAGAAAATATTTTAAATGTGAAAGTTTGTATGTGTGTGGATGTTTCTTAATCTTTCACGCAAATATTACTGAACAGATTTTGATTGAACTTTACAGTAATTATAATATAGCTTATTCATCAGATTAAGATATTTATATACTACGTTAAATCACGCTATGACCCACGGGAGCAGAGCAGTAATCAAAAACCTAACATAACGCGGGTAGTTCTCATTTTTAATAACTTTTGTCGTGTATGTGATGTTGGTTGAATAAACCATTAACGAAACATTCTACCATCTCTCCCACCAAACTAAACCTACTAAACTTACTTTTCGATCCCTCACAAATAACCCCGACTTTTCCCGAACACTAAACCCCAGTTGTCATGAAAAATGATATGTTTAGCACTAAAAAATCCTCGGCACACCGTCACTAGAATTTGATAAATCTTCTGGATGAAACTCTTGCATAATGCATGGTGTAGCTAGCATAGGGATGTTATAGAGCTTTGTATCCGCAACCGACACTTTCGGATATACGATATACGACGACCCTACAATTTTCATGTTTCGAGGACCAGTGGTTTGAGCTGTGCGTATACTCGTAGATTGTTGCCGTCATTAAGTTATTACTAATATTGTAACAGAAACTATACGAAAGTAACGGATAATTAGAGATAATTTTTTATTCCTAACTTATTTATATCCTGTTATCATATTATTTCCAGATCCGAAATGTATCCATAACATTTACTATAATATTATAGATGTGAAAGTTTGTATGTGTGTGTGTGTGCTCTTTTACGCAAAAACTACTTATCGGATTTTAATGAAACTTTGCAGTAATATAAAGATTATACATCAGAAGAAGATATATTGTAGGCAACAGAAACTATCCGGAACTAACGGATAATCCGACATCAATTCATATACTAATTATATCCGAAACGTTACGTAAACGTTTAATGTTATACCATCCCTGTTAGCGATCCGGTGGCTTTTACTGAATTTATCTGCGTACGTAGAATAATATGTGTTGTTTTACATTTTTATTCGACCGCGGAAAATGACGGGAATGAAAACGAGCGATAAAAGACGAGAAGGTATTTTATTTGTTTAAAACATGAGTGTTTACAAATTTGTATATGATGTTCGGTTAATTTCATCAAATGGGTCATCAAATGTCGTGATGGCCCAGTGGATAAGGCGCCCGCCTCTCGTGTAAGAGATTGTGGGTTCGAATTCGGGCAAGTACCAATATGACTTTTTCAGTTCATATGTACTTTCTAAAGTTTATCTTGGACATCACTGACATCCCGTGCTTCGGAACGCACGTAAAGCCGTTGGTCCCGGTTGTCATTCGTAGAACTTTGACAGTCGTTACTGGTTAGCCAGCTGAAGCAGAAGCTGAAGCAGCCAGCTAGCAGGTTAGCTAACTCTGACCCATCTAACCAAGAGGTATCGTGTTGCCCAGTTACTGGGTTGTGGAGGTCTGATAGGCGGTCGCTCCACGTAAAACATCGCCATCCAGCTGAATCTGGTTAGGCTGGAAGCCGACCCCAACACAGTTGTGAAAAGGCTAGAGAGATGATGATGATTTTAAGTTAATTTCCCCCTTAGGAAGGGTTTTTAGGGTGGATTTTGGCCTTCCTGATCAGAAGGTCTAATGGCGAGTTAAAAAGACGATACTAAGCACTGACTTTGGCTTAGCGATGTTCCCGCCTCTATCGTGCACTTGACGTTTGGCAGTTGTGTAACAGTGACAGGTATAGTGCTAAGCTAAAGTCTATAGTAACGTCTATTATTCGGCATATGAGTAGCAAAACGTCCTACTGAGCAAAACGCTAATGAGCGGGAAGTCTAATAAGCAAAATGCCCATGTAGCAAAACGTCCAACTAGCGGCCATGGTCTTTATAGTAGAACGACTATGTAGCAAATCGTCACATTTGGGATTTTGGGAATTAGAATTTTATTAGAGGAGGATCTTGGTACAAACATTTTTATGATTCTCATTTCCCCAATTTTAATGATATCTATGAATTAAATTATAACAAGAAAGTGATGAGTGTAAAGTTTCACAAAAATATGCAATTTAAATGGAACAAAAATAGCCGTATCTTTTTATTGCGTTGATTTAGAAATCTGACTTTTTCACTGCTTTAAGAAGCAACACCTGAGTATCTGATATTAATTTCAGCTTAATATCTTGACGCGTTTCTAAGAAAAAGGGTCTTGACAGACGGACGGACGGACAACAAAGTGATTCTATAAGGGTTCCATTTATAAGATCGCAGTAAAAATAAGACCGTAACAAGATTTTTTCCAGCTACAAGTTTGTACCGAACCCACGGTGCTCGAAACCGACTCTCAATTTCCCGATTTTTTCCGCAGTCAACTTCATCTTACACAAAGTAATAATTCCGTAGATTACTCGAGAAGAATTCAACAAACGGACAAATAATAAACGCTTTAGAGTGGCTTACGCATTATTTCCTATGGGACCATTACACCGGCTAATGCTTTGGTAGATAAAACGCAAGATGTCTTCAATATCGTTGTATATTTGGGAGTAAGAATCCTTTGTATTCTCTTCACGTTGCACCCTGTGGGGTAAAATGTAGGGGTAGAAAATAAGCGTGCATTTAAAGGTATTATTACATCTTTAAGTATTTGGTAGTTAGAAGCCAGAGCGCCTGAAAATTATTCTAACCAAGTATATTTAGTATCGTATTATCCAGTAACTAGGTTGTGGAAAGCTCGCAGTCGTTTCGTGTATAACACTGGTATTCGGCTGGATTCGGTAATATTAGAAGCCAAGGCTAACATTATAGATAATGCCAAAACCATTAAGCCGGCCTATGTACCGTTTGTACATAAAGTTTAAATAAATAAATAGGTAGCGAGATGATGGTATTGGTAATCGTATTGCGATTGTATTTTCTGGGTTTCGTACCCTTCCAACGACCCGACCTTATCTGAACATCCGCCATCTTGACGTCAATATGACGGGTGTTCCTGTGCCTTAATTTCGAAATATTTTTTGAAGGAGGTACAGATTTCTTTTAGTTAGTTAATAATAATAAATTATCATTTATTTCACTCATAAAGGTAGAACATTTACACTAATTTGTTTATGTAATATTGCCTTATACTCTAAACCTTTGTGAGAGCTGGAGTCTAAACTAGGTTCGGGACCTGTATGACAAATCTCCAGGCTCACACCCTTATAAACATTATCGCATTTTTTGGCAACTATACATGAACCACATACTTTTAATAGAAAAGAAAAAATTATAAAGTGAGACTCATGAGGCTCATGTCATGTGTAAAGAAGTATGTAGTGTGTAAAAATACATTTTCTTCAAAATGTATGTTTTAGGTAAATACATTTGTTTGTTCATTGGTAAAATTTGATTCGTTATGTTACACCGTTTTGATTATCACAATATGCTGTGCTGTCCGTCGTTCGGTGGTCCAACAGGTTATAAGTAGGTATATCAGGAACTAACAGAGAGTCATTTGAATTCTTCACACAAATCGCTGGCACTCACAAGCACAACAACCCACGCATTTAGAAGCCCGCTCTTTACAAACAGTTGAATTTTTCACACAAATCGCTTCTACTTATAAAAATTCGCGTATTTAGAAGCCGGCTCCTTTTATCAAGGCCAGCAGATAAGGTAATCGGCAGTGCTAATCAGAACGGCGCCCAGGGAATGGGCGGGTTGAGGCCCAACACCACCATGTTGATAAGTTGGGCTTATTTTTAACAAAAACGACTCACAAAGAAACTGAAAGTTTTACGTTGTTTCCGCACCTACCTATAATTATAAGGACCTTTTGATAGCGGAGATATTGAAGGTTAAGCTCCTACCTAGATGCGGTGAAAATATTATTTATATAATGTATTTTTTTGTATTAGTGTTTGTGGGGTTCTCAAGATGTTTTTATTACTCTACTAGCTGTCCCCTGCCGTTTCACCCGCGTTATATCAGATTTTTGGTTACTACTCCGCTCGAATTTGATTGGAAACCACGTTTTGTGGTGGATAAAAACATAAAAAGAAGATAAAAAGAATTCTATATCCGTCCTATGGTCCTGTCACGTCCCACGGAAACAGGAAAAAAACAAAAAAGAAGATAAAAAGTATTCTATGTCCGTCCCATGGTCCTAAGCTACCTCCCCATCAATTTTCAGCTAAATCGGTTCCGCCGTTCTTAAATAAAATGTGTAACTAAAACGACTTCCTTTTATATATATAGATTTAAATAAAAATGAATCACAGAAGTTACGCAGAACTGGGTGATTCTTTCTTTTTTGTGATATTTATTTTTACGGCAATGTTTGTATAACATAAAATATTATTATCTTACTGACTATTTAAAATCAGATTTAAAAATAAACTCATAGCTAATAAAGAAAAGGAAGTTAATGAGACAGAATAACGTTTAGTTATTTAGCTAACGAATGTCAACTTCAAACAGATCATAATATATATTTAAACCGTATTATCTAATTTAGCATTGTAAATGTGACTATTATTTCTAGAGACAATAAAAAAACACTTTTTTTTTTAATTTAGTAATTAAGACTATAGACTCCTTACAGGGCAATGACCATTTTAAATAGAACCTCATCGTTCTTCTTTGAATTAATAAATACGCTGGCATAATGCTGGCCTTCTTTCGTCGGAAAAATTGGAAACGCCTTTTGTGTTTCTTTTTAATTTTTATTTTTCTCAAAAAATAATGGCTTTCACCTGTTTTTTTGGATATGACGGCCAGTTTTAAACGTAAGTTTAAGATGAAAAACTATTTCGTGAGTTTAATTAAATTAGTAGAATGAAATTTATATGATTATTATTTTACTAATATTAAAAATGTCAGAGTTTGTGAGGATGTTTGTAACTCTTTTACGCAAAAACTCGTTTTGTTGAAACTTTACAGTAATACCTACATAGTATATATGTCGCAGTAAGATAGATATAGCCGTAATATAGTTATATCCCTAGGGATATAATTATATACCGTAACATGGTTATACGAAAGCGATTTATTACAATCTCACTAGGAATATAATTATAAAACCGTCGAAGTTTAGTGATATACTTATATTACTAGATTAAGTTTAGTGAAATAGCTTTCAGAGTGTGCGGCGCCTGTATGTAAAATGCATCCAGTCTACGTAATTCTAGATGTCATGATTCCTCTTCTTGTCTGAACAAATTAAAAATATCTCAAAACCTTTGGGTAGAAAGGTCGTACAAAACCAAAACCCGATTTTTTAGGATAGCAGAAAAACATTTTTTTTTACATAAATATTCATATAATTAGTGTCTGTCTTAAAAAAAGACATATTGTATCATATTGTAGTATATTAAATCTTATTCATTCTCAAACATTTTTGAAAATTTTAAAAAGTTCAAAAGTGTTACACTTTTTTGAGACAGACTTGATTAAGCTTTTAACTTTTAAAAAAACCAAGATCTCTACTTGTTGATAAACAAGTTCAGATCTTGGTTTTTTTAAGTGTTTTTTAATTTTTGTTCAGACAAGGAGAGGAATCATGACATCTAGAATTACGTAGCACTGGGTGCTTCTCACATACAGGCGCCGCACACTCCGAAAGCTATTTCACTAAACTTAATTTAGTAATATAAGTATATCACTAAACTTCAACGGTTTTATAATTATATTCCTAGTGAGATAGTAATGAATCGTTTTCGTATAACTATGTTACGGTAGATAATTATATCCCTAGGAATATAACTATGTTACGGCTTTATCTATCTTACTGCGACATATATAAGTACCTACATAATACATTATATACATCGGAATATGGAAAAATACATAAATATCACGCTGCGACCCACGGGAGCGGAGCAGTAACCAAAAATTTAAATAACGTTGGTGAAACTGTGGGGGAGAGTTTGTAAAAAACATTCAAACTAATTCACAGTTTGCGAAAATATTGTTTGGGGGTGTAAGTGGCCCTACCATCACCTCCAGGATCAAAGCTAACCTCACCTCCATGTGGTACACCCTGCTGATTCACTGACGAGGCTCTGAAGGAATAGGTCTTTTCACAAAGAGGAGACCTTCGCAGTCTTATTGCATAATATCTGTGTTATAGACCTTTCTTTGATTGAGACATTGGTGCCGATTCTCTTATTCACAAACTAATGTGAATTTAAGTTAAGTGCATCTTTCTCTTTCCATTTAATTAAGAAAAGGACAGAAGATAAAATATTAGTTAAGTCCTGTCAAATTTAAACACTCCATAGATAATTTTGACGCGATTTAAAAACATGGCGTCTAAATATACGTCAATTTTCTTCAGGCGCTGTCTAATTTGACAGGGTTAAACTAAAATGTACCTTCTGTCCTTTTTTTATGAAATAGAAAGAGAAAGATGCATTTAACTTAAATTTGGTTAAGCTTGTGAGCAAGAGAATCAGCAATTCATCACCATTGTAAAATAAACATGGTCGTGGCAGAATTGTTGTGTCTTTTCCACAAATGCCATTAATAAAGAGTCAAAATTCAAAATTCAAAGCATTTATTTCACTTAGACCATTTACAGGTACTTATGAATTGTCAAAGAGTCGGTCGGTCTGTTAGTCAGAAAAAGTGACGCTAATTGCCTGTTCCAAAACGTAGATCTCTATGGAGAAGAACAGGCAAGAAACTCCACGGACACTCTTTTTAGAAATATCATGTTTTACAAAGTCTTGGTTACATTTTCTTTTTGGTGCTTCTACATGTGAAAACAATGTAAGTATATAACAAAATAAACAAATACAAAATTAAAATAAAAAGTCAAAAATAAAAAGTCATGGCAGTTAAGAGATGACCCATCTCAACTGATAGCGCCCGTTCACGAGCATGACGCGTGACATCAGCACCATTTAGCTCAACCATTTTGAAGGGAACCGAATGATCCAACGCACACGCCACCATCAGCGAGACTTTTTGAGCGAGCATGACAATGCTCCTAACCGCCATGTCTATTTGTGTCAGTAGAAAACTATCGTAATAAATCACTGCATCGTACTCACATTTACTAAAACTCAAATATGCATCTAAATTACACAAACCAAAGTTTTGTACTGTAAATAAATATAAATAAGTGAAATTTAATTGCTTATAAAACTTATAATAATAAAGATCTTGAATATTAATGTCAAAAATTAAGGGGACAAGAAACATTTTCTATCTTCCAATGATTAAAATTTCTAATTTGTGAGCTTATGTGGAGCAGGACCAGCATTTAGCCAAGCATGTTTGTCATTGATATAATCTTCTAACTTATAATAAGCTTGTTTACATAGCGTGCGCTTAATGCATGTTTTAAATTTTTTCTCATTTAGATGGAGAATTTCGAGTGGTATTTTATTATAGCATTTTACACAGTACCCCATAAAAGAAGTGTGGACTTTTGACAATCTAAAACTTGGTTGATCCAATTTGTTCTTATTTCTGGTATTAAAATTATGCCTGTCACTTATTTTACTAAAAAGATGAAGATTTTTCCGAACGTACATTATGTTTTCGTATATATATTGACAAGGTACCGTCATGATGTCAATACTTTTAAACAAATCCCTTAGAGATTCGCGGCTGCGGAGATTATATATAGCACGGACAGCCCTCTTTTGCAATACAAAGACGGAATCTATATCTGCGGCACGTCCCCAAAGCAAAATACCGTAAGACATCACACTATGAAAGTAGCTAAAATAGACTAGTCTTGCGGTATCTACGTCAGTTAATTGCCGGATTTTTCTGACAGCGAAAGCAGCTTAACCGCGCTGTAAGAGATGTTATGTGAGGGCCCCACTGCAGCTTTGAGTCGAGCGTTATCCCCAAGAAAACCGTTTTTTCGACGAATTCTAGTATATCCTTATTCAATACAACATTACATTCAGTACTTCTAACATTCGGTAAAGTAAATCTTATGCATTTCGTTTTTTTTTCATTTAGTACTAAATTATTAACAGTAAACCAGTTATGAACCTTAAGCATAGCGTTATTTACGTCGTCAAGGTGTTGTGCCCGTCTATTCACTTTAAAAATCAGTGAAGTGTCATCAGCAAATAACACCATTTGAGGTTGGTTTTCCAGCAAACTTGGTAAATCATTAATATAGACTAAAAAAAGCAAAGGACCCAAAATTGATCCTTGCGGTACTCCCATTTTTACCTTTGAGCCCAGTGAATTTACACCATTAATTTGAACCTGCTGCAGTCGATCATTTAGATAGGATTTTACTAAACTTAGCGCTAATTTCCCGAGTCCGTAATGCTCAAGTTTTAAAAGAAGTTTTTCATGACTCACGCAATCAAAAGCCTTGGAGAGGTCGCAGAAAATGCCAATAGCATCTTGCGACTCTTCCCATGCTGTAAAAATATGTTTAATTAAAGTGACACCGGCGTCAGTAGTACAACGACCTCTGGTGAAACCATACTGTTGATCATGTAATATATTATTGCTGTTAAAATGACTGAGCATCTGGTTAAACATTATTTTTTCAAATACTTTACTAAAAACCGGCAAAACAGATACGGGTCTATAATTATTAATGTCTTTGCTATTTCCAGATTTAAAAAGTGGGATTACTTTGCTATGCTTCATTAGATCCGGAAAAACTCCTTGATCTATACACAAATTAAAAATACAAGCTAAGCATGGGGCTATTGTCTCTATAACCGATTTACACACATTAGTAGACATGCCCCATAGATCTTCAGTAGCCTTGATTTTCAGTTGCTTAAAAGCCTTTACCACAACTACAGGGTTAATATGTTTAAATTTAAATTCCATGTGGCAGGCTGAAACATTTGCTTTTAGCAAATCAACGGCAAGAGAGGGTGAGGAATCTAAACTTTTAGTGGTTTCAGTTGGGATATTAGTAAAAAATGACATAAATTCCTGAGCCACATCAATGTTACTACTTATGAGACCACGCGACGTCTCCAGTGTATAATCAATATTGTTTTTCTTATTCCTATTTGTTTCATTATTAATAATTTTCCATACGGCCTTTATTTTATTGTCTGCTGACTTAACCTTGTTGCTAATAAATAAGGCTTTGGCTGCCTTGCAAGCATTTTTAAATATTTTTGAATAATTGCTAACAAACTTATTAAAAGTGTCTGTATTGTTATAAGGCTTAAGGCCATACAGCTCAAATAGTCTATCCCTGCTTTTTCTAATACCGCGAGTTGCCCAGTCCGAGAATACAAATTTCGGGCAAATAGTTTAGGTTTTTTTCTCGAAAATATTATTAAACCCAGTTTGCACGACTGCAAAAAATTGTTCATACAGAATATTTCCATTCTCCATGTCAAAGCTTTGGCTATTTAAGTTATCAATCAAAGTGCTATTAAATTTATTTAAATTACTCAATGTTATTGGTCTAGACTGAATCTGCATTTTTTGTAATGGTATATAGGACTCAAAAGAAACGATTTGTCCACTGTGATCAGACGGGAGATAATCTACTATGGCTTTATCCAAATAGTCGCAACAACAAAAAACATTATCAATACATGTAGCAGTAGTCGTGGTAATACGGGTTGGTTCTAGAAACACATTTGACAAATTGAACGACTTAAATAGACTTACTAATCTACTGCTATTAGAATTATTATCTAAAATATTAACATTAAAATCGCCACAGATTATTATTGATTTATTACCAGCTACGAGTTTAGTCAAAACATCTTCCATTGTGGACTCAAACACAGAATAGTTTTGATGATTTGGGGGTCTGTAAACACACACTATGACATACTTATCTAGCTCAACACAAGACAGCTCAATAATATGTTCAACTGATAAATCAACTATGTCTTTACGAGATTTAGATTTAATACTTCGTTTTATCAAGATTAATGAACCCCCACGAATCATAAGTTTACGGTTATAACAACTCCCCATAATATAATTCTCATAGTTAATTAACATTTCATCCTCTTGAAACCAATGTTCAGTGAAACATACAATGTCAAACATAGTCTTTTCTAAAAATAACTCAATTTCTAATTGTTTGGAAGAAAAACCTTGAATATTTTGATGAAATAATTTCAAGGAATGTTGCTTAGCCCCTTTTTTACAATTTGGTACATAATCATTGCCAGAAGGTACCTTCATGTTCATAAAATTAGCAAAGTTATTATTACTAGTACCTTCTGTTGTCTTGCTGACTAGTTTAAACAATTTACCACCTTAACATTAGTATGATTACTAACCATGGTGGGTCTTATTACACAAGACTTCGACATACTAATTATGTCTGAGTAAAAATTAAAAGCTAATAGCCGAGCTATCTGACGTCTAAAGCTAATGGGCAGATACACTGTATCTCTAGTCGATATCAATCTTTCATCAACAATAGTGTTGGTGTCAAAAAATTCTAACTTGTCACTATAGTGACTAACTAAAAATTGCATATGATTATTTAACATATGTATCTTGTGATTCTGACTATTTGAAAGGTGCTCAAAGTAAGGGAAAGCACACAATACAATTTTTTTACAATTAATTTTTAATAATTCAGTGACACTCTCGGTAATATTAGCTATGTGAACATTAAAGCTATTTCCTACAAATATAGTAATGATTGAATTGTGATCATATTCTTTGCTAGTAACTGAAACCATTACTTCTACATAGGAACTCCCAGGCATACAATAATTTAATACAGAATGCCTCAGATTGTAATTTAATAATTTACCTAAACCTTTTCCAAAACTATCTGAAAACATTATAGGACAATAACAAACTTAATTACCAGGTTGACTATCAGTCTGCACAATAGCTGAACTTTGTACATGTATACACTCACCAGCACTGGAAGACTGGGATGGGACTACCAAAACCTCAAGCTGGGGAGCCTTAGCATTTGATTTATTTAGGCTGCATTGAGAGGAGCTAAGAGGCAGCGGGTCTACTCTGTCCACATTTGAGTTACACAGTTCAACTAACTCATTTGTGGCCAGGATATGCTCTTGTATTTGCTTTTGAGACTTTACATATTTTGTATAGAGAGAGTGTAAGGACTCTTCAAGTACCTCTATCTCAGACTGTAATCGTTTAGTGTCAATCTCATATATGTTTGTACTGTCCTCAATTTTATTTGAAAATTATTTAGTTTATTTATCAGAAATACACGTTCTTTTCTTAATTTAATATTGTTAAAGTAGTGTTTCTGTTGTTTCTTATATTTATGACATTTATTGATAATTTTACTAAATTTTGCATATTTTTTTATTTTGTTTTGGCTGACTGTATAGTTATTGCTGTTATATTTAATCAAAGAATCTTCTGTAAGATCTATAGTAATTAAAGATTCGGGTTTACAATCAGGTTTTATCAATTCATTAAATAAATTTTGTGTTTTCCTAATCTGGGCACATTCTTTTTCTTTTTGTAACTTAGTTATCCGTACATTTGCATTAATAAGTTCATCTTCTAGGTCCCTAACTTTAGATAGTGCCTCCTCATATAAGTCGCTACAGTTGCTGAAACCATCTGTGACTAGCCGCAGTTTGTCCCGTTCATCGACAACAACCAGATATTGCTGATGAAGGTCCACTAGTTCCCGCTTCAGGCTTGTGTTCTTGTCAACAACTTTCTTAACTTCCTCCTCACACTCTTCTCTTTCCTGTAATAGTTGCTGACATTGGGTGTTAGACTCCTTTAGTTCTTGTAGGGCCGTTCTCAATTTAAGCTCCAAGTCCTGAGCAGTAGCCTTACGGGTCATCACAGGCATGGTTTCAGGGTTAGAAACTGAAAGAAGAATTGAAAAACGGTGAGAACTATTGACAGACAAAAGAGAGAAAAGATGGGAAATGAAATGAAATACTAGAAAGTTTGTAAAACTTTGTGGAAAACAAAGAAGTAGGCTGTTTGTTGATCTTTAACCAATGTATGTTTATCTAATCCAAAGTTATTATTGATTATTTCAATTGTTTCATAAACTAATAATTTCACTTTTACTTTTGTGGGTAGGGTGTTACTTTAAATCAAAATTTAAATGAAGATAATTTTGCAAATTAAGGACAACTAACGTTATAATTATAATTTTACAGACTAATATTGATCTAAATTTATTAATTTTGTACTACTTCTAATAACACAATTTAAGATTTTAGTAACTAAACAAAGTCAATACTTTGTTTAGTTACTAAAATCTTAAATTGTACAATACAATATTGTTTATGAACAATGTCAAGTCTATCTATCAAAACTTATACTTAAATGATGCTGGGATGGGTCAATGAGAGTGTGATACATAGAATGAGTAATAATTGAGGGCTAATAAATTACTATAATATGTTAAAAGTAAACAATACTCCCCGGTTTTCGTCCGCAGGCCGATGACAGCTGGTCGAATTATAGGTTACCGGTAACGGTTGGAAGACAAACACTGGTTTTACTTGATTTATTTACTTGAACACAATTGTACCGGTTATTTATGCTGTTGTATTACTTTTTCTAATGAAATTACACCTTATTTCTACTTATAAACTAATTAAATTGAATTTTAAAATCGTTTGACATAATGTACATACAGACGAATTGAAAACTTCTTACTTTAGAAGTCGTATAACATTAAAAAGGTAAGTTTGAACTAAATTTCAAGCACTCCTTTTGCATGAATCCGAGAGCAGCAATGTTTTACAAAATCATTTTTAAACTCCAGGAATAAAAAGAGTTTTCCAGTAAAAATTTTCGCTCAATATTGGCATTAACACTCCGTAATTTTACATGTAAAAAGAAAAGGTTATGAAACCGGCATGTATCAAAAAGTAATTTGCAATCAAATACAATTTTTACTGTCAACGAAATGTTTAAAACATTCTTTAAACTAACAGCCCTCCAAGGTTTCGCCCGTGTTATGTTATGATTTTTATTATTGCTCTGCTCCTATAGATCACAGCGTGATGTTATGAAGCCTATATCTTTTCTGATGTAGAAGCTGTATTACTGTAAAGTTTCATCAAAATCCGTTCAGTAGTTTTTGATTAGTTCAGTAGTTTGTGACAAACATTCATACACGCAGATATAAACTTTCATATTCATAATAATATTTGCTTTTGCCGCGGCTTCGCTCGCGTTAAAAAGAGACAAAAAGTAGCCTATGTTACTCTCCATCCCTTCAACTATCTCCACTCAAAAAATCACGTCAATTCGTCGCTCCGTTTTGCCGTGAAAAAAAGACAAACAGACAGACACACAGACACACTTTCCCATTTATAATATTAGTATGGATAATAATAGATTAGTAATTTTCGTAGAACCATACCGCTGCCTTTGCATTGGCTAGATAGTTCTGCTCTTTGTGTTGTTCTCTCGTCTAGAGTACCTCGGTCATTAACCTAAATGGTCACCGTACGAAGGACTTCAAGAGAGGCTTTGACATCTGAATTTGTTTCGGGTGTTTCTTTTCAGAGACGGCTAGGAAATACCGACCTCAACCTACGATCTACGGAAGCGAAGTACTAACTAAAATTAGTTAGTGTTTTATTCGGTTTACTAATGTTTGCCATAATTTAATATGCCATAATCGTATTTGCCATAATTTCATTTGACATAACGCTTCATTTGCCATAATCATGAAATGATATAATATCATTTTCCATTATTTCATTATTCATAATCGATCAAATGTCATAATAATTAAAATCCATAATTTTGTTTGCCATACTTTTCATTTTCAATAATGTCATTATCCATAACATTTATTTACCATAATATTATCTTAATACTACTCATATTACAATGTATACTGCATGAAGCAAGCAAGTATACTGCATGAAGCAAGCAAGCATACAGCATGCAAGCAAGCTTACAGCATGCAAGCAAGCTTACAGCATGCAAGCGAGCATACAGCATGCATGTAGCAAACAAGCAAGCATGCAGCATGCAAGCAAGCATGCAGCAAGCAAGCAAGCATGAAACATGCAAGCAAGCATACAGCATGCAGGCAAGCATACAGCATGCATGCAGCAAGCATGCAAGCGAGCAAGCGAGCATGAAACATGCAGCAGGCAGGGTTTCTGTCACGGCTCCGGCGCTGCAGGCCTCCGGCGGCCCCACGCGTACTAATCGTCGCAGACGGCTTTCGCTCACCACCACAGCTTCGGCTTGTTGGCCGGCTTCGCCGGCCAGCCTCAGCCGCCAGCTCCTCAGACCGCGGGCCGCCTCGCCCCTACGCGCCTACGCGATTTTAAATAACACTCTAGGGGTAGGACAAATAAGACTACGTGGAGTCGGTTTTGTAACAATTCGGTTTTGTCACTAACTTTTGTAGCATAGCATGTTAAATTTTTAACCAACAATATTATTTAATTGTTACAGAAACTATAGCAAAGTGGTTAGGCCTACTAGTCGGGGTGTTAACTATAATTATGGAAAATAAAAATAGGACAAATAATATTATGGGAAACAAGAGAATACCGTTTTATTCTACTTCCTATTTAATATTATAAAATGTAAAAGTTTTTATGTGAGTGTGTGTGGATGTTTGTTTCTCTTTACAAAAAAGCCACTGAATGGATTTTGTTGAAACTATATAGCACCAGAATAACACATAATACTGGGCACGCCGTTATAGCGGCGGTAAGTCCCCTCTTTGAGGAGTGGCTGGAGAGGCGTCATGGCACTCTCACGTTTCGCTTGACACAGGTCCTCACCGGACATGGTCAGTTCGGGAGGTTCCTGTGTCGGATTCGGGCGGAAGCGACGCCTGGGTGTCACCACTGCAGTAACGGTCGCCTGGAGGACACGGTCGAGCACACAGTTGAGGTGTGCCGCGCATGGGCGGAGCATCGACGTGTCCTCGTAGAGGCGATCGGCGGCGGTGACCTCTCGCGCCCGGCGCTGGTTCAGGCCATGCTTCGGGGCGAGACGGAATGGGATGCCGTCGCCTCCTTCTGCGAAGCAGTTATGCTTGTGAAGGAAGCGGCGGCGCGCGAGAGGCAACGACGAGCCTCTCGCCCCGGACTAAGACCCAGGCGAAGACGTCGAGAGTCGCAAGACGACTACCGGCCACCGTAGGCGCGGTTCTGCGGATGGCGAGCGATGGGTAGCTCGCCGCCCGGCTAGGACCAGGACCGCGTAGACGGCGCGTTTTGTTCCACGCGCGCCTCAAAGAGAAGGAGTCAGCACAGGAAGGGGCCCAACAGGGCCAACGCCTGCCGGGGTTGCGGAATGTTTATAGTGGTTACCGTGACCCTGGAACATAAAGGGCAATCGAAGGAACATGAGTGGGTTTTAGTCAGTAAGAGTCTGACACGCCCTCCCGTCGCACCCAGGACGGGAGCAGTCATTGGATGATTTCCCACTCACCAAAAAAAAAAAAAAAAAAAAAAAATAACACATAATACTACGTACAGTTATCGGCTACATAACATAATACTCTGAAATCGCGAAAAAAATATCAGCTGTTCCTAACAAAAGTTCAATGCCCTCCGACCGTAATATATGAAACAGCTGATATTTTTTTCGCGATTTCAGAGTTGGTTCCATAATAAAAGTTGTTTGTTTTCATGGGTAGAATCATCTCCTAGCGGGTGGTACGGAACTAAAAAATCACCTAGATAGTATATTAACATCACGATTTGGCCTACGAGAGCGGAGCAATAATCAAAAACATACTAACGCGACTGAATCCGCGGAAAACAGCTAGTATTTAACTGATTTGTAAATTAAATATCTCACTGATTACCGTAAAATATCAAATTAAAAGCCTTCCCGATAGCTAATACTATGAACAATTTACAATTCTTTTAAACAACGACTCATCGACTAAGAAAATACAGCACGTTCATACATTACCACAGCAAACTTACAACTACTATAGAATTAGGTAAAAATAGACCATAACTCTTTGAAATAAGGGTGGTGGAGATCGCTTGAGGGTTGGGACTTTAGAAAGGACATGTCGGAACATGGTTTTGGACCATCGCCAGCTTGTGTTGTGTTGTTTGCTGCTAACTCATAGTGCTGTTTTAGTTGTAAAATCTAAACTTTGTGAACAATGTTAGGGATTTGGTCATTGTTGTTTTGAGGCATAGGTGTTATTCTCATATTCACAAACTAAACCATATATTTTGTAAGTGCATATTTCTCTTTCCATTTCATTAAGAAAATGACAGAAAATACGTATTAGTTTAGTCCTGTCAAATTAGCCAGTGCCTGAAGTAAATCGACAGATTTTTAGTCGCCATATTTTTAAACGTGTCTAAATTATCTATGGAGTGTCTTAATTTTTTTTTATCTCTAACTCCATCCTGAAAATCGTGGCAGGGAGATACGACTCTCCTTTACTTGGTGATGTTGTTGGGAGATGTATTAGGAACAACAACCTAGTTGCCAAGTGATTTTGATTACATAACATTATAATATTACTAACGTAGATATAAGTTTCTCTTCCTTGTTTACTAACCCACATGGATGCTGCTTATCCGAATTAAAAACTATTTTTTTTTAATTTGACAGGACCAAACATTTTTTTTTGTTTTCTGTCCTTTTCTTAATGAAATGGACAGACAAAGATGCGTTGAACTAGGGAAATAGACACCGTTGTGTGTGGAATCTTGTTGATTGGCCTCAGTTTTTAAACAAATACTGGCGTACACATGTTTACAACAATATGGTTGGCCTGCTAAAGGTTAATGACCCTGACTACTTAGCCAGTATATACTAGAGGCCCGTCCCACCTTTGCACGAGTGTAAAAAGCTCTGAAAATCTCGGCTTTTTTCTACTATAACATTCCTCTTGAATCACTGTCTATTAAAATAAATCGCACTAAAATCCGTTGTGTAGTTTTAAAGACCTAAACATACAAAGGGAATAGACAGTGGAACTGTTTAAAACTATGTAAAGATAGGTTTTTATAGATTGTACAGTTCAGATTCTGCCTAGTTTGTAGGAGAATCTGAACTGTAGGCTCAGATAGCGTTGTGTGAGTTGATATTTGTTGTTGTTAAGGGTAAACAACCCTTATAACTTAGGGGTTTGAAAAATAGATACTTAGTAGCCGATTCTCAGACCTACTGAATATGCACATAAAATTTGGTAAAAATCGGTAAAGCCGTTTCAGGGGAGTAAGGTAACTAACATTGTGACACGAGAATTTTATATATAAGATTTCCTTATGACCTCAAAGCATGTCACTTTGCACCCTTAGTTAGAGCCTAGTCTAGTCTTTAGTCTTTATTAGTCTTTTTGAAAAATATTCATTCGTAATGACTAATACAATACAATATTATTTTAATCAAAGTAAGTCTCGTATTCACGCCTGGGGGCTGGATGACTAAAAGTACCTAACCAAACCTTAGGTGGTCTAAGATTAGTAGTTTAACGAAATGTCTATTCGAATTAGTGGGCTAGACGTTATCGACCCAGGTTGTGTGCCTAGCTCCTTGATTGAATAGCTGATTAAGCCGGTTGTCGGTGATATTATACCCACGCCGATTACAGCCTTCTGGTACTAATAAAGTACGTTTTAAATCGGATGGACACACAGGCAGACCACTGATGGTTTCTAGTAGACTCATCACCCCAACCCTGATCAAGTGGATACATTTTGTAATACCTAATATCGAGGTATTAATAAGGACAAAAATACTCCTATTAGTGTATGGAACTGTTCAGTAGAATAACTGGAAATAAGAGACACCCACTAGTTCTACAAATTGGTCCACCTCACATTAGTGAAAAAAAAAAGTAGTTCTCCCGCAGATCTATTCAGTAGAACTATAATAGTTTTACCACAGTTTTACTTATGGTCGGTTCCCAGCCTAACCGGATTCAGCTGATACCAGCACCATGTTTTACATGGAGCGGTACCTTTTCAGACTTTTAGAAATTGTAAACTATAAAGATGAAAAAAAAAGCTTGGGTTTGAACTGCTTGCTCTGCTAAGCACTGTCAAGCTGCAAAATTATGTAATAAAATAAAGTAACTCACCTGTAAGTATATAAATAGAATGCACAATTTTACTATTCTGTGGGCGACTGGCAAACCTATTTTCTATGTTTCTTACAAGCGGTAATGTCGTGTCGGTTCGTAGAGCTCCTTAATATAAAAGTTAAGCTCACGATGCTTGTTGAGGCTGGTTACCAATATTGTTATTGGAACTTTCTTGTCAATAGGCTTGTCCTGAAATTTATTTCGTTGCGCAAAAATAATTATTTTCATTTGGAATTTAAAAGAAACAATAATCCCTGAGCTTGTTTCGGCATTAAGAAACAAGCTCAGAGATAATCGTCTCAGAGATGGCCAGGAAATGCCGACTTCATCAATATGACGTATAAAAGTGATTTAACCTCTTGACGCCATATCCCACTTGCACAATAAACAATTTTATTTCATAACAACCAAGTTACTAGGTATCACGATATCTTAGGTTAGATCTTTTGGGTTCTGATTACCCGTAACGATTCTCAAAGATTAATAAATGACATCTAGGGCTAACGCTTCACGTGCTCTTTGAGGCACGGAGTGCCTGTGCTGTTCTAGATAAACTTAGAAATTACAAATGAAAAAGTCAACACCAACTTGGCCATCATGATACCTTCCTTATTGACCAAGGAATTAAATACTAAGCATATTGGAGCTCTCTTTGTACCGAAACTAAACAAAATAGGGTACAAAACCTAATTCTAGCAAATAACTTTAAATTTCCTAGATCACAAAAGGTAGCAACAAAGATTAAAAAATATTCGCTTTTACACGCTGGCATTTCCTTTCAGCCTCATATTGGAGGCATTCCGACTAGGGCCTGGGTTTAATATAAAAATATAATACATTCGCTTGTTTGTATAGGGCAGTCGTTATTGAGTCGTGCCCCGTGGGGCTTGCTGTACAAACTATGAAATTCGTTTACTTGCTTGGGGTCAATTCCGAAAGAGTTTAGGCTTTTGATTTTTGCAGTCGTTGTTTTGATTTTTTGTTTAATAGGTGATAAGGTTTGTTTAGTTCTTTGTTGAAGAACTCATTCAGAACATAAGAAGGATCTTTTTTTTGGATGGGAAATCATCAAATGCCTTATCCCGCCCTGGGCGGGGAGGGAGGGAGCATCAGGTTTTTACTGACTCAAACCGACCCTTGTTCCTTCGGTTGCCCTTATGTTCCGGGGCCGCGGTAACTATTAGAACTATTCTGCAACCCCGGCAGGATTCCGCAATCCCGGCAGGACGTAAGTAGGGGTTTGAGTCTGCTATTGCTATAGTGGTTCTATGATCAATTTTTGACGTGTAACGTCAAACTGTTGACACATTTTCCGTACAAAAACTATCGAAGTTGTCAATGACTGGTCATTCAGACACGATTGCAATAGCAGACTTGAGCCCCAGGTCGTCAGGACATCATAATTTGGCTGGTGTGAGGGTAAACTTGCAGGGTGTATTCTTTGTTCAAAGTAGGTAACCACTAAGAAAGGATTTTTGGTTTAAGGGGATAAGGGATGGATGTATCGGCATTCACGTGGGCGAAGCCGCGTGCGAAAGCAAGTATACAGATAAGAACCTGAACCTACACACTTAAAGTTATAAACAATTTGATTCTTTAAATATTCGAACAGATGTGATTAGAGCCACAATAGAAATACAATAGCAGCACGACAGCCAGGCGACAGGCTGTTGGTTGGTTGTTGTAAGGTTAAACAGTGGGACATTATTATAATTCACTCTTAATATTAAGTACAAATAAAGGTAAAAAATTCACCCTAAAGTGAATAAAATAATTGTACTTTTGTGTGGCAACCGAATTATCACGAACACGACATCGTTTCAACATTTACGTGGCGCCGCGGCAGGTAAAGACGCATACATGAATAATAATACATACGTCTGTCTGTTCAACGTGGCTTTTTGTTTGTGGAAGATTAATTTTATAAGGTTTTCTGATGTAGGAAAGTGATTTTTGGTTTTTAGCAGTTAAAATAATGTTTTATGCAAAATCAGAGTAACTGAAGAACACAACACCTTAATTGCTATCCAAAACGTCTGTGGTTACTGCCGTGCATCCGTATGTTGGAGCGTGATGATATTATTGTCCTTAACGTGACGACGTGACTATTGTCCTTCAATCAAGCTATAATTTACAAACAATAACTATTACCATTCAATTTTTAATCCTAAGATATAAGCTCGTTTACACGAAAAAAACGAAAATACTTAATAGCCTCATCATTTTTGTATAGCTAGCTAGTATAATTGTATTTATTTTCAAACTTAACTTCGCATGCCTTAAAAAATCTTTCAAAAGGCGAAGATTTTTCCCTCCTCTCATTTTCCTTACACAGTTCATAGCTTGACAATTTGAAATCTAATTGCACCTCACTTGAGTGTCAGCTCATAATGTCAGCCCACAGTGTCAGCATCATTAGAGACGTAACGAGCACTTTAATGGCCGTCCAAAGGTTTTGAGTTCATCGCAGACACCGTCAGTCAAATGACGGCAATAGCGGTAAGGGGGAAACGTTTTCATGCAATTTTCATGAACTCCTTTTTTTAATTTAAAGTTTAGCTTGATATTGTAGATTGGTTTATTTCAGATGTTGTGATAGCTTGTCAACTGCTTTACAATACCTATCCCTTATCCTACAAAATTATATTAAAAATGAGTATTAATATACATATGACCAAAAATACACCTAGTATATACATAAGTATATTTGCTTCTGCAAGCCTCCCTTTAGAATTTTTACAGTCAGAAAAATTTTGGGAATTCTGGGCTCGTCATTGTTCTTAGGCAAGCTATTTTTCAGCAATTTATTTGTATGTGTATATTTTGCATGCAATCTATACATGATACAAAATGGTAAACTGATTAATTGATTGTTGATATATCAACGCATAGCCCAAACCGCTGCTCTTAGAGAAATGAAACTTGCAGAGTGTGGAGTAAAATAGGACTCCTTCAGGGTTGGAATTTTCTAAAACTCTACTCTTCACAAAAAACACTCACTGGATAAAGATAAAAGTATCGAGATTAACGCGGGCGTAGCCGCGAGCGAAGCCGCGGGCGAAAGCTAGCATGAAAAAGAATAAAAAAATGTCTTAGAGAACATCGATCAATTATTTTACATTATCAATTAGTGATACCTGGGGTGTAGAAATGTTTATTAAGTGTATAATGTCCTGTTATGGTTCCCACCACTCGGACATGATTTCCCTTAGCAACTAACTTTCTAGTTTCTATTTCTGACTACCCGGTACAACTGTCAAAGTTCTACAAATGACAACCAGCACTTTACAACATGGCGCTACAGTTCAACAATATTGCAAGCTGTACATTCACTTGAGTTGTGAAGATAAGGAGCTTTTACTTAAACTGTCACTTGAAGAACTATTAACAAACACAACATTTAGAGCCAATATAGATACTCTACTTGCTTCTAAATACAATCTAAAGACCGTTTACATTGTACTAGTTTTTGCCCGCGGCTTCGCTCGCGTTAAAAAGAGACAAAAAGTAGCCTATGTTACTCTCCATCCCTTCAACTATCTCCACTTAAAAAATCACGTCAATTCGTCGCTCCGTTTTGCCGTGAAAGAAAAACATAGAGACAGACAGACAGACAGACACATTTTCCCATTTATAATATTAGTATGGATGTCGCGATGGCTTAGGTGTTAAGTCGCCCGACATTCATGTTAGAGGAGATGAGTTAGAATCTGGGCAAGTTCCAATGGGACTTTTCAATTCACGTGCACAGTGCTGCCACAATTATCTGACTCACACTAAAAATTGTTAGAACCCACGCTCTGTAGTTACCGCAAATTCTTTAAAACCTGGCAATCAGTCAAACCTAAGGATATTATGTTTATCAGTAACCGGAGGTTGTGATGGTCTCTAATGTAGTTAGAAAAATAAGCTAAGATAACATTAAAATAAATTAATGGACATCACAGACATCGGTGAAAGAAAAGTATCGAGAGAAAACCTAAACTTATAATGAATTAAGTCCGAAATCGACAAACCACCTTGAGCAATTGGTAATCCTGCCTTCTGTGTATGAGAAGAGGCCTTTGCCCTGCAGTAGAACATAAATAATCTGGAATTATTATTACATTGTTTTAGTAACTAGAATTTTCTCGTATTATCTTTTTTGTTTCACTGATGGTAATTATAGGATGAATCGACGTGTTTGCGGATTCATTATATCGTCACGCTAACCAAAGATTAATCATTCATAAATTCGGGTTTCATTATACTATAGAACAGAGTTCCCCAACCAGTGGCTCGCGGATCACTACTGGCCCTTAAGAGCAAACATTTTCATATTTTTATTGGTTTTATTGGTGCTGTATTTACTTACTAAAATTATAATTATGCATTCAATTTAATACTGTTAACTAATGTTACTTTTTAATTATTCGATTACCATACCAAACGTTACCATTTAAGTTAATTTTTAGATTAATAATAATAATACAGTTAAGATTAATACAGTTTATTTCTTAAACAAGTGGCACCACATGCGTTCCAAAATATACCATGTTCTGTCAAACATTTATTTTGAGTCACAGTACAGTTATTACCAGTATATAACTAAGTCTGATCATAAAAATGAGATACATTTATGCCCAACGTACTCCAGTCTAAACACATGACTTCTTCAGTTTAGCACCGCCCATTTCAAGGAGCTTGGATCTCTTAACCTTATGACCAACGGGGCATTAATCTAATTCATTACCAGCCCAGGAATGCCGAAATACTTAGTTATTTCTTTATAAGCCTACGTGGCCTATTAAGTGAATGTTTTGCCTCATTACTGGATAACGACGACCCTTAGGGTGTGGGCATGAAGACAGCGGAGAGTTTCAACGCAGAGATTATCTTAGATTAATGATAGCTGTCCCCAGAGGTTTGGATTTTTGGTTACTGCTCAGTTCCCGTGAGTCATATCATCAGGCGTGATGTTATGTAGCCTATGTGTTAATCTGATGTATAAGCTATTTTACTTTAAAGTTTATCAAATTCCGTTCTGTACTTTTTGCATAAAATAGTAAAAACACACAAACATTCTTACAAACTTTCACATTTATAATTTGAAAGCAATTTTAATCCGTGATGCTAGGCAATTTTGATTTCTCCTAATTGTAATCGATTATTTGAGCCAATACGTCTAGTTCTGTTCTGTCTCCTGCTTGATATGTCGTGAAGTGGTAATCATATTTTTGTTACGCTATCCTTTTCTTCCAAATTTCGTTGCGGGATCCAAGACAGTTGAATCGTTTCTCCGGGACTCGTCCAGCTTCATTAATTGGCGCTTTTCTTCTTTGATTATTCTGACTTTCAGGGGTTATAGTGGTTGGGAATAGTGTCGGGACTGTTGGCCTCGAAAGCAGCGGTGCGGCGTACAAGACTACAACCAGTACGACGTATCTGTGCACTTCACTGGAATGCGACCCCTCTCCCGCTTCCCCCCACGGCGCCTTGTGTTCGCCTCGTTTGTTTAGAAACATAGCATTCCGACAGCGTTACGTCACAGCGCGAGGTGCACAGTTAAGGTGCACGGGTACGAGCCGCCCAGTCTATCTGCATCGCTGCCGCTACCGTATCCGCTGTCTTCGTGACCACAGCGTTAGAAACACTCCGACGCGACACCATTTTGTTATTTTGTGGGTGAAAGTTATTGCAAGCGATTCCCTTAGTGGCTGGACATTAAATAGTAAGAGGCAAGGTTTTAGGTAAACGGGTATTTTGTTTCTGAAAAGTGTCTTATTAGGAGAATATCTCTTAATACAAATGTTAGACATTTTTTTATCTATAAGTAAGTACTTTAGCTTGGATCCCTCAAACGACTTACAATATTTGATTACTTATTACTTTATAACAATGTAACATGGCAAATGTGTAAAATTATAATTATACGAAAATGGTGTGTTGAATAATTTAACAAGTAAAACTGTTACCAGGACATTTTTTTTTAACTTTTATCCGTTATTAGAACTCCCCTCGACCTATGGGCTTAAAGTGGGGTAGACTCTTTGAAGCACTTTCTTGTTAAAAACTTTTAAGTAGAGTGTATAAGAGTTCTGCAGAGCGAATACATATTCTCCACAATTAAATTTTCTGCTTTACATTTAACATTAAAAAAATTAATTAATATTTTTAAATGTTTTACTTAAATAACGCCTAGAATGTAAATTCCAAAATTTAATGGCAAATAATATTTCTTTACACGCTATTTTGACATATTTATGAAGTTTGTGTCGAACCCTTTACTATCATGGCATTTGGGGTATACCGAAAACAAGCAGTCATCATTACATCGATGTTACTCGGCAAAATTTATGGGCTGAGCGCATAATTGTGGTGAAAATACCTGAGATAGGGGAAGTATACACTTAAGTGGGAAACGTCTGTTCTATATTGTATAACTTTTTTAAAAACGTCAGCCTATTTTGTTTTGTTACTCCACAAGTCCACACATGTCATGGATTTTGTCTTGTATTGTAAGAGCATTTACAAACATATTTGTAAACTTACATACACAAATAACTAGATTCGGAACAAATATAAAAATGACATAAACTCCGAATATCTAATTAGACGACGAAGTTGCGGAAATCTCCACGTCCTTTTTTGTTTTAAAAAAAGGTGTTGAATTTTATCTTATATTGCCAAAAGCGAAGATTGACGCGAGACACAATAACATTTGTTTCCAGTAACCGGTTAATTGGGGTTAATTATGAAATCCATCTTGAACACAATCCACTCATCTTAATATCCACAGAAATAAACATCCAGCCTCTCAAACTTCTCAAGTTAGTTCAATATTTACTCACACCAATGTGTACTGGCTTTAAACTCCGCATCTCTATGAATGTGGGTAGTCAGAAATTTATTGCAACGGAGCGGAGGGTAGGTGACATATTTGTATATCTTTACGACTACGCTGTAGGGGGACAGATAATGAACGTGGAACATGTAGAGCGAACTAAGAAATGAAAATAATGTAACTTTGTGAAACTTGAAATTGAATTTCTTAAAAGCGATGTTAAACTTATTCATATTCATATTCATATCTTTATTTGCGTTCCATAATGTTAGTTTTACAGATCTTATAATAGGCTTAAAGCTAGGTACAATTATGGACCCTGTAGGGCACAGCAAAAGTATAAAAAAATAAAAAAATAAATTAAATTTAACATAAGTACTACTAGAATTTGAAAATGTTCTTCATAATAATTATTTTCTTAAATTAAACATAGTATTTAAAATAAAATATTTAGTGAAGGGTTAAAAGCATATATCCTTTTTTAAATACAATAACCAAATTAGATTTTGACCAACTGTGGGTATGTATGGGTATTCTAGTGTCAGTTCTTCTAAACAGAAAAGAGTTAAATAATTACTTTGTCATGTATGTACTCGTTTATTGTGTAATAAGCCTTTTTAATTAATATTTCCTTTAGTTTGTTAGTAAATGTCTTATTGCAAGTTTCATCCTTTAACGCATCAGGTAGTTTATTGAATACTTTTATGGACATTACATAGGGACTATTGGAGTGTAATTTCATGCGCGATGACGGTAACATTAGCATATTTTTATACCTAACGGATCGATCATTATGTTTATCACCGCGAGTTGTAAAAAAGTTCATGTATTTCCTGACAAATTTGCATATTTCCATTATATAGATAGATGGCAAAGTGAGTATTTTGTGCTTTATAAAATAGGGCTTACAGCTATTGGTTTGGTCTATGTTAACAATGATACGAATTAATTTCTTTTGAATGATACTTACTGCGTTTCTTGCATCACTGACATCTTTGTAAGATAACGTGAGGAAACTTGGGCTTATGACTAAGATTAGTTTGAAATCGTCAATCTGGGTTGAGCTTACGTTTGAGTAACCATACAATTAAAAGACTATGACATGCCTCTTGCCTACAAATGCATGTAACGTCCGTCTGACTGTCGTTAAAACTGACAACTATTTTACTAGTTGTCAGTATTACGGGTTATCATAGGAGTATTGTGTTAATCCGAGGCTGGATTTTAGAGGTCTGATACAGGCGCTTCATTATAAATAGCTGATAATTATAGTGGTTAAGAATATGATGAGGTATTGCAGAACCGACAATCTTTGGAGTAAATATGTTCTTTAGTGGAGACCATGATTCGGCAAGCGTAGTGTAGGACTGTGACGATTTATGAAGGTAGCTGCAGCAACTAAATGGTCTTCGGTATGTAGCCGAAGATCGGGTTAAACACGCGCTTTGACGTCTAAAAGTAGACTGAAGCCAGCTGATGACGATGATATTAATATGATGAAGACTTTATTTGCCTTCACAATTGACTGGCTTTTGTGTGTAACTTCGTATTGCAGCTAGTACTAGTAGCTTCCTTGGGATCACAGTTCCACTTTGTACCCATGCAAATTCGTGCAATGGTTTAACCGCTAAAGCGTGACAGACAGACAGAGATAACTTTGTCTTAGGTACAGTGTGAGCATGGATTTATTTTCCATTTTCGTACGGGTAATAACAAAGTTATGTAGGTACTTAAATCAGTGCAGCGTTGTGCAACTTTGATGCTCCGTCACTGCCACTTAGTGTTGCGATCTAAGCCTTGAATGATACAGGGTTGTCACAATAATGTAAGATATTTTAATTATATTTGATATCATTTACAAAATTAAAATTCTAATCAATTATTGTCCCACTGCAGAGTAAAGGTTTTCTCTCATACAGTGAAGGCTCGAGCATTAATCACCACCCTTGCTAAAGCCTCGTTTACCCGAGGCGCGGCGTAGCGTGAAGCGTGCTACTTTTGGCGATACACGTTAATAACCAAAAAATACATAGAGATATATCTGTTAAAGTTTAGATCGGTAAAAATGAGAGAAGCACGGAAAAAGCTTTTGAAGAAATTCCTTCTGACTTTCTTTCCTTCGCTATTTCCGAACTTTCTACCGTACCCTAACTTATACATCTTAATTTTTATCCCTACAACAAAGAGCTTTAATTTTAACTAACTTAAAGTTTATTTCTGCCAACCCTAGTCGAGAATCGATCGTCTCCATACCAGCTTGAAATCACGCTCGCGAAGCAATTGTAAGCAAAACATCATGACGCGACAGATGCTGCTCTGTAGATGAAGCGCAAGCGTTGCGTTCAGAGTATTGTAATATGTACGTACATGACTAATAATATCACAAATACCACAGTAACTGTTTGCTTGCCTGTCTGTCTATTCTGCTTTCTAAACTGCTAAACCAAAGTATACAAATTGCGGCTTTGGTTTTAATTCCAAGGTCTGGAAAATGGTTTTTGGTTTTTCCATTAAAAACTCTGAGAGAGTCGTTTGGTGTTTAAAAATTGCGGAATTGTTTTTAAGCACGCTTATGAATATACATTTTCCTGTATGCTTAGTTAATCTTAATTATCATTACAATTAGGTCATGGTAAAACAACACATATTTTAATATTTGCCAACAAGGATAATCAACATTCATTTTCAAAAAAAGCCCTTAACACGTTACAAAATTAAACCACTTTACATCACAATTTACAAAACATCCTAAATTGTTCCACCTGAAATTCAGCAAACATCACAACGACTGTTAACACATTAAAAGCGGCTTTAAAAGATTTATTCGCTTTTAACCCCCGGCAGTTAAAAAACAAAGAATTGTGTTAAAAAAGGCGTTTCATCTGGCGTGTGGTTTATCGGTAAGCCACATTTTACACGCATATGTTAGACCGCAAACTCGATTCCAACACAATTAATAACAATTTTGTTCAACAATTTATTATGTTTGTGTTATTATATGTGTTCTGTTGATTGTCTTTTTGGTTAAATGTAACGTTACTGGCGCGCTAAAATGGCGGTTGTTTTTGTGAAGTGCATATTTTGCGTAATGATTTTGAAGTGTGTAAGTTCAATTTGTAAGTATTTTATAGGTGTTAAATTTTTATTTTATTTTAAAGTGATGTAAACTATCAAAAATGAATAAAAGCAATACACGTATCGTTGTGAATAAGTGACCAACAGATCCAACAAATTTACCTTTTTCTGATCAGCAGTGTAACTTACCATATTTACTGGACCTCATAAATTTTAACACCTATGCACATTATAAGTATTATCTGTATTCAGCAAATAAACTTCTGGGTGTCTCTACAGTACCATATCCAATCATGCAAGACTAATATTGAATGAATAAATTAATAGTTAAAAATAACACTTACAAGTCAATTTCTTTTTTTTCTTATTTGAAGCAAACGATGGGTCCGGTGTTTCTTACTCTGAGAAGAAACATCTAAAACAAACCCAGAAGTCCACACAACTGTAATAGTCAAATAATGCAAGTATCACGAGGGTAATTTTGAGAGTGGAGATCGTTTGGGCAAAAGTAATGTAAGACTCCTTGCCACAAGAACATAATATTTTAGCAACTATTTTTTTTTTGTAAATAACGGTCCATGGGGTATTTTTAATGGTCTCGTGAAAATAAATAATCTATGACGAATAAACAATAGTTACTTTAACTTTAACACTAACGAAGCCGGATCCAAAAGCCTGTATTTAGTTGCCTGTATGTCAGTCCAGGCAGTGACATTTTTATAACGCTTACTGACATATTAAGCCACCAACTAAATCTACTAGCTCATTACACTTGCGTGTTTTAAACAATAAAATAAAATAGTTTTAGGTTACATTTTGTGACTATAAAATATAGTAAGCTTTTATATACCTTATTGCGTGAACACACGAACTTAACTCGTATGTATGTAATTGTTTCATTGCCGTTGGAGGGCAAGGACCTCTTGAAGTACTTAAGAGGTACTTAAAGGGAATTGATCGTCAAGTTTGGTCCTCGCGTGTTTTAAGGACATTAAGGGATAGATAATTAAACATTTCTTTGTAATTGGGCATCATCATTAACAAATAAATGAAAGACACAATTTCTATAAAATTTCTCTTAATTTCAGCCCTGTAAATCTGTGTAATTTTTAAATTTACTGTAAAATTAGATTTTTAGTTGCTTTGAAATCAATTAATAGTTACTCAACTAAGTTGCTAACTTAGTGACGTCATAAGGTGATATAGCCAAACAAAATCGATGGGAGAATCGCGTTTTGACAGCCCAAAAAAGCCGATTGATGATGGTGTTGGATACCGTATACTTTCAATAACCATATCGCTGTCACTGTCATACAACTGTCAAATTACGATAGAAAGATAGAGATGAAAAATAGCTAAGAAACAATATGTGAGAAGTACCTCGACCTAAGTATAGATTTCTTCGTGACCTATGTTTATAAAAAAAACCTTGGGACAACTCACACACGGCCATCTGATTCCAAACTAAGCAAAACTTGTACTATGGCATTTAATTTTAAATAAAGTAAAAAGTTCACTTGAAAATTCTTCTGCATTTAAAAACATAACTCACATCTACTAACAACCAGACCGTAACAGGTTTGTTTTTGGCTTTATTTATATTTGTCCCGTGAGGATATCGAATTCACTCAGAATCAACTCAAATTGCTCAGTCATCGCGCCTACCGCGCCGTTCAGGTTTGCCAAAATCATCATCTCCCTAGCTTTTTCTCAACTATGTTGGGGTCGGCTTCCAGCCTAACCGGATTCAGCTGGATACCAGTGTTTTACGTAAAGCGACTGCCTATCAGACCTCCACAACGCAGTAGCTGGGCGACACGATACCCTTTGGTTAGACTGATCAGACGTTCTGGCTTACCCATAAAGATATATCAAAAACTTTGAGTGATGAGCATATGTTTGTTCTGTGTGTGGGTGTCATTTATCTGTATTATGTATGTATTTATAAATTATAAAAGTAAGTTTAGCAGTTGTCTGATTACCACAGTACAAGCTCTGCTCAGTTTGGGACAAGATGGCAGTGGTGAGTTGCCCAAGGATAAAAAAAACAAGCACTGCCAAGTTAAGGTTCAGAGGGCCGTATGTGAGTTGTCCCGAGATATTATAAGACCCGATTCCTGAGAATAAAGTTATTACAGATATTAGATATACAAATCAACAATAAATAGAACTAAATTAAAACTAACTAAAAACTAATTAATATCTAAAACTAAAATAAAACTAAAAATTAAATTATAATTAAATAAAAAGAATGGGATTATCCGTCGGCGTCGTAAAACTTATTTTTATATTATGCCTGTATATATTTAATTACTATCCATACTAATATTATAAATGGAAAAGTGTGTCTGTCTGTCTGTCTGTTTGTCTTTCTTTCACGGCAAAACGGAGCGACGGATTGACGTGATTTTTTAAGTGGAGATAGTTAAAGGGATGGAGAGTAACATAGGCTACTTTTTGTCTCTTTCTAACGCGAGCGAAGCCGCGGGCAGAAGCTAGTTGTTAATAAATTAATAACTTATCTTCCAGTTCAACAACATTTTTTTTCTAAATACTCCAAGTTAACTCCAATTCAGAAACTTTACTAAACTATGTAACTACACCGTCCAATTCCCACCGGTATCGAACAGTACGCTACAGATTTCAATTCAATCGCTTGTCTCGACAAACTTGAGCTCGCACGGAATTTAAATCGTGTTCTAGATCTTTGAAACTCATTCATTATAGACCTGGATTCTTTGGTAGACGATTGACGATCGACTGTAAATAAGGCTCATTATTTGTCGCTTGTTGTGGCAAAAAAACAAAATTGTATTCATGTGACTAATTTAGAGGCACGTGACAAAAAGAGAGAAAAAAAACATACAGTATTTGTTTTTTTTTAACCTTTTGACGACTTCCAAGTGACAGCCGGCTTTCGGCCTGCTATTGTGTTTCGTGGCGTCTCGAATCACGTGTGTGGTTTAAACGGGATGAAAAAAATACAATGTCGTACGTTATAACAATTAAAAGAAATAGATGAAATGGCTTATCTGATAGCACCCGTTCACGAACATGAAGCGTCTATCAGCATTCAGCTAAACTATTTTAAATTGGGCCTAATGATCCAATATTTGTTTTTCCATCCGTGTGAAATTTAGGCGAAAATATTTTGTATAAAAGTTGGATACTAAACAATTTACCCATTTAAAACGTTCACAATAACTTACCAACTTTTCTCAATTGAAAGAAAACTGTTACTGTTGAGGAACACACAAACAATAACAGAATCAAAGTAATAAAAGACCCATCGATCGCTTTTAAGTAAACTTAACCACGCAGCTACGCCGTAGCATGTCTCTACGACGTAGCATGTCGCTACGCCGTAGCAAGGTTACGACTACCCATGAACTTACAAAACACTTTGAGTGTTTTACTGATTAGACTTCCAAATCTACGCTTATAATAAAGAGGAACAATATTTTTTTTTGTTGTTGTAGATAATCACCGGAACGAATGTCTCAATTCTGGAAATGGTTTCATTTAGACAGCTTTATTATTCGAACTTGAAGTCGCTACAGACTGGTCTGACTGACGACTGTCAGACAAGCTTCTGACTACTTGTAAAGACTGTCAAAGTTTTACAAATGACAACTAGGACCAACGGCTTTACGTGCTTCTCGACGCAAGGAGTGTCAGTGATGTCCAAAATAAGCTTTAGAAAGTACGTATAAATTGAAACCGTCACATTGTCACTTGCCCGGATTCGAACCCACAACCTCTTACATGAATGGTGGGCTTTAACCATTGGGACTTCAGAACAGGTTTTTTTAAAACACAGTTTGTTGGATGGTTCAAGGAATGTCTTCAAAATTCTTTTAATGCATAAACGAATTAAATGTCATATTATAATGCTGTCTGTTTTTAGGGGTTATGGGACATCTGGTCCATGAGAAATTTATTCATGGGCCAGATGCGTAAACGTGACCTTTTAGGTGAGAGGCGAGCGCTTTATCCACTGAGCCATCACGACAGTTTTTATTTTTTTTTATTTTTTTTTATTTGGGAAAACAAACAATCATACATTGTATCTTACATCTAGATAATTATACAATATGCTATGAATAAATGTACGATCCACTACGTTTCCACATATTACTGAGTTAGATACAGGGTAAGATAAACATCAACATAAATACAATTAGAGCAATACAACTTTTTCGCTATCTTAAAATCTAATGGGAAACAATATTACTACTTATATAATTTTGAAATTCTAGAAATTTTAGACGTTTTGAGCTAGGCGCTTAATAATTTGTTTTTTATATTTAAGTTTGGATAGGGCGAATACATCGATATCACTAAAATGGTTATTGTAAGCCTTAACTAACCTGTGCAGTGGCGCTCTCTCTCCCGCATTCGTTCGACAGGGAGTTGTAGCAAACAGTGGATAGGAGCGCGCCTCTCGTCTCATTACCGTTCTAGGTACGATGTAGCTTAATTTGCTAATTAGTTCAGAGCAATCAAATCTATTATGTACAAGTCCATGGAGCATCATTCCTTGGAGCAACAAGCGTCTAGAGCGCAATGTCAATAATCTAAACTTAGTCAAAGCGTTATTATAGGATAGACGTTCGATGCGACATTTGTACTGCATTGCACTGAGGAATTTACGCTGAACTCGCTCTAGTGCAGTCTCATATTTAATGTAATAGGGATCCCAAAGCATACAAGCGTATTCAACCTGGGGGCGAACTAAAGAATTAAATAGATACAAATATGTGGTCGGTCTTTTAAAATCTGATGTGGCTCTCATAACTAGATTATGCATTTGAAAAGCTTTGGAAGTAATTTTATCAATGTGTAGATTTAGATGAAGTTTGCAGTCAAGAAGAACGCCCAAGTCACAGATACAGTTTTCTTTAGTTAGCGTCTTATTACAGAGTGAATAATCGTTTGTAATAACATTTTTATTTTTAGTGAAATGTATATATTTACACTTAGGGATGCTTAGTTCTAATTTATTTAAATTACAATAGTCAGATAACCTATTTAGGTCTTCCTGCAAAAGGCCACTATCAACGGTGTTTTTTATTGTTCTAAATATCTTAAGATCGTCAGCGTATAATAGAAAATTACAATTTTTAAAGCAGTTACAAATGTCGTTTATGTATAAAATAAACATCAAAGGACCAAGAATTGATCCCTGGGGAACGCCTGAGGTTGCCATAAATGAGTCTGATTGGTATCCATTGCTCACAACAGTTTGGTTACGGTTGCTGATATATGAACAGAACCAACGCAGTAAGTTTCCTCTGATGCCATTATAAGCTATCTTATTTAGTAAAATTGAATGGTCCACCCTATCAAATGCTTTTTTAAAATCAGTGTAAACAGCGTCGGTCTGATGTCCAGCATCCATGTTATTAAACAAGTGTTCTGCAAAGATCATTAGATTAGTAACAGTAGATTTATTCTTAACAAATCCGTGTTGCTCAGATATCAAATTGGGTCGTAAAAATGGATAAATGGCCAGATGAATCAATTTTTCAAAAAGTTTAGCAATAGTACAAAGTATAGAAATAGGTCTATAATTTTCTATGTTTTGCCTAGATCCACTTTTATGTACTGGTATTATATTTGCTTTCTTCCACGTAGACGCAAATGTACCACTTTGAATGCACTTGTTGAATAACATGGAAAGAGGTTTACATATTGTTTCAGCTGTCATCTTTAGAAAATAGGGCGGTATGCCATCAGGTCCCGGTCCTTTGTTTATCTCTAACAATTTTAGTTGTCTACGAACTTCATGGACAGTGAAATTTAAAGTGCAGAGAGAGCTGTTATTAACATTACCTAAATCAGACGCGGGACACCATCCGTGAGAGAGACTTGAGGGCTCATAGACCGACTGAAAAAATGCCGAAAACATATTACAAATTTCAACTGGGTCGTTAGAGGTTGTACTGTCGTAGAACATGGAGGTCGGTATGCCCGATTTGCCTTGCCGATTAGCGATATAAACCCAAAAGTGTTTTACATTTTTCGGAATACCATCCTCAACGCTATTTATGTATTTCTGAAAACACTTGCAACATTCCTCTTTAAAGCGGGTTCTATACAGGGAAAATACTTCGTAGTCACTTAAATTGCGGTACTTTTTCCATTTAGCCCAGGCTTTCTTTTTATATTTAAATATATGGATGAGCGGCTTGGAGAACCAGATAGGAAAATGCGAGTTTGGTGGTTTCGATAGCGGAACGCGGTTTTTTATTATACCGTACAAACAATTGTAGAAAGTATCGATACATTTATCAGTCGAGCTGTACTCCAAAGTGTCTTCCCAGTTAATCTCATCAATGTCTTCGTTAATCACTTTGTAGTCGGCTCTACGATAACTATATTTCGGTGTATGTAGAGGTTTGGATAAGTTGATATTAATATTAAGGGATAAAAGTGTATAGAATGGAGGATGATGGCTGTCAACCGGCAAAAGATCTTGTGTTGGTTTGAAAACAGTGCACTTCGCGTCAGAGATTAGCAGATCTAATATGCGCCCATTCGGGTTTGATATATGATTCAATTGCTTGAGATCGTGAATAATCAGGAAGTCTTTTAAACGGTTACAGGTCGGCGAGGTGCCTAGGCAGGTCATATAGTTATGAGCGGTATCAAGTTTAGCCCATTGTGCTGCAAGTATATTATAGTCACCTAGTAATAATACATTATCAAATTTTGTTGAATCAATCAAAATGTCCATTGAATCAAAGAGAGTATTGTATACAGCAAAAGGTATGTAAAGGTAAAGGTAATTGATAAAACCTGATTGTAAACCCGAATCTTTAATTACTATAGATCTTACAGAAGATTCTTTGATTAAATATAACAGCAATAACTATACAGTCAGCCAAAATAAAATAAAAAAATATGCAAAATTTAGTAAAATTATCAATAAATGTCATAAATATAAGAAACAACAGAAACACTACTTTAACAATATTAAATTAAGAAAAGAACGTGTATTTCTGATAAATAAACTAAATAATTTTCAAATAAAAATTGAGGACAGTACAAACATATATGAGATTGACACTAAACGATTACAGTCTGAGATAGAGGTACTTGAAGAGTCCTTACACTCTCTCTATACAAAATATGTAAAGTCTCAAAAGCAAATACAAGAGCATATCCTGGCCACAAATGAGTTAGTTGAACTGTGTAACTCAAATGTAGACAGAGTAGACCCGCTGCCTCTCAGCTCCTCTCAATGCAGCCTAAATAAATCAAATGCTAAGGCTCCCCAGCTTGAGGTTTTGGTAGTCCCATCCCAGTCTTCCAGTGCTGGTGAGTGTATACATGTACAAAGTTCAGCTATTGGGCAGACTGATAGTCAACCTGGTAATAAAGTTTGTTATTGTCCTATAATGTTTTCAGATAGTTTTGGAAAAGGTTTAGGTAAATTATTAAATTACAATCTGAGGCATTCTGTATTAAATTATTGTATGCCTGGGAGTTCCTATGTAGAAGTAATGGTTTCAGTTACTAGCAAAGAATATGATCACAATTCAATCATTACTATATTTGTAGGAAATAGCTTTAATGTTCACATAGATAATATTACCGAGAGTGTCACTGAATTATTAAAAATTAATTGTAAAAAAATTGTATTGTGTGCTTTCCCTTACTTTGAGCACCTTTCAAATAGTCAGAATCACAAGATACATATGTTAAATAATCATATGCAATTTTTAGTTAGTCACTGTAGTGACAAGTTAGAATTTTTTGACACCAACACTATTGTTGATGAAAGATTGAAATCGACTAGAGATACAGTGTATCTGCCCATTAGCTTTAGACGTCAGATAGCTCGGCTATTAGCTTTTAATTTTTACTCAGACATAATTAGTATGTCGAAGTCTTGTGTAATAAGACCCACCATGGTTAGTAATCATACTAATGTTAAGGTGGTAAATTGTTTAAACTAGTCAGCAAGACAACAGAAGGTACTAGTAATAATAACTTTGCTAATTTTATGAACATGAAGGTACCTTCTGGCAATGATTATGTACCAAATTGTAAAAAAGGGGCTAAGCAACATTCCTTGAAATTATTTCATCAAAATATTCAAGGTTTTTCTTCCAAACAATTAGAAATTGAGTTATTTTTAGAAAAGACTATGTTTGACATTGTATGTTTCACTGAACATTGGTTTAAAGAGGATGAAATGTTAATTAACTATGAGAATTATATTATGGGGAGTTGTTATAACCGTAAACTTATGATTCGTGGGGGTTCATTAATCTTGATAAAACGAAGTATTAAATCTAAATCTCGTAAAGACATAGTTGATTTATCAGTTGAACATATTATTGAGCTGTCTTGTGTTGAGCTAGATAAGTATGTCATAGTGTGTGTTTACAGACCCCCAAATCATCAAAACTATTCTGTGTTTGAGTCCACAATGGAAGATGTTTTGACTAAACTCGTAGCTGGTAATAAATCAATAATAATCTGTGGCGATTTTAATGTTAATATTTTAGATAATAATTCTAATAGCAGTAGATTAGTAAGTCTATTTAAGTCGTTCAATTTGTCAAATGTGTTTCTAGAACCAACCCGTATTACCACGACTACTGCTACATGTATTGATAATGTTTTTTGTTGTTGCGACTATTTGGATAAAGCCATAGTAGATTATCTCCCGTCTGATCACAGTGGACAAATCGTTTCTTTTGAGTCCTATATACCATTACAAAAAATGCAGATTCAGTCTAGACCAATAACATTGAGTAATTTAAATAAATTTAATAGCACTTTGATTGATAACTTAAATAGCCAAAGCTTTGACATGGAGAATGGAAATATTCTGTATGAACAATTTTTTGCAGTCGTGCAAACTGGGTTTAATAATATTTTCGAGAAAAAAACCAAAACTATTTGCCCGAAATTTGTATTCTCGGACTGGGCAACTCGCGGTATTAGAAAAAGCAGGGATAGACTATTTGAGCTGTATGGCCTTAAGCCTTATAACAATACAGACACTTTTAATAAGTTTGTTAGCAATTATTCAAAAATATTTAAAAATGCTTGCAAGGCAGCCAAAGCCTTATTTATTAGCAACAAGGTTAAGTTAGCAGACAATAAAATAAAGGCCGTATGGAAAATTATTAATAATGAAACAAATAGGAATAAGAAAAACAATATTGATTATACACTGGAGACGTCGCGTGGTCTCATAAGTAGTAACATTGATGTGGCTCAGGAATTTATGTCATTTTTTACTAATATCCCAACTGAAACCACTAAAAGTTTAGATTCCTCACCCTCTCTTGCCGTTGATTTGCTAAAAGCAAATGTTTCAGCCTGCCACATGGAATTTAAATTTAAACATATTAACCCTGTAGTTGTGGTAAAGGCTTTTAAGCAACTGAAAATCAAGGCTACTGAAGATCTATGGGGCATGTCTACTAATGTGTGTAAATCGGTTATAGACACAATAGCCCCATGCTTAGCTTGTATTTTTAATTTGTGTATAGATCAAGGAGTTTTTCCGGATCTAATGAAGCATAGCAAAGTAATCCCACTTTTTAAATCTGGAGATAGCAAAGACACTAATAATTATAGACCCGTATCTGTTTTGCCGGTTTTTAGTAAAGTATTTGAAAAAATCATGTTTAACCAGATGCTTAGTCATTTTAACAGCAATAATATATTACATGATCAACAGTATGGTTTTATTTACATATTTTTACAGCATGGGAAGAGTCGCAAGATGCTATTGGCATTTTCTGCGACCTCTCCAAGGCTTTTGATTGCGTGAGTCATGAAACACTTCTTTTAAAACTTGAGCATTACGGGCTCGGGAAATTAGCGCTAAGTTTAGTAAAATCCTATCTAAATGATCGACTGCAGCAGGTTCAAATTAATGGTGTAAATTCACTGGGCTCAAAGGTAAAAATGGGAGTACCGCAAGGATCAATTTTGGGTCCTTTGCTTTTTTTAGTCTATATTAATGATTTACCAAGTTTGCTGGAAAACCAACCTCAAATGGTGTTATTTGCTGATGACACTTCACTGATTTTTAAAGTGAATAGACGGGCACAACACCTTGACGACGTAAATAACGCTATGCTTAAGGTTCATAACTGGTTTACTGTTAATAATTTAGTACTAAATGAAAAAAAAACGAAATGCATAAGATTTACTTTACCGAATGTTAGAAGTACTGAATGTAATGTTGTATTGAATAAGGATATACTAGAATTCGTCGAAAAAACGGTTTTCTTGGGGATAACGCTCGACTCAAAGCTGCAGTGGGGCCCTCACATAACATCTCTTACAGCGCGGTTAAGTTCAGCTGCTTTCGCTGTCAGAAAAATTCGGCAATTAACTGACGTAGATACCGCAAGACTAGTCTATTTTAGCTACTTTCATAGTGTGATGTCTTACGGTATTTTGCTTTGGGGACGTGCCGCAGATATAGATTCCGTCTTTGTATTGCAAAAGAGGGCTGTCCGTGCTATATATAATCTCCGCAGCCGCGAATCTCTAAGGGATTTGTTTAAAAGTATTAACATCATGACGGTACCTTGTCAATATATATACGAAAACATAATGTACGTTCGGAAAAATCTTCATCTTTTTAGTAAAATAAGTGACAGGCATAATTTTAATACCAGAAATAAGAACAAATTGGATCAACCAAGTTTTAGATTGTCAAAAGTCCACACTTCTTTTATGGGGTACTGTGTAAAATGCTATAATAAAATACCACTCGAAATTCTCCATCTAAATGAGAAAAAATTTAAAACATGCATTAAGCGCACGCTATGTAAACAAGCTTATTATAAGTTAGAAGATTATATCAATGACAAACATGCTTGGCTAAATGCTGGTCCTGCTCCACATAAGCTCACAAATTAGAAATTTTAATCATTGGAAGATAGAAAATGTTTCTTGTCCCCTTAATTAATTTTTGACATTAATATTCAAGATCTTTATTAAGTTTTATAAGCAATTAAATTTCACTTATTTATATTTATTTACAGTACAAAACTTTGGTTTGTGTAATTTAGATGCATATTTGAGTTTTTGTAAATGTGAGTACGATGCAGTGATTTATTACAATAGTTTTCTACTGACACAAATAGACATGGCGGTTAGGAGCATTGTCATGCTCGCTCAAAAAGTCTCGCTGATGGTGGCGAGTGCGTTGGATCATTCGGTTCCCTTCAAAATGGTTGAGCTAAATGGTGCTGATGTCACGCGTCATGCTCGTGAACGGGCGCTATCAGTTGAGATGGGTCATCTCTTAACTGCCATGACTTTTTATTTTTGACTTTTTATTTTAATTTTGTATTTGTTTATTTTGTTATATACTTACATTGTTTTCACATGTAGAAGCACCAAAAAGAAAATGTAACCAAGACTTTGTAAAACATGATATTTTTAAAAAGAGTGTCCGTGGAGTTTCTTGCCTGTTCTTCTCCATAGAGATCTACGTTTTGGAACAGGCAATTAGCGTCACTTTTTCTGACTAACAGACCGACCGACTCTTTGACAATTCATAAGTACCTGTAAATGGTCTAAGTGAAATAAATGCTTTGAATTTTGAATTTTTTGAATTTTGTATATTATTCGGTACATAGGCGGCGCAGATAAGTGTGTGTGAAGAATTGTTGTTGCTAGGAATTATAATAGCAATTTGCTCAAGATATTGGTCTAATGTACAAGGCTGTGAAAACGGGACACAAACTGGGTTATATTTTCGCAATACCGCTATCAAAACACCACCACCATCTGATTTTCTAGTAGCTGACCTATTCCTGTCGCAGCGAAAAACCAGATACCGATTATCTATAAATTCATTGTTATTAATAGTAGGGGTAAGCCATGTTTCTGTTAAAATTATAACATCGAAACAGTTAGACAGAATATTCATATACAAAGTATTTAATTTCGTGCGAATGCCTCTACTATTTTGATAGTATATACTAAAGTCATGATTCTTTGTAATGTTAGACATAGCAGTTAGAAATTATTTAAATAATATTTAAATTAATAAACTAGCTTGGGACTAATTACTGGTGACATTTTTAATATTTTTTATATCATTTTTACATTTAATAGCTATGGTGGGTGAAGTTTCAGACTGCTTAACTAGGATAGTGGCATGCTTGACCCAAACAAACTTATAACTACATTTTTTGGCTGCCTCCCGAGTCTCACGTAGCAACTGTTTTTTCTGTAGGGTTAAATGTTCATTCACATACAGTAGCTGGCCAAATTATTAGAATGATAGAATGATAGAATGATTTATTTTTGTAAATAGGTAAAAAATTACACTTTTACACGTCATTTTTTTCTTATTTTAATCGAACGGTGGGGCCGGTGTTTCCTAGCTGGACTACTCTGAGAAGAAACAACCGAAACAAACTCAGAGGTCAAAGTCTCTTTTAAAGTCCATACAATATTGTATTGGTCAAATTATGCGAGGACCATGAAGGTAATAACTGAAGTGATCTCTTGATGAGAGAAGCACACAGATTTGAGTGGACCTGTCCAAACAGTGCAAGCATTTGTCAAAAGTCGTTTAGCTCAACTAAAACGTAAGGAGCCTAACGTCTTGACGAACAATACCAAAGTAGGGACATTCGGGTAGGCCGCATTAGATACTCAAACCGTCAGTAGTTGTAAAACATACTAGTAACCTAACAGCCCACATAGTCCTCACACTCACAATAAATATAGTGTAAAAAAAAATATAATATACTTATAAAAGTACACAAATGTCAGATTCAATAATTAACATGTCAAATAGGGAAAAAAAAAATATGGTATACAAAATAATATACTTATAAAAGTACACATCAATGTCAAATAATGAAAATATCAATGTCAATGAAGGAAATTATGTAAACATAAATGTCAATATAGGCCCATTATTATCATTGAAGCAGCTCAATTCCAAGCATTTGAGTCCTCAATATACTCTTTAACAGAATAGAAAGCATTTCGGCATAATTTACGTTTTACAAATAATTTAAATTTGGTAATACTAAGTTCTTGAATCTGGATTGGAAGTTTATTATAAAAGTGTATACATTGACATTTAAAGGAACCACCTATTTTCCTAAGCCTAGTTGAAGGAACAATATATTTGTCCTTGTTTCGTGTGTTAATATTGTGGATATCACTGTATTTTTTAAACTGATTAATATTTTTATGTGCAAACAACAGATTTTCATATATGTATTGACAGGGCACAGTCATAATATTAATCTCTTTGAATTTGTCTCTGAGGGAGTATCGGGGACTCAATTTATAAATTGCACGAATAGCCCTTTTTTGTAACACAAATATTGTCTGAATATCGGCGGCATTTCCCCACAATAGAATGCCGTATGACATCACACTGTGAAAATAACTAAAATAAACTAAACGGGCTGTCTCTAAATCAGTTAAACAACGAATTTTCCTAACGGCGTATGCTGCCGAACTTAGTTTTTTTGACAGTTTATCTATATGGGGGCCCCACTGGAGTTTGGCATCCAAAGTTATTCCTAAGAATACTGTGGAAGCCTCGGGTTTCAATTCCTCCCCCTTTAATAATATTCTGGTTTCTACTTGTCTAACATGAGGCAGTGTAAACTTAATGACTTTAGTTTTTTTCTCGTTTAGAAGTAAATTGTTTACGTTAAACCAGTTAACAATCGATGCTAAGGAACTGTTTATAACATCAGCACATAGTTGTTGACGTTTAATCTTAAATAAAAGTGAAGTGTCGTCTGCAAACAACACTATATCGTGCTTATCTTGAATAAGATAAGGCAAGTCATTAATATAAATAAGAAACAAAAAAGGGCCAAGAATTGAGCCCTGGGGGACCCCCATTTTCACGACTGATCCGGGTGACCTTTTACCGTTCACGTCTACTCTTTGAATCCTATCACTCAGGTACGAAGTGAGAAGATCCAGAGAGGAGGCCTGAATTCCGTAGTGGTGTAGTTTCCTGATTAGAGTTTCATGGAGAACGCAATCAAATGCCTTAGACAAATCGCAAAAAATACCTAATGCATCGCATTTGTCCTCCCAAGCATTATAAATATGCTCTAAAAGTTCAACACGTTGTTGAACGACCCCTTGTAAAACCGAACTGTTTTTTATGCAACAATTTATGTTTACAGAAATATATTTGCAATTGATTTAAAATAAGTTTTTCAAAAATTTTACTGAACGTAGGTAGCACTGAGATTGGTCTATAGTTACTGGGGTCGGTTGTGCTACCTGATTTAAATAATGGAATTATTTTACTGTATTTCATTAAATCAGGAAACGTACCACGATCAATACAGTTATTAAAAATATCGGCAAGAACAGGTGCTACAACATTTATAATGGACTTAGCAACATCCACAGAATTTCCCCATAGATCTGCAGTCTTTTTAACATTAAGTGTATGAAAAGTTTTAATTACATCTTTACAAGAGACGTATTCGAAATTAAATGCAAAATCATTGGTTGGAACATTATCTTTGAGTAACGACTCTGCTGCAATCGGTGATGAGTTTAAAAATTTTGTTGTTGAAACGGGAATCTCCGCAAAGAAATCATTAAAAGCCGTGGCGAGTTCAAAGTCTGATTTAATTATAATACCATCTATAGCAAGGCTGTAATCACTACTTTGATTGTTGGACTTTCCCGTTTCGCTGTTAATAATATTCCATGTCATTTTGATGACGTTATTGCTATTTCTTATTTTTGAACTTAAATACCGTGATTTAGCCATGCAACAAACTTGTTTAAATAATTTTGAATAATTCTTGACATATAAATTGAATTCCGAAGTGTTAATGTATGTCCGTTCCTCATACAGCTCATATAGTCGCTTTCTACTTTTATAGATACCAATGGTGGCCCAGTCACTAAAAGAAGCATTACTATTTACCGAGATAGTCTTAGGAATAAACGTTGAGTCAAATTGAGTGCAATACATATCAAAAAATAAATTATATTGTTTATTTGGGTCATCATCAGTTAACAAACATGGCAATTTATTTAGAAGTTTAGTTTTAAATGTTTCAAGTCGACGTTTCGATTTTGGGTTAACAGTGATATCTTTTTTTAAGATTTTTTTATTAATGATTGGAATACTAATAAGTTGTCCGCAATGATCAGAATCTAACACATTTACAATTTTTTTGTGGATAGGTGTACTGTCTGTATAAATATTATCTAGGCAGGTAGCACTAGTAGGTGTTATCCTAGTAGGCTCCATAAATAGGTTTGCAAGATTGTATGACTGAAACAAACTTACTACTTTAGTACTTAAACTACAATGCTCTAACAAATTAACATTAAAATCACCACAAATGATGATGGATTTACCAGAGTTGCAGATTTTATGCAATACTTCATCCATCACCTTTTCAAAACAATCATACAATCCTGAAGGCGGTCTGTATACACTTATTATAACATACTGCTCCAATTCCACACAGGCCATTTCAATTGTTCGCTCAACAGATAGGCTCACAATATCCTTTCGCTCTTTAAATTTAATGTTATTATGTAATAAAATTAATGAGCCACCATGTATGGCACTTACTCTGCAGAACGAACTACCAACCTGGTGATTATTGAAATTAAACATTAACTGGTGGTTTTTAAGCCAGTGTTCAGTTATACAAAGAATGTCAATATTATTAAAATTAAGAAATAATTCAACTTCTAAATCCTTGTTCATTAAGCCTTGAATATTTTGATGCACCAGGTTGATACTATTAGTTACTTTTACATTTTGGCCAGAGGATGCCTCTATTGTCTTTGATTCTAATTTAAATGATTGATTGTATCTATATTTGATACAATATTATTTAATACACAAAAAGATTGATTGCCTTGCTCAATAGGAGCAAGTTGTTTAGCCAAGTTCTTGGCTGTAATACTAAAATAATAGGATAGCGATATAGCTATCTGTTGTTTACAAATTTTTGAGAGATAGTACCTGTCTACAAGATATCTATCTTTTGTCACAATAAAGTTATTGCCAACATAATTGTTGGTGTCAATTAATTCTAAGCAATCATTATAAATACTAATATTATGTAATGTCATGTTTAATTTATATCTAATATAGTTTTCTTCCTGTGGCAAGCTTTGACTATAGGGGAAAGTAAACATAACAATTTTCTCTAACTTAATATTGCACAAAGTTTTAAAATACTGAAGAAGTTCTTTTTTGTTATCATTTCCCCTATTACCAACAAAAATTAAAAGAGTAGTATCCTGGTTAAAATTATATTTAACAATTGTTTTCATAATGTGAAGCAAAGAACAACCAGGCATACAGTGATTTATTATTGAGTGTCCCGGATACTCATTTGTCATTAGGGACAGTTCCTAGATTTCTGTATTATTTATTTATTTATTTATTTATTTAAAACTTTATGCACATGTAAAAAAAACAATGCACAACGGCGGACTTAATGCCATGGGCATTATCTACCAGTCTACCTTAAGGTGATGCAGAGACAAAACATGGCAGGTGCAAAGATATAAATAAAATTTATAAGTAACTGTAGAATATATATAAACATACAAATATTATACATATATACAATAATAATAAATACATATATACATACATATATATACATAACAAAGTCATTGAGAGATATAATTACTAAGGTGGTGAAGAACTGCAAATTAACTATTAATCGAGTCTGCCAACTCCTTCAGTAAATGTTCACGAGCTTTTATCTTAAAAGTAAATCGACTGGTCACCGTCCTGATATTCTGAGGAAGCGCATTCCAAAGAAAAACCGCCTGAACAAGAAAAGAAGATTTAAGAAAGCCAGAGCGGTGAGAAGGACATCGAAGAAGGCGGTTATTAGAAGAACGAAGATTTTTGGTATGCGCAGAGCATAAGTATTGAAAGTGAGTAGTCAGGTAAGAAGGAGAACTGGGATTATTTAAAAGAGAAAACAAGGTAGTCAAAGCCCTTAACGCTCTGCGCTGTCTGATAGGTAACCATTTTAGGATCGACCGATAAGCGGAGACATGATCATACTTGCGAAGATTAAACACGAATCGAATGCAATTATTGAGAAGTCGGTCTAGTTTATTCAGTAGATCTGCATTCAGGTCGAAGTAGCACACATCACCATAATCAAGGATTGGGAATATGAGGGATTGAACAAGCATTGCCTTTATGTGTGATGGAAGAACATTTTTCAGCCTATACAGCGACCGCAACGCCCCAGTGACTTTTTTGCTCACAGTCGCAACCTGCTTTCGCCAGTCCAGGCAAGTGTCAACATGCAGACCCAAATCCTTGACGTCGGAGCTAAACGGAATGACTGTGCCATCGAAGGTAACAGGAGGCACCACTAAACCACTCAGCCTGCGTAGGCTACAAGAACTTCCTATAATAATAGCCTGACACTTGGTTGGGTTAACGGCTACCCCAAAACGATTAGACCAATCTTTCACCACAGATAAATTCCGGTTTAGCTCCTCAATCGCATCAGATAAGTTGTCAACACTTGCCTGACTGTAAAGCTGTAAGTCGTCAGCATACAGATGATACGCACACTGAAGCTCAGTGGTTATAAGATCTATAAAAATAGAGAACAAAAGTGGAGATAATATACCGCCTTGAGGGACGCCAGAAACAAGATCAACCCAGCTGGAAGAAGAATCTCCCGCAAGGACTGATTGCTGACGCCCCCGAAGATATGATGAAAACCAATCCAGGACCTCAGGAGAGACCATTAAATAGGAAAGGACGGATAAAAGGACTTCGTGACTGACGGTATTGAAAGCATTAGAAAAATCAATCAAAACTAAAATAGAAACTTTTGTATCTTCCATTCCCCGCCTTATATCGTCAGTCACTTTAAGGAGAGCAGAAACAGTACTGTGACCCGGCCTGAACCCGGATTGGAAAGGGCTAATAAGGGAGTTTTGGAGAACGAAGTGAGAGAACTGCTTATGGACACAGGCTTCAAGTACTTTAGATAGAAAGGGAAGGATAGAAATTGGTCTGTAGTGACAGGGAAGGGTGGGATTGGGTATTTTAGGCAGTGGACGAACATGAGCTTTCCTCCATAAGGAAGGAAAAACACAGGAGTAAAGGGAGAAGTTAATGACATGGGAGATGGCTGGAAGGAGCTGGTCAAGAGCCGTCACAATCATGTAACGACTAATGTTGTCACAACCCACAGCTTTGGATTTTATGGCAAGGATAATCTTTCTGATCTCTCCCGGATCGACTGGGGTGAAGGCAAAGGGTGCTATCTTGGGACGCGTCAGACCATCAAGGTAGTGAATAGTTTGACATTTAGTTAAACTATCAAGAATGGGAACAGTGGCGAAATGGCGATTAAGATCGTCCAAACCAAATGTGTTAGGAAGGTCTGAATGTCGCGATCTGCCGATACCTAGAGTCCCGAGGAATTTCCAGATATCAGCAGGAGAAGAGGAAGTGATATTATCGAGAATATGACGGCGTTTCGCGTTGCGTATCATCTGATTACAACGATTGCGAGCAATTTTGAATAAGGCCCAATTATCCTCCGACCGATCCTTTTTAAACTTCCTAAACGCACGATCCCTTCGTCGCATGGCCATACGCACTCCCCGATTCATCCATGGCGCAGGCGGGCGCTTCAATTTAATTTTCCTGATTGGAGCGTGGGTGTCATACAGTTTGACAACAGCTGAGTTAAAGAGCTCAACTTTGTCATCCACTGTGGTGGCTTCTTCCAGGGGTGTCCAGTCAATATTTGAAGCATCCTGTAAAAGTTTTTCCGTATTCATTTGCGCAAAGGCACGCCTGTTCTGGAATATAGGTTTAGGTTTAGGAGGTTTAAGGGTATAGGACAGGAAAATAAGGTCGTGATGAGAAAAGCCAGGAGCGATATGTTGACCATGTGAGGAAACTAGGGAAGGGTTAGAAATGAGGATCAGATCGAGCCAGGTATCATCACCGACAGTGTTGTGATGTGTTGCTTGAAGAGGCAACACGTGTAAACTAGCTGACTCAACCAGATGTAGGAATTTGCAGGACCGAGGGGAGTTATGGGCAAGGAGGTTGGTGTTGAAATCCCCCATGATAATGTGATGTGCGTACTCTGAACCCAAGGATTCTAGGACCGATTCAAATTCAGTGAAGTAGTCAAGGGAAGGGGGACAATACACAACTCCAATAACGGTTTTAGCTCCTTTAACAGAAACCTCAAGAAAAAGGAACTCAGCCGAACTATTAGAGGAAGAAGTAGCCAGAATTTTATGGGGAAAATCAGCCCGAAGGTAAATAGCTACACCACCTCCTCTCCTACCGATTCGATCATTCCGCAGAAGAACGAAACCAGGAAGAGAGTAAGTGGAAGATAAGAGTTCTGGTTTTAACCAAGTCTCAGATATCAGGACGGCATGCACGTGGTTGTTCGTGAAAGTGTCATACAGTTCATTGTAGTGACTCGGAATGCTCTGGGCGTTGATGTGACAGACGTTAAAGAGTCGATCAGAGTTGCAATTAAAATTTTGTCGTAACAAATCACCAAGAGTGTCTGTAACCGAACAAAAACTATCATTATCCGAAGAAGCAGCAGAATCATTTGCAGAGAAAAAAGAATCATCAGACAAAGTTTGCATAAAATAAAAAAAATTAAATAGAATCAGAAATATATAAAATATATATATATATATATAATAAAAAATATATTATAAGTAAAAAAAAACTACACAAAAAGGTGGTACAAGACGTTTGCATCTCTGCACCACCCGCCAGCTAACATCATTCTTTGATAAAACAATACGAGTCACTAAACACAACATCAAACTTTAACATCACTATTTAAAAGAAAACAACTAAACGCAACAAGGAAGATTAAATGAGACAAGATCAAGAGTGTATCCGAACGTAAAATGTCAGATTTGACAACCGACAATTTGACATAAAAAAATAAGACTGAGTTATGACAGGTTATGACAAGAAAGTGTAAATTATATATTAGTAAAGTTGAGGGTAAATTAGCTACATTAAATTAATATGCTCGAAAGTTGTAAAATGCAATGACTGAGATATATGCGACTAAAAAGAAAAATAAGTTACATTACAAGTTCAAGGATAAAACTATGACCATAACAAACATTAAGGTAAGAATAATTGTTAAAATAGTTATTCTGTAAAATAATAATAGAAATTTTACCATACAAACAAATTAACGCGTCTTATTTTTCAGGCTGTCTCCAGATGTCTGAGCCTTGGGATATTTCTCCAGCAGTGGACTCAGTTCTTCATGTGTGGTGACCTTATGCCTGCTTCCGTCTGGGGCTTTGATGACTATGACCCCGTCCTGAGTCCAGCAGCACCGCATGGAGAAATGAAGTCGCGCCTTCCCAAATACAGACTGTCGAGTCTTTGTCAAGAACTCCTTGACGGAGATAGAAGTACCTTTTAGTCCAGTCTTCGCTCTCCAGACTGCAGCCCGGTCCTCATACCTGGTGAACTTGACAAGAATTGGCCTGTGATGGTTTTTGTTGGCTACTCCAAGTCTGTGGCAGGTCTTTATGGATGATGCAGAGACAGTTTTAAGGCCCAGCTTCGAGTTAATAACCTCCAGGACAACTGTACTACTGACTTCCCCGTCAACCTCAGCCATACCCTGGAAGATTAAGGCCTTCCTGCGATGTCTGGTCTCCAACCCGTCGACCTGTGCTGCGCACTCGCTGATTTGCTTTCTAAGCAAGCTCAACATACTGAAGATTAGCTCCCGAAACGTGCGGAACTCTTCAGCAACCCTTGCGACTGTGTCTTTGGCAGGTCCAGCAAAAAAAAAAAAAAAAAAAAAAAAAAAAAAAAAAAAAAAAAAAGGATTATCAAGTTGGTATGTATTTTTCAGGAAAATTATTGGGTGTAGACCCAAGCGGTATTTTTTATATAAAAACATTGGTAATTAGGATAATAAAAACAATAAATATAATAGCAAAATTAAGACTGTTAATTTATAAAAAAAAATATCGCATTAATAAGTTGTAGGGAATTATTTTGTGTAAATTTTAATATTTTGTGATGCCTCCTTTTCCTGTCATATCAGGTCTTATGAAGCATGGCTTACGTTCTAAACATTATATAACAGCTGTTGAAGGCTTGTGTTATGATTTCACTCATTTATAAGAGCTGCAACGAGCTGGTGTTTGATGGCAATGGCATGCTTAGCGTAGCCCTCTTGGTGAGTTCCTGCATGTTCTCAGTAGAGTTAGTATCTGGTGATTTACCGGGTCAGGGCAAAATATAGTCAGGGCTATTGACCTTGAGACACGATGCAGAATCGGCCATAAAAATATACTCTTCGACTACTAGGGAACCATTTTTCGACTTGCGGCAATAATTGAGTTTCCAGTGCTCGCTTGTACAGATCTTGCCTTATGGTCATGTCCACGATATATAGGCACCCCATATTTTGGCAGAGATCACAAATCACACCGTGATGCTACCTGGTTGTTTAATTTTCCCCAAAAGACAATCTGTATGGAGCTGTTCTCGGACAGCTCTAGGATGTGTGCGACTACAAATGTGCTCTTGTCGACCCACATTTGAAATAATTATTCATCGGAGAAGCATGCCTAAAAATAATGGAATGAACACTAAATAGTGCTTTTTGTACGTATAGCAATATTAACAGTAATACTATTAACCAACTGCATTCTGCCACAATCGTATTACGCCGATGCCTAGCCCACTGCAGTCGTTTCTACATCATGGTCTCGGTGTGGCGTGCTTATTTGATCGGTCGATGATTTATTCAATTCTCTTCGGTCAGCCACCGTAAAACTGTCCTATCGAATACTTCTGTTTTCTCAACTAATCCCTCGTTTACAATTGTAGTCAGGCATATGACACGCTTTTTACCATATTTCAGCCTGATATCCCTGATTTTATGGTCTGAACAAAGAGTGGTGATCCGTTTTCTGCCACATTTTTTCACCATGTCTGTTTTCAAAAGTTAGATCTGATCAGTTTTCACTTTAATTCTGTTTACTACAGGCTTTAAGACACGTGTAATAGCTACTAAATCTCTCTGGAAGTGTAAAAAAAGCAGGAATAACATTTGTATTTTTATGATTTTCGGTAGAGACGGGTCTAAAGCTTTGCCCATTCCAAAATGTAAAATTTTCGAACATATCGCGACAAACTGTTACCAAAAAATAATATTTTGTATTTAATTTAGAGAAAAAATAACACCATCAGAAACATTACATGCGGTTCAATTAGTTTAAATAGCAATATCTTGCAAAATTAAAACCAAATATTTTTTTTGCCATCAATTAAACAAATGTAATTTTTAACAGAATTTCACAAAATTGCTATACATTATAAGCTGTACCATTTTTTTCGAAAATGGCTCGATCTCATGGTGCTCTCACATATCAAAATTAATAATAATGATACCTGGAGTAATACCAAACCATAAAAACCTATATGAAGTAATTTATTTTCTTGATAAAGGTGTTTGAACAAAAAAAAATTGCTCTATAAATACTGTCCCTAATAATTTGGCCACCGATGGTATATAGTGTGTGGTGTGCCAGCTATACCCAAATCTTTAGAGGTAAACCCTTTCTTCAGGCGGCACGCAGCTATTATATTATCCCTTAGAAACCGTGTTTTTACCGAGACAATGATGTTTTTTGGTCTTTCGCTGCTGGCGGCATGAGGCACGCGATGGATGGACGTGATATCGTTTCTTGAAATATTATGGTCGATCTTCTTGCCTATATCTTCCATTAACGCAGGTAAGTTTTCACCCCGTCTCTCAGGGACATTTGATATTTCCAAATTGCACTGTCTGCCCTGCTGTTCTAAGTAGTCAATCTTCAATTCGAGAGTTCTGATGGTATCTAGGGTTACGTTCGAGGTTTGCTTATTTATGTGACTTAGCTGCTTTTGGAAGTCATCATATTGGTCGGAGATATGTTGAGCAGATGTTTTTACCTCAGCGACCTCTTCAGACAGTTTTGAGACAGTATCCCTTAAAGCAGTATTTTCGGAACGAAGATTGGCCATTTCTTTTTTAGACTCTCTCATAAAGGTTTCCAAGTCACCTCTAATCGATGTAATATTATCGTTAATTGCAGCAAGCTTACCATCTAAGCTTACCTTCCATTCTTTGAGAGTCTTCTGTAACTCCGCTTGGATAGAAGAAGACAGACAGTTCTAAAATAGAAAGAAAATCTGTTTATTTTGTGAGCATTACATGCAGAGTTCCCTTCATTTATTGTTAATACTGTTTTTTTACAAGTAAAAACTTAACACTTTTATATGAAGTAAATTACCCAGAACGGAAGAATAATTATAATTTAATTAATGCATGCATAATTTTATTTACGTTTAACTTGCTAAGTGAATGTGTTCATGTGTTCCTTTTTTACGATTATTTAACCCTAATTGTTAATTAAATAAGGTGTATGAAGTTTTTTTATGAAAACATGGGCATTTAATTTGGACATAAAATTACAGTACAGTAACTGCTGTTAAAGATGACACCCGTTGTTTTTTCGTAAAATATTCAGCAAAGAAATTTTTTTAATTTTATCTTTGATGAAATCCAATCTTTTTTCAAAGGAGAAACCCCATCTTGGGCCTGATTAAAAACACGAAAACACGAATGAAATATGTACCAAAAAATCGTCTATTTTGTTCATATAACCCATTTAAATCTTAGCCCCACGAGCATTGGCCAAGTGTAGAAAATAAATAGATTTCTATTTGTTAGCTTGAAACAAGTTTTGTAAACTGTTACTTTATTTTATTATTTTATAAAAAAAGGAACAACAAACAGTTACATTATTTAAACTTACAACTAGTCAATACAAAAAAGTTTAGGTTATAATGTAACCCACGACGCTGTTCACAGGTATTTCTTAATAACTTCACAAACGCTGTCATTATGACATTCTGGAACTGGGCAGGCCCAAGTATGTATGGAGTTTGGTTTTGTCCTTTTTGAGGCTAACGATTGAGTGTTTTTTTTAATAAATTATTATTATTAATTCGGCCAATAAGACTTTTTCAATTCATAGTTTGTTACTGTCTGAAATTTATCCTGGACATCAGTGAAGGTTAACATCGTAAAGATACCGTTATAAGTCTAAAATCACCAAATCACCTTGAATAATTGTGCTGATCAATGCTTGTGTCTTTTGTATAAAAATACACCTTACTACTGCAGTGTAGGACAGTTATAAGCTAAGCTGCTTTTTTTAAAATTCGCAACGTGTTGTCAGTTATATTTAGACAGCAAAATTGCACACCAAAAAGCCATTAACCAGATGGTTAATGGCTTTTTTGGTGTGCAATTTTTTTTTTAAGTTTAAAATACCTTCAGAAATAACAACGCAGGTCCAAAAGGAAACAACCGCTGCTATCTCAACACGAGACACGAGAACCCTTCAAATTAGTACAATTCGTATGTACTGAGGGCTTATCGTAAACCTTTGATTGCCCGTAAAACCTTCAGTGCTCGTAACGAGACCTGCATTGACCCGGTTTAGAGTTGAGTGTCTGTGTCTGGATGATACCTTCAGGAGTATTAGGAGTTTTTTTTTACGGGGTATGTTTATCTTTATAATATAAAAAAGCTTAAAAATCTGTCCATCCATACTGTTATTGTTTAGCTGAAGAGTTTGTTTGTTTGATTTAACGCGCTAATCTCAGGGGCTCCTAAAATATTTTTGTTGGATAGCCCATTTATCGATGAAGGTTATCTAAACATTTAAAATGGGTGAAATATTAATATTATTATTAATACTTACCAAGCCCAGACCGCTTATTCTAGAGACGACGACATTCACACGGACGAAGCTGAGGGCTAAAGCTTGTTTTTCATCCCACCTATTCGAAAAAGACGACTTTGTTCCCCTTTAAGTACGCCCAAAGTTGGTGTTTTCTATAGGAAACTTTCAGCGGGCAATAATGACGCTCCAAATTCAAAAAGTGCGCCTAAAAGTAACTTTTAATCGCACTTTTTGAATTTGGAGCGTTTTTGCATGTTTTACGCCCTGTTATAAGTGCACCTAAAAACTCGCCAAAGAATCGAACGCAAATAATGAATGGCTGGTACGACGTCCAATACCATAGTCATGCTACGGCTGAATAAAAAAAAACTTAAATAGAAATAGAACGCGCAAACTACAGCCCGAGTTCTCGTAAAAATTTTCACGGATTGTTTTGCAGCAAATTATTAATGTAGCTGCTATTATTATCAAAATATCATAATAATGGCATTATTATCAAGATATGATAATAATAGCAGCTACAATAATAATTTTACAATAAAGTATGAAGCGCCTTTTATTTTCTCATAGGGGGTGATGAAAAGTAGAGTGTATCACTCGGGCGCAAAATATATTTTTGGCTCGGGCGACGTACTTTGAATCCCTCGCTATGTTCGGGATTCTATTTAAGAATCCCTCGCAAAGCTCGGGATTCTACTCTAGAATCCCTCACTTCGCTCTGGATTCAAAAAACGCCCTCGCCGTAAAAATATTACTTTGCGCCCTTGTAATACAATCTACTATTAAAAGCAACCAAACACCACTAAACTATCAATAATGCTGATTCTCTTGTTCACAAACTTAACTAAATTTAAGTTAAATACATCTTTCTTTTTCCATTTCTTAAAGAAACGGACAGAGGATACATTTTAGTTTAATCCTGTCAAATTAGACAGCGCCTGAAGAAAATTAACGTATGTTTAGACGCCATGTTTTTAAATCGCGTTTAAATTATCTATGAAGTGTCTAAAGGAGGTGTTTTTTTTCTGGCCCAAACCTGTACCGAGGTACATTTTACTAATAAAATTCCTCCCAATAATTTGTGTTTTTAGCAGTATTTAGAATCCTTTAATATCACGTCGATTTAGAAATAAAAGAATATGAAAAAAAGCTGCCTCGCTTCGTTACTGCGTAAAAAGAAACGTTCATGAGAGCGTTGACAGCTGTTAATCTGTTGTTTTTTGTTTGTTTGAATGACAACTGACAGCCGAATAAAACTATCGGCCCTGATTTGGAGCCCTGTCTTTTTGTCCGGTAGATAACCAAACGCAAAAAATGATATGAATTGTGAAATAAAATATTTTTGGAAATACTTTTTTCTATAATAATTCACGACAAATGTAACTAGAAAAAAATACTATCTGAAAAAATCCTTAATAATACATTTTTAGGTTATTATAATGAAGCAACTAAACGCATTATCAAAGGAGTAAATCATGACATTGCCAGACTGAAATTCTTGGGTTGCAAGTTTTTTACATCTTTGATCGACATTATTTCAGGTGGTACAAATGCGCAAATAAATCCAATATATTTTTTTTCAGATTCTACGATTTTTTTCACGTAATTTGATACTTTTTTTTTTGAGGTACACGCCTGGGCCAAAGTTGTAGGGAAAAAGAAACACCTCCTTTGACAGGACTTAACTAATATTTTATCTTCTGTCCTTCTCTTAATTAAATGGAAAGAGAAAGATGCACTTAACTTAAATTTACGTTAGTTTGTGACTAAGAGAATCGGCACCAATATGTAGGAAAATGAACCTACCTTTCACCTTACTATGTACCTTTTACTATGTACCTTTAGAAATGTTATGTAGGTATTACGTGGTATGTTGATATTTAATATAAAACTTTTTACGAAAGAAAGCCTTCAAAGAGATAAATGGAAAAAGTTTGGTTTATTCTTTTGCATGGCCAGACCCGAAGCTCACTGTTTTTAAGTTGTATCTGATGTGCCTGTAATATCGCTATCTGTCTTACCTTTCTCCTTCTAACCAGAACGCAGCTACACTGCTTTGCCGCAAAAGTAGTTAATGTACGTATTTTGTCTTTCCTGGACAAGCTCCTACATAAAAAAATACTACTAATTTACGCAATATTTCTATAAGCATTCATTTCTACGAGTATTATTTGGTCTTATCGTACAACCGCATTCCTATCTCAGGTTCTTTCTTGAACAAAATGGTTGACATAGCAACCACTAACAAGCCAGTATCGATGTGAATAAAATCTAGCTTTCATTGTGTTAAAGTAATGGGTGACGCATCCACTGACCGCGCTGTGTCTGAAGTGGCTACTTCATAAAAACAGCGGGAACGATGAGGTTCGTTTGTTGCTGGTATGGTGTGAGTGATAGCGAGTGCATTTTGAGACCTATCTATCGGTGGATCGAACTTTTACAACAGCTTCATACTATGGAAACAGAAAGGAAGGTTATGAAGGTAGTTAGACGCCAGAACGTTTGATAATGAATCTGGTCAATAGGTATCTTAACCAGAAAGTTGTCGTCTGGATCCTGTAGACCTTTGGGGATATAGTTTGTTAGTTTTTTTCAACTTTGTTGACTTTTCGAGAAGTAGTAGCCCAGCCCTTTTTTAGGGTTCCGTATCAAAATGGTACAAACGGATCCCATATAGTTATGTCATGGCCATCCGTCCGCCATCGGCATACTGCCCAAACGGTTAGTGCTAGAATTTTTTATTAATTTACCGAATCGATATAATGTCGGTTTCAATATTTTAACCCAAACTGGTTAATTACGGAACTCTACTCTATGCGCACTTGGCCAATTTACTCAACTATGTCTTTGATCTGAGTGTTTAGGAAAACAATTTCCTCATTTTTTGCTTTATTTTCAATGAAAAATAATAAACTAAATAACGAACCCGCTACCACTGACACCATACCATCGGTAATAAAACGTATAGGATCGGGCGCGGCGCCTGCGATCATCATAAAATGGAGCCACCAGCCGTAGCCACGTACTTAATGATACATACCATCTAGTTTGTAGCACTTTCGGGACGCTCTATCAGCTGACATATGTCTTGTTCGTGTGTGTGTGTGATTGGTGCAATGTTGTAGCCACGTATTCAATGATACATACCATCTAGTTTGTAGTACGTTCGGGACATTCTTTCAGCTGGCATATGTCTTGTATGTGTGTGTTTGAGTGTGAGTTTGTGTGCGTGTGTGTGTTTGATTGGTGCAATGTTCTTTTTTGTAAGACTATAGGCAGACAAGGGAAATGTGTAGAATAGTTGTATGAAAACACTGTGACATTGTAAGATTTATATATATACGTAATAACAACAAGTAAAGCCGTCGGTCCCGGTTGTAGTTCGTAGAACTTTGACAATCGTTACGGATAGTCAGAAGCCAGAAAGTCTGACTAGTCTAACCAAGAGGTAATGTTTTGCCCAGTAACTGGGTTGTTGATGTTTGACAGGTGGTCGCTTCACATAAAACACTGGTATCCAGCTAAATCCAGGTAGGGTAGGTAGAAGCCAACCCCAACATAGTTGGGAAAAGGCTAGAGGAGATGACTAGAACTTATTTTTTTTTTCTTTTTCTGGCAACACTGTTGCTAGCCAGTTTCGGGTTTTTTTTTGGGGGAGTGAAACCCACTCCTGTTCCTTCTGTTGCCCTTTATGTTCCGGGGTCACGGTAACTATTATAAACATTCCGCAACCAATAAACATTCCGCAACCATAAACATTCCGCAACCATAAACATTCCGCAACCATAAACATTCCGCAACCAGCGTTGCTAGCCAGTTTCGGGTTACGATAAGACGTTAAATGTTAATAGCAAAAGCGTATAAATAATTTTATTTACCTTTAATGTTATAAAGAGGGCTTCGAGGAGGAGAAGAGGGCCTTTTTATATTTATCACATTATTATTAACAATTATTTTTATTATTTAGTTCGACAGTACACAATATTTTATGATACAGATTGTAATAATATTATGCATTTATTTTATTTTATTTGTTTGCATCGCTGAGTGCGAATACGCCAACGCCATATTAAATTATGTAACCATTGGTAGCTTTTTTAAAGCTCCCATAACATGAACACCTGGCTTTTGAGCTTCTTTATTTGAGTGTGGCAATATATATATTTATTTTTTATTATTTTACATATCTTATTCTTTTTATAATTTCATTAATTTATTTATTGTATAATTCTTATATCTTGCGTAGCTGCCAATGTCGACACTTTTAGGCCCTGCCAGAATATCAGCGCTGCGTCTCTCTGACGCAGCTTCATGTTGAGGTAGGTGCCTTTTCTGGCGTCGCACAGGCTTTATATTGTAAGCTTTGTCCGTTTGTTGTTATTGTTTATAATTGTGTGTCTGTGTGTGTCCAGAATAAAATTGTGTTTTCTTTCTTTCTTTCTTCGATGATTTGTAATGGATTAAATTTAAAACTGCTGAACTTGATGATTCTTAAAATTCTTTCAAAATAAAGCTACATTATCATCGAGTAACAAAGGCCATGCACTTGTCACGCTATGTCCCATGGAAGCGAAGCAATAACCAAAAAATTAACCTAACGTGGGTAAAACCGGAACAGCTAATTTGTACTAATATTATAAATGCGAAAGTAACTCTGTCTGTCTGAATCGCTTTCACGCCAAAACTTCAGAACTGATTTAAATAAAATCTGGTACAGAGATAGTCCATAGCCTGAGAATAGACATAGGATAGTTAGTTAAATTAGTTATATTTTATTCACAAAATCTCACGGGAACGGGAACGCGGGACAGTTTTATATACAACCGTTTAGTTCCATTAAAAAGAAAATTCGCTCTAGCAAGTCCATTCACATTATTCCATCATTAGCAGATCTACCTATCTGTCAAAAGAACGAATGAAATGAATGAAAGAACAGGAACAAGAAGTAACTCACTCACAATCGCGTAAATAATATCGTGAGGAAATCATGAACAATTAGCTGAAGGAAGATACCGGAACGACGGCCCAACGGCGACCGGAAACGGATACGAGATAGCAACATGGCCGCAGCTAGCATTGTTTTGTTGCTTCTGGAAAATATTGAATAAACCATCTGACTGAAATTAATGAATGAGTATCTTAGAAATAATGTTTTCTGTAATTGTTTTACGCAGTTACTTGGAACTGAGAACGTCGTGATGGCTAAGTCATTAAGTAGCGCATTTTTCATATAGCAATAATAGTAGAAGTATTATTGTGTAGTTGTTTATGTAATATGTCATGATATCGACTTACCGTGCCTAGAAAAGCATGTGAATGGTTTTTCCCTGTTAAACCCTGCCTATGAAAGCTAAAGGAAAAACGGCTTTTTTACCCCATATCTATCTTTGATGGTCATTACCGATGTGTCCATAGTTCCTCGGCTGATGGGCGGCCTCGGCCGGTAAATGTTGTGAGATGGTTTACTTACTGTTTACGGAATATAAGGAATTACCGACAGACACTCAATGTGTTTGCCTGCTGATGCCGTTACCGTGCTGTACTGTACTTTTGTATGCTGTGTTTTTGGTTTCTTTGTTATTATACATAATTCTTAACCTGCGAGAACTTACTGCCGACAAATTGCTTTGCAGTTTGGCAGATGCTATCTTAGTTTTAAATAATGTATCGTTTTGATTAAATAAATAAAAATAAAAAAACCTCTAGTCAGAAAAGTCTGACAATTAGTCTCATCCAAAGGTGACATTATCGTGTTATGAAGGAAGGAAAGGCAACTATATTTGCATCCAGATAGATTGGAAACCAACCATAACACACTAGAAAAAGCTGGTGGTTCTTGATAACACGAAAATATCTTTTGGGATGGACAACTAGCTTTTTTTTCTACTTGTTACTTATGACTTGACAAGTATCATTACTAAGACCCAAAATACTTTTACTATGTTTTTGAATCAAACAAACGTCAACCAGGTTTATTTGTTTCCAAAACACCAATGTTTACACAACTAGGTTTACAAATGTTTACGATTTTCCTCATGTTGTGTTTGTTTCGGTATTGCCCGACAAGTTTCGGACTCGTGGGAATGTAAGTTAAACTTGCGACCTCGCCGCGTGATGAGTTTGTATAAAAGGATTTGCTCACTATACCGTAGCGTAGCATGACCGTGCTATGGACGTGTCAGGCACGGAATGAAATAGGACAGTTACTACATGATCGGCCTCTTAAAAACAATATACATATCATTTATTTTTGCATTACATATCTATTTATAACGTGGCAAACTGACTGATTATTGTCAATATCAAAGCAAAGCCCAAACTGCTGATCCTAGAGACATAAACCTTGGAGGGTGTGTTCTTTGTGAAGAGTATGTAAATATTGATGGAAGCATAACTCTAAAGTAGTTAATAAGGTTTATAAAAAAATGATTGACGCTGTTTGAATCCTATAACTTATCCATACTAATATTATAAATGCGAAAGTAACTCTGTCTGTCTGTCTGTCTATCTGTCTCTTCTTCACGGCTAAACTACTGAAGTGATTTGAATAAAATTTGGTACAGATATAGTCTGGGACCCGAGAAAGGACATATAGTTTTCATTCCGGAAATCCCCCGGGAACGGGAACTAATTCCACGCGGACGAAGTCGCGGGCAAAAGCTAGTAATCCATAATTCTCTTCACCTCGTTCATAGTATGAAACGGTGCGGTGGCAGCCGATAATGAAACGGTCCTGTGCGCTTGCATCAACACAAAAAAAAGATTTTTGCATTACACTTTTTTCGCCTCACCGTTTGACGTTTATGATATATGATGCGACAGTGGGCAGTCGGCTTAAAAGTCTTTCCGTCATAACATTTATGAAAGACGAAAGATTCTGCTGTTTTGTGTTCACAATGAGCTACACGAGCTCATTCCCCCGTCTCCGTTTTACCACCGGACATCCAGACGTACGGCAGGATACCACCCTTTCTTGGTCGATATTCCTCGAATCCGCACGCAGCGTTTTTGAAATCCTTTATTATGCGCACCGCAAAGGAATGGAATTCTCTGCCGGCGTCTGTGTTTCCAAAAGCATATAACCCGGATGTATTCAAGAGAAGAGTGCATAGGCATCTTTTGGGTGAGCTCGCTCCATCGTAGGCCCCGTCTATGCCCTCGGACTAGTCTGGGACCAAGAGCAAGCCCATAAGTTATAAAAAAAAAAAAAAACAATATTGCTGAAAGCTGAAACGCGTTGCATGTCAGAAAACCAAATGCTTTGCTTTTAGATGCATTAATTTATCGAATGTCGTAGTGGTTAAAGCGCACAACTCTCATGTACGAGGTTGTGGGTTCGAATCCGGGCAAGTACCATTGGGACATTTTCAATATTTTTAATCGGTGAAAAAAACATCGTGCGGAATTCTGGACTCGAAGTGAATATTAGTTCAAAATCGCCAATCTACCTTGAACAAGCGTGGTGATCAATGCTTGTGCCTTCTCTAAATGAGAAGCGGCCTATGTTCTGCAATGGGACAGTTACAAACTGGTATTATTATTATTAATTTATCGATTATTAGGCTACTTGGTTAGTATGTATAGAAGTCTTTTAGCAGTAATCCTTCGAACACACGTGTTTTGAGACACAATAGAAAGACAATAGCAGCCCGACAGCCGGCTGTCGGTTGGTCGTTAAAAGGTTAATTATTCTAAGGGTGCCAACACAAACTTAGTACTAAGCCTTCATTGTATCTGTCAGCGGGTTGTTTCTCATGAACCATTATGAACACTTAATTACCAACTATACGTGAACCGCTTAATTATAAGACCCTAACATATTTGGGGAAAAGCTAGGGACATATCTTAATTCAGAACTCAGTAGTAACTGAAAGGCTCACATACGATTTTCTTTGTCGTTTTGTCGTACACGTTTTAGTTTTTTTACCTTTATTTTTTGCAAGCTTATATTGCTAAGCCCTGTCCAAATATCGACCCTGTTTGTGCGAACACCGCAGTCATTTGGACAAACTATGCGGTATAATAGTAATAACGATTAGCATTTCCACCCTGTGGTGTTGACAGCACGCCGACCCTTTTGGACACTATTGTAGACAGAGGCGAATCTAGGACAGTTAAGGCGTGGGCCCCGGGCGCTATTCACGGGCCCCCATTGAATGAAGTTTGAAATAAATTCTTATCTAATATATCGCAATTTCTGCGTTTAGCAAGCTATACTAATCTATATATAAAAAAAGTTGTGTTAGTTACACATTTTATAACTCAAGAACGGCAGAACCGATTTGGGCGAAAATTGGTGGGGAGGTAGCTTAGGACCAGGGGACGGACATAGAATACTTTTTAGGCAGTATAATATCGATCTACAAGAGCGGAACAGTAACCAAATACATATACAATATGTCTGAGTTCGGATTGACAAACTTTGAGGGGTGATAGTTTGCTCCTAAACCTAACGGGTATTCTCTTGTTTCCCATAATATTATTTGTCCTATTTTTATTTTCCGTCGTTTTGTCCCTGCTCATAATATTCACTTCCACTAATTTCATTTATATTAACAACGCGTATCATAACAATTTACTTGTCATAACTTTCATTTGCCATAAAATGAGTTTCCATAATAACATATGCCATAATAATTAGTTTCCATAAGTAATACATTCCATAATCGACACTTGACATAAGCAACTTTTGATATAATTTATAAAAAACTAGCGGTCGCCCGTGGCTCCGCCCGCATGGAAGTTAAATTTTTTCCTGAATTTTCTTTGCTATAAACCTCATTGCTTGCATGATGTATGCTTGCTTGCTTCATGCAGTATACTTGCTTGCTTCCCTTGGCAAATGAATATTATGGTAAATAAATGTTATGGATAATGACATTATTTAAAATGAAAAGTATGGCAAACAAAATTATGGATTTTAATTATTATGGCATTTGATCGATTATGAATAATGAAATTATGGAAAATGATATTATATCATTTCATGATTATTGCAAAAGAAGCGTTATGTCAAATGAAATTATGGCAAATACGATTATGGCATATGAAATTATGGCATATTAAATTATGGCAAACATTAGTAAACCAACCTAACGCCCTCTGAATTACAGCCATTTTTGTACTTTGGTTGAGTTGTTAAGTTTACATAGGGACGCAACTTTTTGCCCTGGGTTTGCCCCTTCTCTACTTCCCTTGGTCCGTCCCTGGTTAGGGGACACAAATACTGGCAGGGGAGGTTTCCAACGATGACATTTTGTTTGTCGCTGTTAAGGTAGAATGCGGTGAAGGAAATGGGATGGCCAGTGGACTGTTTTGGAGAAAGACGAACATTACAAGCGGAAACTTTGTTATCTACGTTAATGTTAGAAAGAGTTGTTAGTAGCGGATGATCTCCGGGACTAAATCATCTAATGGGGTATTTTAAACCGTTAACCAATAAATGTATGACATAATTTCTATGAAATCTCTGCTAATTTAAGCCCCAAAAATCTGATTCATATTCAATTTATTGTAAAATTTTATTTTTAGATGCTTTGTAATCATTAAACTAGGCAATTGAGTTGCTTACTTAATGACGTCATTAGGTGACATTGCCATACAAAATTTATGTGAGAACCTCGTTTTGACAGCTGTTAAAAAGTACGTCAATTGACGAATTGACAATTGATATTGTAAAATACCGTATTGTATAAATTATGTTTCCACTGTTAGAAGTTGCATTAATCTTGAGAGCCTACAGGCTTAAAAACTTAAGTGTGGATAAAGTAATAAAAATAGTATAGTACCTTATTACCAATCTATACTATCTGTACTAATATTATAAAGCTTGAGAGTTTATTTGTTTGCTTGAACTCGCTGATATCCGAAACTACTGATTAGAATTTAAAAATATTTTTTGTGTTGTGTAAACCATTTATTGAGGAGGGTTAGGTTATTTAACATAACGCTGTGACTTACGGAAGCGGAACATTAACCATAAATAATTTTAAGGCGTTTGTGGTGCGCGTACCAACATTTTTACTGCCATCAGTGTTGGATGAAAGCTTTTGGTCACAGAACGTGGTGTTCCGTCGCTTCCGCGGACAAGTGCCACCGGAGTGCACAAAGACTTAAGTGCAACGTAGGGAAGTGTTACTAACATTATTTTTACTAACAAAATTATTTATAATTGTATGTATGTTAGATTAAGGTATTTATATATGGGCCTATGCAGCCTGAAATAAATTTGATTTGATTTGATAAACACGGGTGATACCGCGGAGTACAGCTAGTCATCCTTAAAAAGTCAAAACGAATTAAAAAATAACATTAAGAGATTAAATTCTTTTTACAAGGAATACATGCGATCACGTTTCTATTATCTTCTTAATAAAGCCGTTTAAATTGAAAGCTTTAACTACTGCCTGACCCCGATAGATCTTGTCCTGCGTCTGATTTCAAATAAGAACTCCATTAGAAAAACGGACTTTTTTATTAGAAAACAATCTAAGCGTCTTTTCCATTATTTATTTTTCTGAAAATCTTCAATGGACTTATTAATATTAGAAATAAAACGACAAAGTGGTTCAGTCGGTCCAGGAATTTCAGTTTAGTTAGTTACATTTTTAACCCAGAGGTCGCTTCGTGTGTGTGTTTGTCTGTCCTCTTCAAAGGGACTGCACCCATTTTGGATGCGGTTTAAATGATTTGAATATCTAGCGATAGTTTTTAGACATGTTTCATCATAATCGATTCAGCCGATTTGAAGTTACGAAGTTGCGATGGGGTTGGGGAATTATTGATTATGGGATATAAAATATTTTTTTCTTTAAGAGCCAATTACTTTGCGTTCAATCAACCAAACTAACAATCAAACAGTCAAACAAACTTTTCATCTTTACAACATTAGTATAGATAAGAACATTAATTCTTCACTCCAAAACGCACAAACAAACCTTCGTTTTTTTCCCGTATCCACCCCCAGTTAGAACGAGAAAGGGCAGCTAAACCGATTGCTCTACATAAGCGCGGTACATCCCGGTATATAGGTCAAACGCAGTCCCGTTTTAAATTCCCGGATACCGGATATGGTGAAGATCCTTATCCAGCGCTGAAGTAACACTGCGGTAGAAATCGATTTTATAAGTTCGAGTCTAGTTAGATAAAAAATAATTGGTATGCGGGTAGCATGCGGTTTTTTTGAAGAGGTTTTTTAGAAGTAGTTGAATAAATTGTTGTCCTTCTAATATTGTTACAGATGGATGAATGGATGGATGTTTGATACTTTGTTCTGAAAAAGCGTGAACGGATTTTGTTGAAATTTTACAGTAATATACAAGGTATATTTTTGAAACTGCCAGAATTTTTAGGAGGTTGTTATAAAACTCGTAAATAAAAATTATGATACTTGCTCAACAATCAATAATACGCTTGTTAAATAAATCTCGTATGCCTTATGAAATTTATTATAAAAGTTATTCTGGATAACAGTGAAATAAAAAAAAAACATTGTTGATTGAAATTATTGTTTGCGTTTGTTTGTGTGTGTGACCGCGCGGTCATAGGATAGTTAAAGACTGGCCGCGTTTTAAGAACGGTAGTTCCACACTTACCAAAATACGTAAATAAGAATAATGAAAAAAAAAATACCTTCCCGTTTAGTTGTTGACTTGCGTCGAGAAACACTAACATAAATGCCTTCTGAAAGCTTTTGCAAATTCATAAAAGCACCTTGTATATCAGCAGAACCTCATAGTTTACACATTATGTTGAGTGTTCCACCTATTAGACATTTGTAATTAATTATTAGAGGCGACGCTAATGTTATTATAAATGTCCATGTAATTACATCTGTTAGCTTTGAACAGCCATTACAATATAATCCCCAAAAAAAAAACCAAGAAGTTAAACAGTTCTACGGAAATTAAAACGTAGAACGCATTTAAGCTTGACCTACAAAAATGACCTTTATTTTTTTCTGGGTTAAAACGTTACCCTTTTCAAGCAATTTCTCCTGTATGTGAGTTGTTATGGTACTGTAGCCGAAGGGTGTCAATGACCCTATCACTAAGCCCCCGTTGTCCGGTCAGCAAAGTAGATAGGTATGCAAAATTCAAAAAAATTCAAAATTCAAAGCATTTATTTCACTTAGACCATTTACAGGTACTTATGAATTGTCAAAGAGTCGGTCGGTCTGTAAGTCAGAAAAGAAAAGTGACGCTAATTGCCTGTTCCAAAACGTAGATCTCTATGGAGAAGAACAGGCAAGAAACTCCACGGACACTCTTTTAAAAATATCATGTTTTACAAAGTCTTGGTTACATTTTCTTTTTGGTGCTTCTACATGTGAAAACAATGTAAGTATGTAACAAAATAAACAAATACAAAATTAAAATAAAAAGTCATAAATAAAAAGTCATGGCAGTTAAGAGATGACCCATCTCAACTGATAGCGCCCGTTCACGAGCATGACGCGTGACATCAGCACCATTTAGCTCAACCATTTTGAAGGGAACCGAATGATCCAACGCACTCGCCACCATCAGCGAGACTTTTTGAGCGAGCATGACAATGCTCCTAACCGCCATGTCTATTTGTGTCAGTAGAAAACTATCGTAATAAATCACTGCATCGTACTCACATTTACAAAAACTCAAATATGCATCTAAATTACACAAGCCAAAGTTTTGTACTGTAAATAAATATAAATAAGTGAAATTTAATTGCTTATAAAAATTATAATAATAAAGATCTTGAATATTAATGTCAAAAATTAAGGGGACAAGAAACATTTTCTATCTTCCAATGATTAAAATTTCTAATTTGTGAGCTTATGTGGAGCAGGACCAGCATTTAGCCAAGCATGTTTGTCATTGATATAATCTTCTAACTTATAATAAGCTTGTTTACATAGCGTGTGCTTAATGCATGTTTTAAATTTTTTCTCATTTAGATGGAGAATTTCAAGTGGTATTTTATTATAGCATTTTACACAGTACCCCATAAAAGAAGTGTGGACTTTTGACAATCTAAAACTTGGTTGATCCAATTTGTTCTTATTTCTGGTATTAAAATTATGCCTGTCACTTATTTTACTAAAAAGATGAAGATTTTTCCGAACGTACATTATGTTTTCGTATATATATTGACAAGGTACCGTCATGATGTTAATACTTTTAAACAAATCCCTTAGAGATTCGCGGCTGCGGAGATTATATATGGCACGGACAGCCCTCTTTTGCAATACAAAGACGGAATCTATATCTGCGGCACGTCCCCAAAGCAAAATACCGTAAGACATCACACTATGAAAGTAGCTAAAATAGACTAGTCTTGCGGTATCTACGTCAGTTAATTGCCGGATTTTTCTGACAGCGAAAGCAGCTGAACTTAACCGCGCTGTAAGAGATGTTATGTGAGGGCCCCACTGCAGCTTTGAGTCGAGCGTTATCCCCAAGAAAACCGTTTTTTCGACGAATTCTAGTATATCCTTATTCAATACAACATTACATTCAGTACTTCTAACATTCGGTAAAGTAAATCTTATGCATTTCGTTTTTTTTTCATTTAGTACTAAATTATTAACAGTAAACCAGTTATGAACCTTAAGCATAGCGTTATTTACGTCGTCAAGGTGTTGTGCTCGTCTATTCACTTTAAAAATCAGTGAAGTGTCATCAGCAAATAACACCATTTGAGGTTGGTTTTCCAGCAAACTTGGTAAATCATTAATATAGACTAAAAAAAGCAAAGGACCTAAAATTGATCCTTGCGGTACTCCCATTTTTACCTTTGAGCCCAGTGAATTTACACCATTAATTTGAACCTGCTGCAGTCGATCATTTAGATAGGATTTTACTAAACTTAGCGCTAATTTCCCGAGCCCGTAATGCTCAAGTTTTAAAAGAAGTGTTTCATGACTCACGCAATCAAAAGCCTTGGAGAGGTCGCAAAAAATGCCAATAGCATCTTGCGACTCTTCCCATGCTGTAAAAATATGTTTAATTAAAGTGACACCGGCGTCAGTAGTACAACGACCTCTGGTGAAACCATACTGTTGATCATGTAATATATTATTGCTGTTAAAATGACTGAGCATCTGGTTAAACATGATTTTTTCAAATACTTTACTAAAAACCGGCAAGACAGATACGGGTCTATAATTATTAGTGTCTTTGCTATCTCCAGATTTAAAAAGTGGGATTACTTTGCTATGCTTCATTAGATCCGGAAAAACTCCTTGATCTATACACAAATTAAAAATACAAGCTAAGCATGGGGCTATTGTCTCTATAACCGATTTACACACATTAGTAGACATGCCCCATAGATCTTCAGTAGCCTTGATTTTCAGTTGCTTAAAAGCCTTTACCACAACTACAGGGTTAATATGTTTAAATTTAAATTCCATGCGGCAGGCTGAAACATTTGCTTTTAGCAAATCAACGGCAAGAAAGGGTGAGGAATCTAAACTTTTAGTGGTTTCAGTTGGGATATTAGTAAAAAATGACATAAATTCCTGAGCCACATCAATATTACTACATATGAGACCACGCGACGTCTCCAGAGTATAATCAATATTGTTTTTCTTATTCCTATTTGTTTCATTATTAATAATTTTCCATACGGCCTTTATTTTATTGTCTGCTGACTTAACCTTGTTGCTAATAAATAAGGCTTTGGCTGCCTTGCAAGCATTTTTAAAAATTTTTGAATAATTGCTAACAAACTTATTAAAAGTGTCTGTATTGTTATAAGGCTTAAGGCCATACAACTCAAATAGTCTATCCCTGCTTTTTCTAATACCGCGAGTTGCCCAGTCCGAGAATACAAATTTCGGGCAAATAGTTTTGATTTTTTTCTCGAAAATATTATTAAACCCAGTTTGCACGACTGCAAAAAATTGTTCATACAGAATATTTCCATTCTCCATGTCAAAGCTTTGGCTATTTAAGTTATCAATTAAAGTGCTATTAAATTTATTTAAATTACTCAATGTTATTGGTCTAGACTGAATCTGCATTTTTTGTAATGGTATATAGGACTCAAAAGAAACAATTTGTCCACTGTGATCAGACGGGAGATAATCTACTATGGCTTTATCCAAATAGTCGCAACAACAAAAAACATTATCAATACATGTAGCAGTAGTCGTGGTAATACGGGTTGGTTCTAGAAACACATTTGACAAATTGAACGACTTAAATAGACTTACTAATCTACTGCTATTTGAATTATTATCTAAAATATTAACATTAAAATCGCCACAGACTATTATTGATTTATTACCAGCTACGAGTTTAGTCAAAACATCTTCCATTGTGGACTCAAACACAGAATAGTTTTGATGATTTGGGGGTCTGTAAACACACACTATGACATACTTATCTAGCTCGACACAAGACAGCTCAATAATATGTTCAACTGATAAATCAACTATGTCTTTACGAGATTTAAATTTAATACTTCGTTTTATCAAGATTAATGAACCCCCACGAATCATAAGTTTTCGGTTATAACAACTCCCCATAATATAATTCTCATAATTAATTAACATTTCATATTCTTTTAACCAATGTTCAGTGAAACATACAATGTCAAACATAGTCTTTTCTAAGAATAATTCAATTTCTAATTGTTTGGAAGTAAAACCTTGAATATTTTGATGAAATAATTTTAAGTTATGTTGCTTAGCCCCTTTTTTACAATTTGATAAATAATTGCCAGAAGGTACCTTAATGTTCATATAATTATTAAAGTTATTACTAGTACCTTCTGTTGTCTTACTGACTAGTTTAAACAATTTACCACCTTAACATTAGTATGATTACTAACTATGGTGGGTCTTAATATACAAGACTTGATGCCTAGATGCAGGGCCGTCATCTACAATTGAGGTTTTCTTGAATACCAATGACTGTATTCAAATGAAATTTAACCTAATTGAAGAACTAGTTATTTTCTACTATAGTCATACAATTTTCATTAGAAAATATCCATGGATTTTTGAGAAAACTTAAACTATATCTGACGGCCCTGCATACTTATCTGCTTTGCTAACTGTCCGTCTGTTCATTCGTGAATCTAACATTGGGATGTATCTCAAGAATCGTAATAAGTGGAGAGTTGATTTTCTTCGACTGTGCATTTCTTTCGCTGTTATAACCACAAAATAATGTAAGAGAAAAATAGCAATATATATACATATATGTGACTAATAAACAATTATTATTTAATCAAAGATTAATTCCACTTTTTCGTTCGGTCTTTAGCTGAATAATGGTTGAAGTATGAAATCCTAGGTCTTACCCACATTTAGACGGTTCGCATGTTCTATCTATCTGTAGTAAATAAAATGGTACACTGACTGACGTATGACTGACTGTTGAGATCGCTGGTCTTAGGCCCGTATTAATAGACGTCACTCAATTCTGAGACGCTCTCAAGTCTCTTGGTGTCCTTGTCATTCTAAAGGGAAAAAATAAGGACAGCAATAGACTTGAGAGCGTCTCAGAATTGAGTGACGTCTATTAATACGGGCCATAGAGATATGAAACGTTTATATATTAAACTAGCTTTTGCCCGCGACTTCGTCCGCGTGGAATAATGCTTCCCGTTCCCGCGGGATTTCCGGGATGAAAACTATCCTATGTCCTTTCTCGGGTCCCAGACTATATCTATACCAATTTCATTCTAATCGGTTCAGTAGTTTAGGCGTGAAGAAGTGACAGACAGACAGACAGAGATACTTTCGCATTTATAATATTAAAGTACGAACTAGCTTTTGTCCGCGACTTCGTCCGCGTGGAATAATACTTCCCGTTCCCGCGGGATTTCCGGGATGTAAACTATCTTATGTCCTTTCTCGGGTCCTAGACTATATCTATACAAAATTTCATTCAAATATCTTAAGTGGTTTAGGCGTGAAGAAGAGACAGACAGACAGACAGAGTTACTTTCGCATTTATAATATTAGTACGGATGTGAACTATGTGCCTGATTGACTGACTGTTGATATATCAACGCACAGACAACTTTTATTCCACGCGGATGAAGTCGCGGGCCTAAGCTAGTTTTATATATATAGATGGAACGGGCAACTGCCATTCCAGTTAATTGTTGTCCCAGTCACCAAAATCCTACGTTAAAATACTTGATTTAAAAACAAAACTGTCTTTGTGAATGAGTACAAACATGTGTTTATGAATCGGTCACTTACACCAATCACCTTATATATTTTGGGTCATGTAACAAATATTTTATAGGTATCTATACATATGTTCATGGGACATATTATGTGATCCGTGTGATAGCTCTCATCTTGTTCGGTGAGTGTAAACATGATGACATCGTCAAACGGACGTTTAATTCGGGTGGGCTGTTTCGGCTGGATTTTGATTGCTTTGGGATTGAAGCGACGGGTCGATGTTTTATGTTTGTATTTTATAGGAGCTAGCTTTTACTGGTGACTTTGTCTGTGGGTTTAAGAGCTTTTCTATATTAATGACTGGCGCTTAAACGGACAGATTTCTTAAAAAAAAAGATGAAAATTCTGGTCGCAGGATTAATATTTAGTCTTTATTAGTTGAATAATGTTGGTGTTTTGTTTTAGCACAAAACCTACACACATTGCCTCGATTAAAGAAGTATCTACTTGAGCCAGCCTCAAACCGGATTGAACTAATTGGTTATTATTTCTAGTGACATTATTTTTTCTATCACCTTTTTTACGATTTTTTCTAGCATAATAATATGTTATGTTTTCATAGTGCCATACAATAAAATATACAGGGTGGAAAGTTTTTATGGGCCCTGGAAGAAAACTACATTGAATCGTTAAGATAGATTATTTTACTGAAAGGAAACAATTCTTTCTATTAAAAAAAAATGAAACTGCATTTAATTTTTTAGATTTTAGAAAATGTGTCACGACGGAAATCAAACTGCCTTAAAATGAAAAACAACGTTCTGTATTTTTATGACATTAATCGAAACCACATCATCATTTCCCATGCTTTTTCTAAAATAATTCGATGCAAATCAGGCAATAAATATAAACATTTTATTAGATCAATTAAAATCAATTTAATAAAACCACGCCATAATGGCCATAGATGTCGGTCACCATTTTTCCTAACGAAGTGGTGTCTTATAAAGCAGTGTGGTAGGAATGGCTAGCACAAACGCGCGGACTAAACGTAAAGTTTTGTTAGATTTAAAGATGTCCGTCTTGTACCTATATAATATTTATAAACCTAAATATTTGTTTTCTTTCCAGTTTCACGTCATCTTTAAAGTCTTCAGAAACTAAGTGGTCTTATCTGGACTACTGGGTTTCTGAAGACTTTGAAGCGAGTGACTCGGTTTATTGATGTATTTATTTATTTATTCACACTTTATGCAGAACGTACAGAGGCGGACTTAATTCCCTAGGCATTTAATACCAGTTAACCACTGAGTGACCATAAAGTGAGACGGGAAGAACCTCGAAGTTTACCTTTTCGAAACCTTTTTTGCTTTGAAAACTATAACCTCACTCTTATTACCCTTTACTAAGACTCAGTAGCTTGCGCAACCCCCTGACTGAAAGGCTGAACAACATCATGCCATTCGTGTAGCTTATGTTACGTATTTTTGGGTGGTTTACTACGCATCCTATACAGGGCGTCCCACGGCTATGCCACATGGAGGGAAAGTACCTTAAATATATTAAGTATATTGATAGAACATTTTACTAAAAAAATCCTTTATTTGAATTTTACAAACAATTTAAACTGCATTTATAGATATTTAAATAATTACATTGTTGGGCCGGGAATCGAACTTGTTCCACGAGAAAAAATAATCAACCTGCAGTTTTATAATACCGATCAAAAGGTTTCATTATAAGGATTATTTTTTGGACTGTGATGATACCTTAAAGATGGTATATACAGGATGTCCCACGGCTATGCCACATGGAGGGAAAGTATATACATAGAAGAATAAGATAGACATCATTTTACTGAAAGAAGACATTGATTACTCTTAAATTCGTAGACACCTAATTAATCATAATTGTATTCATTAGGAAATTGTGTTAAGAGAGAGCCCTGGCACCCATAACACAAGTTTAATCTTAGCTTGGGTGTCAAAGGATCACAACCTGCGTAGCGTACCATTTTTTTATTGATTAGAAATAACCAAATGTATGGATTTAGTCTTAAGTCTTGCTGTAAAATTGTACTTTCTGGAAATAAAGTTATTTATTTATTTATTATTTACTTTATGAAAAGAGCCTACACCATCTTTGGGCCGGCAACGTAACCAAGACCTTTGGTCTGGTGTGTTCATCTTGATGACCCGATTGCTCGTTTGTCATCTGTGTTTGTCTATCTGTCACCTTCAAACACACAATAGAAAGACAATAGCAGCGCGAGAGCCGGCTGTCACTTGGTCGTTGATAGGTTAACTTCTGTACTGATTTAAGTCAAATGTTTACACAGTACCAAAATCACTCCAATCAAATGCCTTCAGCGCGCTCAAGCTAAGCCTTAGGGTCATGTTTCCGCCATATTTCCTTCACAATTCCAATCTCGGGTTTCAATGGAAAATATAAAGTGACAACCAATTGTACTTTCGACAGGCGTACTTATTATAGAAACGATTCTCATTCCTTTTGAACACGATTCCCTTCTGTTCTATTGACGACTTCTCAATCTAGTCTTTGAAGATTCAATTGTGTTGAACACTGACAAATGACTGAATTCGACAAATGGGCGTAAAGATTAATAGTTTTTGGGTAAAACTTAAAATACGTGACGAATGTTGGGTATGTTATATTAAAGAGCGGCTTTGTGTGAAGATTCGTCGATGAAATGTACTATGGTATGTTGTCTGTTAGTAATTAATTCTGATGTAAATATTAATAGATATACGTATAAAGGGACAGGTTTCCTTTCAACAGACTGCTGAAATTGCTGACGCTAGAAACATGAAATTCGCACAGTATTTTTATTTGTTAAAAGGATTAAATAGGTACTGTTTGTAAATAGGCGGGCAGTGTACATAATATTTATTTTTAACTCCGCCAGAACTTGAATCAAACTTTGAATGCAAAAGGCAAAACAGAAGGAAACACATGCAAGGCTTGATGCAAATTCAGGCGGAATTTATATCTATGTAATGTATGTGTATGGTTTCTGCTAAGTTACGCCTGATTATTTATAATTGTTTGTTTGTGATGTAATCGCGGGTTTACACCGCCGAAATTACTGGATGTAGTTACATTTTTATATCTGACTGCCCAACACAGTGGAGGATGATGTGTTTTTCTTTATAACTCCAGAGACTAAACAATGATTTGATTGATGGTTGTGCGTCAATCGATTTTTCTCAATCTTGCGAGTGAAAGATATGACAGTCAACAAAATTCAATATGGCGGCACCTACGCCATGTTGTAATAAGCTTAGGGCGATCCACTGTGTTATTTTCTATTGCCCTTACTAATAATCACTGTGTAAAGCCCCGTATTCATGGTAAACATTTTGTTTAGCAACATGGTTGCATAAACATGTTGACGAGTTGCTGTCATCATATTACGGGCAACACTTGTGTTGCGGTGTTGATCACGCCATACTGCAGAGTTGACGCCCGGCGAGCGTCAACATCAGTTGATCAACAGTTGCTAAACAAATGTTTACAATGAATACGGGGCTTTAAGTTATGCAAAGAATAAAGCCTGTGTAACCATACATTTTTTGACGTATAAACTAACCTGTCATAACTTTATGCAGCGATTATTAATTAGTAAGGCTCTATATGTTTTGTAGAAAGTTTTGTACTTTATTTTGGTTCTTCAAGGGAATTTTTAATTTATGTTTAAGAATATCGTATCGTAAAAATAAATTAAATTTAACATAAGTAATATAGAATCTAAAATCTAGGTGAACTACGGGGTTTTACGCACCTTTATTTTAATTGCGAAAACTTGTAAATGGCCACTGTTTTTGTACACTTATGAACCATAACTTTGTTAGCTGTAAGTTTTCCAAACATAATAAAATAAACTACATAAGAAAACCCTAAGTTAGAAACGCTTAATTGTACCAAATAGAATTAAGCCATATTTGCTCGCCTCTTAAGAAAGTTGACCCTCACCACGGCCGGATAAGATAGGTCATCGTGTCACAATATATCATTTTGGGTTCCAAGCAAATTGCTTTCCCGATACTTAACGTAAATCCGAGGTCTCGTGAGATATGGGAATATTATTTAGTTACTATGTAATAAACATGGGATGGTATTTCGTAATCCGATTGGAATATTAAAGTGGACGTCAGATTCAAATCTCAAGTCGCGCAATTTACAATATCCTGCTTTTTCTTATTAACACTTTTTAACCCTAGAAAGATAATCATATTTCATCTAGCGTTAAAGATAATCATACGTCTGTCAGACGTACCTTAGTTAATTAAGATTTTGCTTTATTGGTTTAAATTAATTGTTAGTATTCTATTTAAGTAAATAAAACTATAAAATAGCAATAATTAAGTTTAATTAACAAATTACAAACAAAAATCGTAAACTTCTTCACAAATTACCAAAAACTTAACTTGTCTTCTATTGGAACATTTAAAATCACTTTCAGTCTTTATATTTTCATGTTATTTTATTATATAATATAACAAGGGGTTGTAAACGTTTCTACACATGTAATACGCTCTGGCCCTCTAGCTGATCGACCAATATTCATTGCTAAGGTTCTACCGCGACTTCGACCCTTGTTGGACCACAAGCCCACAATGCTTATTTTTACCTCTGGGTGTACGCTAAAAACTAATAATTATACGGCTATTAGAAGGCGTAGCTTGGTCGGCAGTACACTCTGAATGGTCTTCAGCAGACATTTCGGGTATATCCACAGCTTCATAGATGAATTTTATTCGTCTTCAGTGTCACTCTGCACATCGTCTTCTAAGAGGTTTTATTCGCATTCACTTTCAGATTCTGATAGCGCTTCCTCTTCATTACCCGACTGCCGAAAGAAGGGTTATGTTTTTTAAGAGTATGTATGTTTGTACATATTATGTATGTACGTCTCATTCTATGGCACGTTCTACAGCCTAAACCGTTTAACGGGTTTCGACATAATAAAATGAGGTGTCATTGAATTCGTCTCAATTCGAATGACATAGGATATATTAATTTAAAAAAAAGGAGAAATAAAAAAAATATGATTATTTAATCAAAAAACCCAACTGCAATATCGGAAGTTGATGGCTTTGTTTTGTTTCATGTAACTGCCTATATTTTTTTATTTTGATATAAAAAGTTCTCAATTTGAGAATTATCTAATAGTAAATACGTGTAAATAACAATAAACAATCAGTTCAAATGATTGCAGAAGTTGCATTAAAGATAATCATACGTCTCGCGGACGTACGACATAGGTATATCTTTTATTTGAACGTACTTACCGTGGTGCTACTGCTGCTTAGCGCTAGTTCCGGTCGCCAAAAGAGTTAACTAGAGCAGCCAGCGTGCTGCGATTATAAATAAAAAATTTACAACGAAATTTAATTTCACGATACGTCTCGCGGACGTAGATTATCTTTCTAGGGTTAAGGTTCCGTACAAAAATAGTACAAAAGGAACCCTTATAGCTGTTTACTGCCCTAACGGTTAATGCTAGAAAGCTGAAACTTTGCACAGATAGAGATACCTATGTGTATTTACCACATCAACAGAGTGCTAAAATAAATACTGGAAAAATATTTTATTTTGGGGTACCCCCGTACGTGAAAAGTGGGGATAATTTTTTTTTCTATGTTTTTAAGAGAACTTTCTTAAGGATCCTTTTACGAGATATTCGGCTTTGAAGCGCTTTTTTTTCTGAAAATAGCTTTCTAACATCTAAACGGCTTCTGATGGCAGTCTGTGTGCCACTACAAAGGCTTAGGTTACTTTATTAGAACTCTGAAAATCGCGAAAAAAAAAATCTGCTATTTCTAACAAAAGTTCATTGCCCTCCCGACCTCATTGTACGAAACAGCTGATATTTTTTCGAGATTTCAGAGTTGGTTCCATAATTAGGGTTGTTTTTTTTATTAGTAGTTTCATCTCCTAGAAAGTTATTTAAGACCAAAAATACACCTAGTATAAAATGGTAAGCTGACTGACTGTTCTCATATCAACGCACAACTCAAACCGCAGGTCCTAGAGCCATGAAACTTGGACGTGTTCTTTGGCAAGAGTACACTCAAGTTAGAACCCACAACCTCTAAGAATGAGATTTTAACCGTAAACCACTAGGCCAGTCTAACACAGCACAAAATAAACAAAATGAAAGAAATATAGAACACGCCAAACGTGATCTTAGAAAATATAAGGAATATTCGAAGCTGTACGTGATAGAAAAATTATGAAAATAACGGAAGCCAGGAAATCCATACATACATACATACACATTGCTTCCCTTACCGACATCCGACTTATATTTCTTAGAAACAACCTATCCGCAAATTGGGGAAAATTGCAATAAGAATTTTCCGATCAAAAGTTTTCAATCGTTGACCTCGATTCTGTGGCCGGTTTAGGTAGATAGATATCTTATGTATAATAAAATGGTAAACTGACTGACTTATGCTCGAATACTTACACGTAATTTCGTTTGCGTTGTCTCGGCGTCAGAGACTCAGAGCAAGGGTAAATTAATACGCCGCGTTAGCGCCGCATGTGCGCGACGCGTGCGCAGCGTTACTACGGAGTACAACGCAATTGTGTGACGTCTGCACCGCGTTAGCGCAGCGTTCAATTGACTCCAGAGGAAACGCCGCGACAACGCGGCGTCCGCGCCGAGAAGTGGCGGCGTCTGCGCTGCGCATACGTTTATCGAACGCCTACGCTGGACAAACGCTAGTGTGAAGGCGCTCTAAGACGCTCTGAAATCTGTTGCTGACCTGATTTATCCCTTTATGACTGAATATTCAAACGACACTCAATTTTAGTTGTTCTCAAATCAGTTGCTGTCTTTGTCAGTCTTAAGGGATAAAAAAAGGACAGAAACAGATTTGAGAGCGTCTTATAGTTTTCTTTTGGGAGTGGGAAATCGTCAAATGACGTCTCCCGTCCTGGTTGCGGCGGGAGAGCGTGTCAGTCTTTTACTGACTAAAACCCACTCATGTTCCTTCGGTTGCCCTTTATGTTCCAGGGTCACGGTAACTATTATAAGCATTCCGCAACCCCGGCAGGCGTTGGCCCTGTTGGGCCCCTTCTCCTGCTGACTTCTCTTTGAGGCGCACGTGGAACATTAACGCGCCGTCGTCGACGCGGGCCTGGCCCTAGCCGGGCGGCGAGCTACCCATCGCTCGCCGTCCGCAGACCCGCGCCTTCGGTGGCCGGTAGTCTTCTTGCGACTCTCGACGTCTACGCCTGGGTGCGTTATAGTTAAGTGATGTTTGAGTATTCGGCCAATAGAGTGACAAAGACAGCAAATAATCCTTCGAACACACGTGATTTGAGACACAATAGAAAGACAATAGCAGTCCGACAGCCGGCTGTCGGTTGGTCGTCAAGAGGTTAAGTGACGTTTGATTATTCGGCCATAAGAGACATAAAACTTGGAGAGTAATATGTTATTTGGAAAGAAATTATTTTTGGGAATTTAACCTACCTTAATACCTATAGTGGTAAAAAAATGGTTGGAAGAGGTGAAAAAAAAATTTCGACATCCATGCGGGCGAAAGCTACTAACATAAATACTTTACAATAAACAAAATTAATATTTCCGTAACAAACTGCATAGAATTACGTTTCAATGTCTTATTCGTAACCATATACCTACTTACGTAAGTATACTACTTACGGTCGGAAACCATAAGTTGCGAGCACCGATTTGAACCGTTTACGCAGTTAACAGTGATTCGCGTGGGACGTCCGCTAATGGTAAACAGCTGTCGAGTTCTGCTAGTAATTCTTTATTAAATCTGTGGGCTAGGGCATTACGATAAAGTGATTTTTATCATAGAGCGTTTCTTAGTGGGTACCTACTCTTCATATAGAACACACTCTCCAAGTTTCATGTCTGCACGATCTTTACTATATTTTTCCTTGAGTTCTTTCGCAATTATCAAACGGCTGAACGGATTTTGATGATATGTCGCTAGTTTTGCCTTAATGACTCAAGTGTCGCTGGGTATATTAAAATTAAACCCGCTAGAAATATCACAAAAAAAAATTACTGTTCAGGTGTCTTTCTACGTCATTGTATAATGGATAAAAAAGTATAGAATTCATAAGGAACAAAGTAATTAAAAGCGATTATGCGTAATTGCAAGTTTCAATGTTCGACCCCTACTCAGGTATCAGGTGTAAAAGCAACCATAAAAGCATGTTAAAAGTGAACTTCAAACTCATCCTCTTAAGCGTAAATAACTAGGTAACAATGTTGAAGTTATGACCACGTAAAGTGTATGGCAATTAAGAATAATAGCTTTTAACAATATCCTGTAAAATATTAATAAAACTACGTGTCAGGTACGTGTTTTGGGGTATGATCAGAAGCTAGGTTTCCTATCCTTATGGCTAAACACCCCCTCAAAAATGTGCGGATTTTATCACTTCTTGCGTCAGAGCCCGATGCATTCAAACAATCATGCTCATCACACAAAGTTTATCCTGGGTGGGAATCGGATCTACGACCTCCAGGGTAGTAGTCAGGGTCACTCACCACTAGACCAACAAGTCTATCAGAATGAACCACATGTGGTTTAAAGTACCAAACCCCTAGTTTACAGTTAATTCCTAAAAAAGGGACCAGTTAGACGCTCAGTTCCGCAATTGGCTAGCACTCTAGAAGAACGTAACCCATTTTTTTTCGAGAATGGAGTGTAATTATACTTTAAAAGCAGCAATTACACACACAGCACAACAGCGTGATGTCAAAATTCTCATTTTTTTATTTTATTAACAAACCTTCTTCGAACTCATTACTAACTTTAGTTTTGATGTTTTGTTTTAGAAAAAATACTAGCTTTTGCCCGCGGTTTCACTCGCGTTAGAAAGAGACAAAAAGTAGCCTATGTTACTCTCCATCCTTTCAACTATTTCCACTTAAAAATTCACGTCAATTCGTAGCTCCGTTTTGCCGTAAAAGAAAAACAAACATACAGACAGACAGACAGACCCACTTTCCCAGTTATAATATTAGTATGGATATATTTCTATCGACACACAGCTCCATAGAAAACCAAACTTCTAACACAACATATCAAAAACAGAAATAACTTGTAAAATATATGTAATGAAAACCTTAACTTGGCACGTTATAAGCTAAAATCTTAAGTGAAAGGCCTTCAGGCTGCTTTGAAACTAAATATCTTTAAAAGTGTTTGTTTTATTTCTAGACTGTTCGCTATCAAGGTGGGGTCGGTTTCCTGTACGTGACGTGTATATAGAATACTCTGTGAGAGAAAATTTAAGTGTTTTCTATAGGAATCGTTTGTCTTAAGTGGGAAGGGGATTGGGATGAATGTAGACAAAATTAATTAACTCTACGAAACATGCACGGCAAAATATTGTTTTCAATTGCATTAAAATTAATAAATTAGGTTATTGAATTGGCAAATAACTAACTAATTTTTTACTAGTAATACGGTAGTTTGTAAACTACCGTATTACAAAACAAACTACCGTATTACAATTGATAATGGTGTACCATTATCAATTGACGTACTTTTGATGAGCTGTCAAAACGAAATAGGCGAGACGACAAAAAAAAAAGTAATTAGTCCGTCAAATAGATTATCAAGAAATTTTGGACACGTATTTTTTCTTTTTTCTCGTAAACGAAGAATGACGACGAAGATACAATGCGTTAAAGTTGCGCATGACGTCACAATCAGAAACATATTTTGCAGGACGGTGACGTCAAAAGCCCCCACTCCGGAACTTTATTTTATTTTATTACTTAAAGGAAAACTTACAGCTAGTACAATAAATGGAGCATCAAACTACGTAAGTGCTCTTTATCTTTGTATTTTTTTATTAATTTGATCAAGCAAAAAATACGTGTCCCGTATTTTTGGCTGATCTATCAGACGGACTAAACAGAATGCCATTTTTTTAATGTTGTCGTCATCCCTATTCTCCAATAGATTTTGTATGGCAATGGCAACTTATGACGTCACTAAAATAACAACTCACTTGATTATCTATTTATTGATTTCAAAGAAACTAAAAATCAAATTTTATAGCAAATTGAAAATGAACCGAATTTATTGGGCTAAAATTAAAAGAGGTTTTATAGAAATTGGGTCTTTATTGGTTAATGGTGTAAACTATCCAATTAGTGATTATACTCATGAGTACATTTCTCAATAATCTTATCTATTCATTTATTTAACGAAAGTACAAGACCGTAGTTAGTTCTCCGTCCTCCTTCGCCTTTAGTTTCCAATCCTCTATAAAATGTTAAAACGCGATTGCCTCAATTTCCTCCATAGATTTTATTATATGACAATAAAGTCTTTTGTCAGGTCATAAGGAGTAAGGCAAAGTCGGCCGTATAACTGCACCCGCATAAGTAGTAGCCTATGTCCTCCGTTGGGGCGCAAATTATTCCATCATCATCTCCCTAGCCTTTTCCCAACTACGTTGGGGTCGGCTTCCAGCCTAACCGGATTCAGCTTGATACCAGTGTTTTACGTGAAGCGACTGCCTATCAGACCGTCACAACCTAGTAATGGGGCGACACGATACCCTTTGGTTAGACTGGTCAGACTTTCTGGCTTCTGAATACCCGTAACGACTGTCAAAGTTCTACGAATGACAACCGGGACCAACGGCTTAACGTGCTTTCCGAGGCACGGGATGTCAGTGATGTCCAAGATAAACTTTCGAAAGTACAGTCAGCAAAGTACATAAGCATACAGGGCTGTCAGATACAGTTTAAGTTTTCTCAAAAACCCACGGATATTTTCTAATAAAAAATTTAACTATAGTAGAAAATGACTAGTTCTTCAATTAGGTTAAATTTCATTTAAATACATTCATTGGTTTTCAAGAAAACCTCAATTGTAGATGACGGCCCTGTATCTTATATATATAAAACAAAGTCGGGTTTGTTACAACACTTATAACTCGAGATCGGCTAGACCAATTTTCATGGTTTTTGGTTCGTTGGATTTGTCCCCGCCCCGAATAGCAGAATACATCTTAAAAATAATTATAACATAATTATAAAAGATGAATCATTTTCCCTTATAGTTAATTCTAAATTCAATTAAAGATTGAAAACTTAAGAGAACAATAGTACTAGGAGCGCAGTAATGTGAAGTGATAATGTGAGAAAATTTAAAATATTGAGATACTTAGTACTTAAATCAATCAAAAGTACTAGGGGCGCAGTTGTGTGAAGTGGTTAATAGAAAATGTGAGCGCAATTTTAAGAAAATATAGGTACGTTTATGAACTTAAATAATATCCATCCATACTAATATTACAAATGGGAAAGTGTGTCTGTCTGTTTGTCTTTCTTGCACGGCAAAACGGAGCGACGAATTGTCGTGATGTGGAGATAGTTGAAGGGATGGAGAGTAACATAAGCTACTTTTTGTCTCTTTTTAACGCGAGCGAAGCCGCGGGCAAAAGCTAGTACTTATATACTTCGCAACAAGACACACGAGAGGCGGGTGCCTTATCCACTGGGCCATCACGACAGGCGCAATTTATTCCAATTTAAAAAAAAGTTTAATTTGAAAAAATGTACAAAATTTACTTTACGTACCGGTCATTATTAACAAATCACTAGAACACTGCCTAAACTCTAACCCAACGAACAAACCAAAGCAAATCCATATTTTCATTCAATCCCCGTCTTGCACAAAAAATCCATTAGACACGGTTACAACGGTTATTCAGTGATTAATTTACACTGTCTCCTCGCCTTCTAAAACAAGACATTCACGACTAAGCGAAGCTCTAATGGATAGCAAACAATTCTTTATTTCCACGAGGAAAAACAACGTAGATTATAGCGGAGAATGGCGGTGGATATAATGATTCTCTTAAAATGTTTTCGTTGAAATCGGCGTGGTGTTGTGGAATAAAGGTTTTTTGTTTTAACACCTATGTTTACTTGACTGCGGCTTAGCAAAAGGTTGGTTTTTCGATAAATCTTAGACGCGTACAATATTACAAAAAGAGTTTTTTAAAACCCTAGCGCTTGTAAAGTAGCATCTAGACTTATTTTTGGCTAGTTAAATGCAGTTTATTACGAAACTGCGATTTTTGCTTGACCATTATTTGCCTTGAACTAGCGTAGTGAGTATAGTCGTGGGTTTAATGCCAACCCAGGACAAAAATTTGCGTGATGAGCATGATTTTTTTCAGCAGTGTCTGGGTGTAATTTATTTATAATATGTATGTATTTATATATAAATTATATAAATATGTTTATCAGTTGTCTGTTTACCATAGTACACGCTCTGCTTAGTTTTGGATCAGATGGCCGTGTGTGAGTTTTCCTTGGATATTAATTTATTAATTTATTTTAATTACAAGCTAGTGTTATTTTTATTACTGTGATTTTGCAAAATGTGACAAATTCAAATATATTTTATTTTATTTTATTAGTATCCTTATCCCGTAAAACCAGAATTTACAGTACTCTTGATTACGGAGCATAGCAACTGCGCTTGGTTTGCATAGTTATGACGTTTTCTCCGGACAGATCCTTTACAAAGGAATAATCTAAATCAGTGCGCCAATTGTCCCGGGTTTTTCTTTGAAGAGGCTAATGATCCTACAAAAGTATTGGAAATTTATACTTACATAGACTATTTATTTATTTATTTGAACTTTATGCACATATTATGTACAATATGCCTTAGGCATTCTCTACCAGTCTACCTTAGGGATAACAAAGTAGGTGCATTATTAAAAAAAAAAACAGAAGAATACAACTTAAAATAGAAAAAAGAATAGACATAATTACCTACTTATTTATAAATAAAAGTATATACTAAATATATATAATTTACATACATACATATAAAACAAAGAATGTAGTGACTGGTCAATAGACTCTGCTCCTATATTTCGAAAATGAATCAAAAATTTTCGCTTTACTATTTTTTATAGGAGACTTGTGTTCGTCCGCTGTAATCAATACTCGAAAGACAAAGTTGGGAGTAAAAGCTAATAGCAATACAAACTGTACCATGCATGTTTGATAAAATATTTGTGTACCTTTGAGATACAATGCAATATAAACCTAATTTAAAAAAGTGTACATACCCATTTACCGCGAATTTAATGCCAAGTGAAGTGGCACCATGAAATACAAATATTTGTGTCAAATAATTATAAAGAATTGATTGAAAAATCTACAACATATGATGACTATTTTGGAGCTTCGTCAAAAGGGTAGATCGATCTATCTTGACCGTAATTTTCAACGACCAACTGACAGCCGGCTGTCGCTCTGCTATTGTCTTTCTATTGTGTCTCAAATCACGTGTGTTTGAAGGTTTAATAATAAAATCTCGTTCAAAAATGTTGGTTAATGTCGTGAACTAATAAAATTACGAGAATAGACACATACTAGCAGCCTCCTTACCAACGTTTAAAGTAAGATTGTTTTATTCCTGTTCAGGAGTGTGCAAGTGACAGCGTTAGACACGTTGTCTAGCGCCGTCTCTTTCCCACTGAAAATAATATCAAAGTAATACTGCTATAAGGGCTTGTGGTACGCCCCCTGTACTTCCATATAGATCCCGGAACTCGTTAACAAAACTTTTTTTAACGAGCACGCAAAGTTTTAATGAGCTAAAAACTCAGAGCAAAAGGAAATACCTACGTGAAAAATATTTAAAGTCGATATTGGTTCGGCTCATATTGAAACTTATAAAGTAACAAGCTTTTGCCCGCGGCTTCGCTCGTATTAGAACAAGACAAAATAAGTCTATGTCACTCTCCATTACTCTCCATCCATTTAACTATCTCTTCTTTGCTTATCTTGGGTATGTTAGGATACAATGAGTTAAAGGTGGGAAGGGAGTTAGCGCTAGTCTCATATATCTTTAAGGTAATAAGGGGAAAGATTCACAATCCAGACGTATTGCAACAAGTATACATGTGGGTTCCAGACAGATACGTGTGGCGGCGGCGGCGGCCGCGGCTGCTGGCGGTGCCGCGCGGCCGCACAAAGCTAATGAATGAAGCGCCATTTACTCGCGCACTCCGTATCCTCAATAGTATAGCAGAGGATATAGATATATTTTGTTGTACTCTGGGTGGGTTCACAGTGAGGGCACTTTTCGAAATAAGTTATGGTTCTACTGGTACATAGATATACATAGTGTAATTAATAAATGGTCAAAAATGATTAGCTGGTAACGGTGTAATGGTAGTTTGTAAGTTGTCTACATTATCGCATTAGGTGATAAACCTGTAAAGATAAATGTTTGATGGATATAAATATTGAAATATTGTGTGTCTGTCACTCTCTGTTTTGCCGTGAAAGACGGACAAACCGACAGACAGACAACAAGACATTGTACGGCAACCAAGCTATCTGTCTACCAGAGTTACCAGTTAGTGCGTTGCATTGCGTTGCGTATTCTTAGGGTACGGAATCCTAGCACAAATAAATTTGCATTTTATTTTATGCTATTTTGTCGTAAGGCGTACAGACTAAAATAATTATAGTCAATAATATATAACTAAATTGATAATTACGAGCCTTCAGATAAATTATTATCCCTTAAATAATAATATAAATTATTACCATAATCCAAGTTCTAATTTATCAATTTTATTGTTATTATGATGACGGGCCTGTTGGTGTAGTGCTTAGTAGCCCTGACTGCTAAGCCGGAGGTCGTGGGTTCGATTCCCACCCAGAACAAACTTTGTGTAATGAGCATGATTGTTTGTTCTGTGTGTAAGTGTAATTTATCTATAATATGTATGTATTTATAAATTATATAAGTATGTATATCAGTTGTCTGGTTACCATAACACAAGCTCTTAGCAGAGCTTAACTTGGGATCAGATAACCGTGTGTGAGTTGTCCCAGTATATTTATTATTATTATTTATTTATTAGTTATTCACTCAAGTTAGTCCGTTTCGTTCAAACTTATGCTAATTTGTTCAAATCGAAAGTCAATCTGAGGGCATAGAAAAGTGGCATTGTAGAATAGAAAACGAAAACGAATAGATTGTAAAATGTATGGAATTGACATAAGCTTTCGCTAAACAATTTGACATCTCCATACATTATATTATACAATATATATTCGTTTTCGCTCCCAGCCGGGGCTGGACAGCAAACGGTTTAAGTTCAGACAAGTACTTACCTATTCTATAAAAAAGATAGTTCTGCTAAACGCTTATTAGAGTGCTTACACTGGTTTAGAAAAGGTCAATGCAACATATTTTGTTTTGTTTAATCTGTGACTGGCTTTTCGCAATACGAAGATGTGTTCCTACCCCAAAATGTAATGTGTCTTATATGCCTGAAATTACATCGGCACCAGGCAGGCAGAAGTGTACGATTTCTCAATGCAACCAAACAGCTTCAACTTTCTTTCTGACTAATCGACCGACTCTTTGACAATAGGCAAGACGACGAAAAAAAAGTAATTAGTCCGTCATTGAGATTATTAAAAAATTATGGACACGTATTTTTTCTTTTTTCTCGTAAACGAAAAATGACGGCGATACAGTGCGTTGAAGTTGTGCGTGACGTCACGATCAGATACAATTTTTGCATTACGGTCGCGTCAAAAGCCCCCACTATGCCCCCAGTCCCCAACTTTGTTGCTCTTTATCTTTGTATTTTTTTAATATTTTGATGAAGAAAAAAATACGTGTCCCGTATTTTTGGCCGATCTACAAGACGGACTAAACAGAATGCCATTTTTTTATGTTGTCGTCATCCCTATTCATAAGTGCCTGTATACGGTCTAACTGAAATAACTGCTTTGATTTTGAATAGAACACAGTAATATAATACTTTGTTAAATTTTCGCAAAATGGCGATAATTGGTTTCTTTACTTTACCCAACGATCCTATATCAAAACTTGTCCAATCAAAGAGCAACCTACCTAACTTTACACACATGATTGAGCATTTAATTAGTTGATTTTCTACGCACCCAATTATGATAAAATGATATTTACTTTGTAAATTGGTATAATATGACCTTTTAGACGTCAATATTGATTTTGCTTATTATAAACAAGGGGTCGTTATAGCCTAGTGGTTAATGCGCCCTCCTCTCATACAAGAGGTAGTGGGTTTAAATCCGGGCAAGTACCTATGTGACTTTTTCAATTCATATGTACTTTCTAAAGTTTATCTCGGACATCACAGAGATCGGTGAAAGAAAACATCGTGAGGAAACCTGGACTAGTTAATATGAGTCAAAAATCGCTAATCCGCCTTGAGCAAGTGTGGTGATCAATGCTCGTTCCTTCTCTGAATGAGAAGCGGCCTTTGCTCTGCAGTGGGACAGTAATAGGCTGGTATTATTATATACTAGCTTTTGCCCGCGCCTTCGTCCGCGTGTAATAATAGTTTCCGTTCCAGGGGATTTCTGGATGAAAATTATCCTATGTCCTTTCTTGGGTCCCGGACTATATCTGTACCAAATTTCATTCAAATCGGTTCAGTGGTTGAGGCGTGAAGAAGAGACAGACAGACAGAGCTACTTTCGCATTTATAATATTAAAAAGTACGGATATACGGGATGGGGCGGTCGTTCCTACTCTGAGAAGAAAAATCAGAAAATGCAAGAAGCAAGAGAAATGATAATACAATCTTTATAAAAAAGATGCCTATGCCCAACTGTGGGATATTAAAGTAAGTTTCAAGTGTATTGATATTACCAAAAATTTTTGACGTTAAGAAACTTAATAAATTATATAATCATAAAACTTCACTGCAATATCGGATGTCGGCGGCTTTGCTTCTGTTCATGAAGGAAACAACCAGGTTGTATAGTCTTTGCTTCTGTTTCACGTAATTGCCACCAACTTCCTAAATTGCAGTTTTTAGGTTTTTTGATTATTGACAATGCTCGAAAAACATAACCCTAACTTTGGTAGTCGGGTAAAAAGTTTGTTTGTTAGTTTATCAGTGGGTTATTATGACTTATCTCTGAAACGATTGAACCTGTTCGCTTAACCGATTTTTAACGATATTGTCACTAGCACACAGTTTATCTTGGACATCACTGGCATCCCATGCCTCGGAAAGCACGTTAAGCCGTTGGTCCCGGTTGTCATTCGTAGAACTTTGACAGTCGTTACGGGTAGTCAGAAGCCAGAAAGTCCGACCAGTCTAACCAAGGGGTGTCGTGTCGCCCATTTACTGCGTTGTGGAGGTCTGATAGGCAGTCGCTTTACGTAAAACACTGGTATGATGAATCAGGTAAGGCTGGAAGCCGACCCCAACATTCCTGGGTAAAAGGCTAGGAAGATTGTCACTAGCACACAGCTGATATTACAAAGAACAATTTACTTTTATTTAAAAAAGGACAACTATAAAATACCCTACAGAACGCGAGTAAAACCACGGCTCGCAGTTAATTAACAGAACATCATTAATGCTTACCGAAGCGGACCGGTTGACTCGAGACAAAGTTTTAATGAGCTAAAAACTCAGAGCAAAAGGAAATACCTACGTGAAAAATATTTAAAGTCGATATTGGTTCGGCTCATATTGAAACTTATAAAGTAACAAGCTTTTGCCCGCGGCTTCGCTCGTATTAGAACAAGACAAAATAAGTCTATGTCACTCTCCATTACTCTCCATCCATTTAACTATCTCTTCTTTGCTTATCTTGGGTATGTTAGGATACAATGAGTTAAAGGTGGGAAGGGAGTTAGCGCTAGTCTCATATATCTTTAAGGTAATAAGGGGAAAGATTCACAATCCAGACGTATTGCAACAAGTATACATGTGGGTTCCAGACAGATACGTGTGGCGGCGGCGGCGGCCGCGGCTGCTGGCGGTGCCGCGCGGCCGCACAAAGCTAATGAATGAAGCGCCATTTACTCGCGCACTCCGTATCCTCAATAGTATAGCAGAGGATATAGATATATTTTGTTGTACTCTGGGTGGGTTCACAGTGAGGGCACTTTTCGAAATAAGTTATGGTTCTACTGGTACATAGATATACATAGTGTAATTAATAAATGGTCAAAAATGATTAGCTGGTAACGGTGTAATGGTAGTTTGTAAGTTGTCTACATTATCGCATTAGGTGATAAACCTGTAAAGATAAATGTTTGATGGATATAAATATTGAAATATTGTGTGTCTGTCACTCTCTGTTTTGCCGTGAAAGACGGACAAACCGACAGACAGACAACAAGACATTGTACGGCAACCAAGCTATCTGTCTACCAGAGTTACCAGTTAGTGCGTTGCATTGCGTTGCGTATTCTTAGGGTACGGAATCCTAGCACAAATAAATTTGCATTTTATTTTATGCTATTTTGTCGTAAGGCGTACAGACTAAAATAATTATAGTCAATAATATATAACTAAATTGATAATTACGAGCCTTCAGATAAATTATTATCCCTTAAATAATAATATAAATTATTACCATAATCCAAGTTCTAATTTATCAATTTTATTGTTATTATGATGACGGGCCTGTTGGTGTAGTGCTTAGTAGCCCTGACTGCTAAGCCGGAGGTCGTGGGTTCGATTCCCACCCAGAACAAACTTTGTGTAATGAGCATGATTGTTTGTTCTGTGTGTAAGTGTAATTTATCTATAATATGTATGTATTTATAAATTATATAAGTATGTATATCAGTTGTCTGGTTACCATAACACAAGCTCTTAGCAGAGCTTAACTTGGGATCAGATAACCGTGTGTGAGTTGTCCCAGTATATTTATTATTATTATTTATTTATTAGTTATTCACTCAAGTTAGTCCGTTTCGTTCAAACTTATGCTAATTTGTTCAAATCGAAAGTCAATCTGAGGGCATAGAAAAGTGGCATTGTAGAATAGAAAACGAAAACGAATAGATTGTAAAATGTATGGAATTGACATAAGCTTTCGCTAAACAATTTGACATCTCCATACATTATATTATACAATATATATTCGTTTTCGCTCCCAGCCGGGGCTGGACAGCAAACGGTTTAAGTTCAGACAAGTACTTACCTATTCTATAAAAAAGATAGTTCTGCTAAACGCTTATTAGAGTGCTTACACTGGTTTAGAAAAGGTCAATGCAACATATTTTGTTTTGTTTAATCTGTGACTGGCTTTTCGCAATACGAAGATGTGTTCCTACCCCAAAATGTAATGTGTCTTATATGCCTGAAATTACATCGGCACCAGGCAGGCAGAAGTGTACGATTTCTCAATGCAACCAAACAGCTTCAACTTTCTTTCTGACTAATCGACCGACTCTTTGACAATAGGCAAGACGACGAAAAAAAAGTAATTAGTCCGTCATTGAGATTATTAAAAAATTATGGACACGTATTTTTTCTTTTTTCTCGTAAACGAAAAATGACGGCGATACAGTGCGTTGAAGTTGTGCGTGACGTCACGATCAGATACAATTTTTGCATTACGGTCGCGTCAAAAGCCCCCACTATGCCCCCAGTCCCCAACTTTGTTGCTCTTTATCTTTGTATTTTTTTAATATTTTGATGAAGAAAAAAATACGTGTCCCGTATTTTTGGCCGATCTACAAGACGGACTAAACAGAATGCCATTTTTTTATGTTGTCGTCATCCCTATTCATAAGTGCCTGTATACGGTCTAACTGAAATAACTGCTTTGATTTTGAATAGAACACAGTAATATAATACTTTGTTAAATTTTCGCAAAATGGCGATAATTGGTTTCTTTACTTTACCCAACGATCCTATATCAAAACTTGTCCAATCAAAGAGCAACCTACCTAACTTTACACACATGATTGAGCATTTAATTAGTTGATTTTCTACGCACCCAATTATGATAAAATGATATTTACTTTGTAAATTGGTATAATATGACCTTTTAGACGTCAATATTGATTTTGCTTATTATAAACAAGGGGTCGTTATAGCCTAGTGGTTAATGCGCCCTCCTCTCATACAAGAGGTAGTGGGTTTAAATCCGGGCAAGTACCTATGTGACTTTTTCAATTCATATGTACTTTCTAAAGTTTATCTCGGACATCACAGAGATCGGTGAAAGAAAACATCGTGAGGAAACCTGGACTAGTTAATATGAGTCAAAAATCGCTAATCCGCCTTGAGCAAGTGTGGTGATCAATGCTCGTTCCTTCTCTGAATGAGAAGCGGCCTTTGCTCTGCAGTGGGACAGTAATAGGCTGGTATTATTATATACTAGCTTTTGCCCGCGCCTTCGTCCGCGTGGAATAATAGTTTCCGTTCCCAGGGGATTTCTGGGATGAAAATTATCCTATGTCCTTTCTTGGGTCCCGGACTATATCTGTACCAAATTTCATTCAAATCGGTTCAGTGGTTGAGGCGTGAAGAAGAGACAGACAGACAGAGCTACTTTCGCATTTATAATATTAAAAAGTACGGATATACGGGATGGGGCGGTCGTTCCTACTCTGAGAAGAAAAATCAGAAAATGCAAGAAGCAAGAGAAATGATAATACAATCTTTATAAAAAAGATGCCTATGCCCAACTGTGGGATATTAAAGTAAGTTTCAAGTGTATTGATATTACCAAAAATTTTTGACGTTAAGAAACTTAATAAATTATATAATCATAAAACTTCACTGCAATATCGGATGTCGGCGGCTTTGCTTCTGTTCATGAAGGAAACAACCAGGTTGTATAGTCTTTGCTTCTGTTTCACGTAATTGCCACCAACTTCCTAAATTGCAGTTTTTAGGTTTTTTGATTATTGACAATGCTCGAAAAACATAACCCTAACTTTGGTAGTCGGGTAAAAAGTTTGTTTGTTAGTTTATCAGTGGGTTATTATGACTTATCTCTGAAACGATTGAACCTGTTCGCTTAACCGATTTTTAACGATATTGTCACTAGCACACAGTTTATCTTGGACATCACTGGCATCCCATGCCTCGGAAAGCACGTTAAGCCGTTGGTCCCGGTTGTCATTCGTAGAACTTTGACAGTCGTTACGGGTAGTCAGAAGCCAGAAAGTCCGACCAGTCTAACCAAGGGGTGTCGTGTCGCCCATTTACTGCGTTGTGGAGGTCTGATAGGCAGTCGCTTTACGTAAAACACTGGTATGATGAATCAGGTAAGGCTGGAAGCCGACCCCAACATTCCTGGGTAAAAGGCTAGGAAGATTGTCACTAGCACACAGCTGATATTACAAAGAACAATTTACTTTTATTTAAAAAAGGACAACTATAAAATACCCTACAGAACGCGAGTAAAACCACGGCTCGCAGTTAATTAACAGAACATCATTAATGCTTACCGAAGCGGACCGGTTGACTCGAGACAGTATGATTCATGTAATGTCGACAACAGGACCCAATTAAGTGGTCCTGTGAGAAATTGATGTAAGTAATTATCGATGCGGGGGTACCTAGCTGGGTAACTGATCTGGGGTAATGGCGGACAATTAATGGTAGAATTATAATGGCTTATAATTGGGTTCGAGCAGACGATTACACAAACCAATTTTTTGACGCGAGTGCCCCATTCGTATCGTATGCGAAATTCCGATTATTAAGCGTGGTTTCATTTCCTTGTTGGTAACAAGGTCGAGCAAAAGTTTATTAAGGTTTTCCACCAGGAGTTTTTGATTTGCTGTTGGAGTTTGAACGTTTGTACCCCTGTGCCTCAAAAAGCACGCGAAGGAACAGGCTTATATGCTTTTTGAGGAATTATTAATTACTAACTTCTGCCCGCGGCTTCGCTCGCGTTAGAAAGAGACAAAAAGTAGCCTATGTTACTCTCCATCCCTTCAACTATCTCCACTCAAAAAATCACGTCAATTCATCGCTCCGTTTTGCCGTGAAAGAAAGACAAACAGACAGACAGACACACTTTCCCATTTATAATATTAGTATAGATGCCATTAAGGTTGAAAAGTCAGAGTCGGATAATTCATCACATAAGCTAGAAGACATTCATTAATCTAGAGTAGGATTTATATCTTTTTTATGAAATACTAGTAGTTTTTCATGTAAAACGGGTTCCACCATTTTCACCGACTTAGTTATAAAATTCATTACTAACGCAGTGTCCTGCGTGAGCGACGAACGCGACGCGACGCGATGCAACACGACGCGACGTAATGCTACGCGATGCTATACGCGACAAATGTCCTACGTGATTTTGGTCATTACTTCTCGAATCATGGAGAAGTACAGTAGAAGACACCGTGTAACTCGGTGAATAAATTCTACAAGAACCAAATTATGAGACCAAGATTTTATAAAACTTAATTTTTTCTCAATTAACTTTTACATATCATGGTTACATAATTTGTCCGTGGAATTTCTTGCTTGTTCTTTTACTTTAGAAATATGCAACTACCGTCATTTTAAGACCGAACGACCGGCTGTATAATTCATAGTTGGTCTAAATAAATTTAAAATTTACCAACCAACCGACTTTTCGGCAATTCACAACTAGCTGTAAACGTTCTTTGGTTTTTGATTCCGGACCATAAAAACTCCTATAACGGTAATAAACGGCACTGGCTGGCGACCACGAAAACTCTTAATACTCGCCATTGTGGAGAATGCGATAAACTTGGTGTGTCCAATATACGCCGATTATATTACATTGTACGATCACGCAAGTAGAGTAACACGCGAGAACACTTCCATTTAAACTTCTAATAACAGTGATGCTTAAATTAAGGCAAGTGGAAGACCGATATAAAGGTATTTTACATGGGTAGTGTTAATTGAAGTTTCTTGTTTATGTACTAACTTTTACTTGAATTTAATCAATGATATTATAAGTAAAATGGTGTAGATAGGTTATAGGTAGTCAGCAAGTGGCACTTTATAATGTAGGTATTTCACCAAAGGCTTGTGTTTAAACACCGCCCAAAAAAGTACCAATTATACTACCAAAAAAGTTCTAAACGGCTACCAAAATGGATAAATGGTCACCCAATAACGCTTCTTAAAATATTATGAACTAAATCCAATTTGGTTTTTATATGAATTTGACTGAAAACTGAAACTTTATATGAATCACTAGTAGATCTGGCGCCCGGAGGCCGCTGCCGGCCGTGGCACGCTCGCTGCGCTCGCTCGCCTTCGCGCGTTGTGTGGTCACAGTTCTAACCTAAACTAACCTAGCAAAATTTGGTGACCATTAATCCATTTTGGTAGCCAAAAAGTTTTTTTTTGTTGATCACTTAAATTATATCCTTCACCAAATTATACTTGTCACAAATTATATTCGTCTCTATTTCACTCGCAATAGGTATTTGAATCATGTCATCCTACTTTGACATCTAATAGTATGTGTGCGTTAGCGTGCCGTTTTTGAACTTTTTATCTAAGTACAATATCATTGACTTTAAGGCGTTTTTCATACATGCATCATGAAGGTATATTTTATACATGCATAACTAATATTATAAAGGTGAAGAGTTTATTTGATTGAAAGCGCTAATCTCAGGGAGTATTGGATCGATTTTTTTTGTGTTAAATGCCCATGCCCATTTATCAAGGAAGCCTAAAACATCGCGCTACGGTCTACGGAAACGGATTAGTAACCAAAAATAAAAAAAACCCTAATTATCAAAAATTTGTAATATCGCATCGGTGCAAAGCTGTGGCTTAGGAAAGGCTTCTTCTATTTTTTCATCGACTAGGTTGCGGGTTCAAACCAGGAAAGTATCAATGTGACGTTTCAATTAACCTGTACTTTTAGAAGGCTGTACTACTACTACTAGACACGCCTCGCATTGTCAGGAGGTTCCTTTGGAACTCTTGGGCTCTCTCTCGTGACTCGTGTAACTTTTTACACATTTCCCATACGAACGCTGTCAAAGTTGACAAATATCCGGTTAATGACTTGTCATTGAGACACGATTGCAAATAGCAGACTTGGTCCCCTGACCGCCGGTAGCGTGGATCCTGTTCCTGATACCTGATATTTTTATAAATATTTAAAAATGTTTTTTTTTGCAAAACGAGCAGTTAACTGCCCTCATAACACAGCCAAACATAGCTAGTCTAACTACAACAACTTTCTTAATCGTAGCTATGTAGCCTAAACTACAATACAAGTCCATAGTTAATTACTTATATTTCTTTATTGATGTCCCAAAAATAACGTTACCTTTGCTACCCTTGAACAAATTGAACCGAAACCCGAGGTTGTTGACGTCGATCGAAGTCTAGCGTGTAGAGTGGACCCATTGAACTAGTCTGATCAATTAATTGTAATTTCTAAGAAAGAACCATGGGCGATTTGGCCGGGCCAATGTAATGTTGTAGTGAACATGTGTCTTAATTTTTAAAGAATGCGCCAAAGATTGCTGCGCTTTGTTACTTAATCCTTAGAACACACGTGATTTGAGACACAATAGAAAGACAATAGCAGCCCGACAGCGGGCTGTCGGTTGGTCGTTGACAGGTTAAGTTGTCAACGTATACGAGATTGGTTATCATGGAGCAATACACATCTCAATAAGGTGAAACGATCATGTTTTGAGAATCCACACTAATATTATAAATAGGAAAGTGTGTCTGTCTGTCTGTCTGTCTGTATGTTTGTATTTCTTTCACGGCAAAACAAAGCGCCGAATTGACGTGATTTTTTAAGTAGAGATAGTTGAAGGGATGGAGAGTAGCATAGGGTACTTTTTGTCTCTTTCTAACGCGAGCAAAGCCGCGGGCGAAAGCTAGTGCTAATATAATTAATCATAAATTTCCGAGTCGAATGATCTTTCTGTTTGAAGATTAGTATATTTTTATTAATAAACATTTGCACAATAATTTAGGTTCGTGAAGTTCAGGCGAACTTATTTGGATTAAAGAAAATAACTTGTGACCATCCTAAGGAAAAGTGCTGATGTCTAAAATGCAAATATTTTTTTATCTAGTTTAGAGATTGATGTCTTCAACTCAAATTATAAATGTTTTGTGTCAAATAAAGAAAAATCATTAATACTAATTATTTTTACATCAAATTCTCTTAAGTATGCCACATATTTAGGTAGAAAAAACCCTAACATCAGTTATACCACTACACATTCACATCTTCATAACTTAAGCTTTAAGGGACTCAAACTTAACTTGTAATGAACTTCAACAAAGTCCTCTAAAACATGACTGTACCCAAAACTTAGTTTTAATAAGTCCCCTGTTGGCTCGCCTAATAAGCTTTTTTTTACCGTCAAGTTTACGGTCCGCAATCCCAATAAAACTCCATCAAGGAAGGTGGAAGAACGTGCATGTACAGGAACAGTTCTGCGGTTTAGGAACACAGGGTTACACACCAAGAAAAACAGAATTTCAAACAAAAATAAACCACACACAACCAATAATTTTCGTTCAAGAACTAGTTTGACTGATGACCCAAGCATCGGATTACCGACCGCTGATAAACAACGTCTTTGACAGTTTCAACTCTTATGTTGACATAAACTTGCTCCACCAAATCACGTCCCAGTTTGTTTGAAGTCGACCTACTGTATTCGGGCGCTGTATTTCACGGAAACAGCGGGCCAGGGTGAGGGGCGGGGCGTCGTTTGGTCGCGACGTTCAGTCGGGCGCCGGCCTCGTGCAGCGCCGGTCGCCGCCACTTACGCGGCATGCGGCCCGCGCTCGCCGCGATCGCGGCTTGCTGCGTGGTGACACGCGCCGAGCCGTCTGCGCGCCTCGCTCCGCGCAACATTACCCCCCACCATGTCCTCGCATGTTCTGATGGCTCGTCCTCCCCGCGTGGCAGCCCCTCGAAGATGTACCCACCTACGAGATCGCCTTCCGAGGCGTCATCTACTTCCTCTGCCTCATGTACCTCTTCATCGGAGTGTCCATCGTTTCCGATAGATTTATGGCCGCCATAGAAGTTATAACGTCGAGAGAGAAGGAGGTGCGCGTGCGACGGAACGGCAGCGAACAGATTGTTGTCGTTAGAGTATGGAACGAGACCGTCGCTAATTTAACTTTGATGGCGTTAGGTTCTAGTGCACCTGAGATATTACTATCGGTGATTGAAATAGCTGGCAAAAACTTCGAAGCTGGCGATTTAGGACCCGGTACTATCGTAGGTTCGGCGGCCTACAACTTGTTTGTGATCATAGCCATCTGTGTCGTAGTGATACCAGATGGAGAAGTCAGGAAGATTAAACATCTTAGAGTGTTCCTGGTGACAGCGACGTGGTCTATCTTCGCGTATGTGTGGCTGTATCTCATATTAGCTGTCATATCACCCAACGAAGTAGAAGTTTGTGAAGGGCTTGTCACTTTTCTTTTCTTCCCCGCGACGGTTTTAACGGCATACATCGCCGATCGTCGATTGCTCATGTATAAATATCTAAAGAAAGGCTATAGAGTAAATGAAAGAGGAGTTATAGTAGAAGCCGAAGGGGATGGCTCAGTTGAAATGGCTCTCAAGCCAGGAGGAGATGACTTCCTTTCTGAAGATGAAGAAGGGAGAGAACAAGAAAAGTCTAGAAGAGAATAAGTGTCAGTTCTTAGAGAATTAAGAAGACAACACCCCGAAGAAGATTTAGAAACTGTAGAAAGAATGGCTCTAGAGACATTGATGTCTCGAGGTCCAAAGTCGAGGGCGTTTTACAGAGTTGCTGCCACTCGCAAAATGACAGGTGGAGGTGATTTCTCTAAAAAAATATCAGAACGAGCTCAAAGCGATCTGAGTGAAGTTAAGGCAGAGTTACAGAGGAGGGAGTCTGGATCCTTGTCACTTGAATCTCGTGGACCCAACGTCCGTTTCGATCCAGATCACTACACCGTCATGGAAAACTGTGGAACCTTCGAAGTGAGGGTTGTAAGAGCTGGTGATTTGAATGGCGAAGTTTCAGTTCAGTACACTACTGAAGACGGCACAGCAGAGGCTGGATCAGACTATGTCGCCGCATCAGGGTCCCTGGTGTTCAAACATGGAGAGACAGAAAAGACGTTTAGCGTCCAAGTGATTGATGACGATGTCTTTGAGGAAGATGAGCATTTCTACGTGCGTTTAACATCTCCTAGAGGAGCTACCTTAGCGTCTCCGTCATCAGCAACAGTGGTTATTTTGGACGATGATCATTCTGGTGTGTTCTCATTCCCGCAACGGGACTTCGAGCTGACAGAGTCGGTCGGAACTTACGATTTGAAAGTCGTGAGGACTGCTGGCGCTCGAGGCAAGGTCCGGGTGCCTTTCTGGACGGAAGACGGCACTGCGAAGAACGGTGTTCAGTACGAGTCTGCTCAAGGCAGCGTCATCTTCGAAAACAACGAAACTGAGTGAGTACTTAGCTATAAATTATTTATTCCCGTTATTGAACGTTTTCGGGTTAAGTTCTAAGAACAAATTTGTCTTTTACATATTTATTTCTCGATGAATGAGACTACTTAAATATTTATGACGAAAGTCTATATCTATAAGTAAGTGTTTCACATTTACGAGTAAAGTATAAACTGCGGATAAGGTACCTAACATCGATTTCGAGCTGAATTAGAAAATTGTAGACGGTACGTGTTTACGGCGAATTAGCGCGATCCACACCCCACTACTTGCAAGTGTCGGAATGTAAGTTTCAGAGCCCTTTAAACTTGCTTCATGTAATATTCAACCCGTAAAGTAAGTAGCAAGTTCTCGCTTAAATATGTAAGAGGTTGATAGGTAATTAGATCGCACGCCAGGTATTACTATTAATAGTTCCAAAATGATTAATATTCTAAGCTATCATTGGAAACTGACACAAATTTCCTTATTATCAAAATTGACAAATGGTTTGAAAATCGTAATTTTCGCCAATTAGCTTAATGTCTTTTTCCGCTGGGGAATTCGGCTGAATCAAAGAATTTATAACGAGGTCCGCGTTCCGGGTAATTACCCCGACGCGGAAGTCAGGCGAGGTTATTTGTACCCGACGTGGAATAACGAAAAAACTGGCTGTGTAAGGTTTCTGAAGCCATGTAAGTGTCAAATGAGGTATAGATTGGTCGACTCGATTAGTGCCGGGCCGCTGGCTGGCCCGTCGGCCCTCGGTCGTCAATGTTATTCTGAAATAATCCCTTTTAGATAATCCGTTGGTCTTGTCACCTATGGCAGCAAGGGGGGCAAATGTTTTTTACTCGTGTTGCCTTTAAATGGTGAAGTTTTTACAGGTTTCTTTCTATATTTGAACTACGGCCAAATTTAAACGTTTGTTACGTTTGAGTGGAGCCCTTAGGCATGACTAACTTTATCGCCACTAGGGCAATAAATAAAAGGCAAATATAAATAATTCTATATTTGATAGTATATCGTCATGTTGATAATATTGCTTCTATGTGTATCTATATCGTACTATTTAATTAATTGGAGAAAATTGGTGTTTCGTAAATTGTTAGGGCGGGTATTTCGATTGAAGAATCAATAGACAAATGGTAGGCAAACATGTTATATACGATTATTATAATTAAATATACAGTACGTCTGGGGTTATATAAACTTAAGTTTGTATAATACATGAGTACTTGTTTAGAACATACAGAATTATGACATTTTGTTAAGCTTTTAAAACGGTATCAAACCTGAAATCGTGAAATATATTGCTGATGTAAACATATGACTGACTTAATAAGTGAATGTATAAATATTATGAGTAAGGGGTCCTATAACTATAATGTTACAAAAAACCAGAGATAAAAAAATGCTGGAATGAATTAAATGTATAAATATCATAACGAGACAGTCCCTAGGGTTTTACACTTATATATCGCTTCATATGTATGTATTGATGATGTATGTATTAATGTATACTTTATTGTAATATACAGCAAAATGTATAATTTTATTTAATTTATTTGGTTCACCAACGAATGTTTACACCAATAACTTTACTTAAAACTAATTCAATATCAAATGTCGCTTTTATTTTGGCACCTGGAACCTATAAGATAATTATTAGATGGATATAATTACTGTAGTAATCGTAACGCCATTGTCGCAAATGATGAAACTTGCGCAATTCATGGCGTACTTGTGCAAATGTGTTGACACGTGTGGGCTGTAAATACCTATTGATTGATGAACCAATTCTGATGACTCATAGCATACGAGTAGGATTGAAACGAGCTACGTATATCTATACTAATATTATAGAGCTGTAGTGTTTGTTGAAACGCGCTAATCTGAGGAACATGAACTTAAAAACACCTTCAGAATAAAAAATATCGTGACAACGCACACACGGTTATCTGATCCCAAACTAAGCAGAGCTTTAACCTGTAACCAGACAACTGACAAACATACTTATAGAATTTATGAATACAAAAACATTATATATGAATTACAGCCAGACACAGAACAAATGATCGTGCTCATCACACAGAGTGTGTCCTGGGCGGAAATCGAACCCACGACCTCAGGCTTAGCAGTCAGGGTCACTAGACCAACAGGCCCGTCTATTATGTGTTACATGTTGAGTTGGTAACAGAACCAAATGTGTAATACTTTTTTTTTTGGGGAGTGGGAAATCATCAAATGACTGCTCCCGTCCTGGGTGCGGCAGGAAGGCGTGTCAGACTTTTACTGACTAAAACCCACTCACGTTCCTTCGGTTGCCCTTTATGTTCCGGGGTCACGGTAACTATTATAAACATTCCGCAACCAAATATGTAATTCTTTTTTTTTTGGTAGGTGGGAAGTCATCCAATTACTGCTCCCGTCCTGGGTGCGGCGGGAGGGCGTGTCAGACTTTTACTGACTAAAACCCACTCATATGTGTTTTCTATGTGTTAACCTAAAACACTTATACAGTTGTAACCGCAACATATCTGTAACAGATATTAAAATGTTTTCGACAACCAAGCGACAGCCGGCTGTCGCGCTGCTATTGTCCTTCTATTGTGTCTCGAATCACGTGTGTTCGAAGGTTGAAAGTGTTAATTAGTGCAATAGGTAAACGCAGCGTGCATAAAACTACTTATTATTTATTATTATTAATTGCTAGCACTTATTAGCACCTATACAAGGTTATAAAGGTTATTCGGTAACACTACTTTATCCGTTAAATTAAAAGTGTTTTTTTTTAACCGGCATTAAATACTTATTACAGTTACAATTTGAGTCCCTGCTCAAGAAGTACTGTTATGAACTGAAAACATATTTTTTAATTGGATAGCCCAATTATTGAAAAAGGCTATAGGCTAAATAACACCACGCAATGACCAACGAGAACGAGGTAGTAACTAAAGATTAGGGTAAAACCAGAGGGACAGGTAGTAACTCCAGAATTAAATAACATTCTTCACAATTGGACAAGATAGTAACATTCCCTAACCCTGTTCGAACCCTTTTTTCAACCTGAATAAAGCATATCGAAAGTCAACCCTGAAAAAAAATGTAGGACAAGTAACTTTGAACGGAACAGACGTAGGAATAAAGTGGGTTTTTCGTTAGCAGCAAATGTTATTGCTGAGTCAACAGCGTCAGCGTATGTCTTAATGCCCTGATCGTTTAATACTATCGAATTTTGAGATAAAATGCCTAAAAATATTTTTTGTGATTTATTAATTTGACCTATTTAATGGTTTATAGCGAGGGTGGATAATCTTTTATCCATTTTTCTTCTTTTTAAAGGATTATTTATGGTAGGTCTTAATGCTATGACGTTTAATACTATCGATTTTTAAGAAAAAACGCTAATGAATATCTTTTGTTATTTATTAATTTGCCCTTTAACGATTTTCAAGGAGTGTGGATATATCTCCTTTTTTTTGTTTTTTGCAGCTTTACTTGCGGATATCCGAGTTAAATAAATAAAAATAAAATAAATTTAAAAATAAAATTTATGGCATTAAACGGAAAATACTAACTTGACGCATGATCAACTTCTCACTGCAATATTAAAGCATTTTGTTAATATTTATAAATGAATGGTTGTTTTTTTGCTCTCTCGAGCTTTTACCACAGATTACTAAATAGTTACTACGTAACTTATACTTGGCTCACCAATATCATTTTAGAATTAAAAAAAAATAATCTTGAGACCACTCACTTATGCCAATATTATAAACACGTAAATATAATATTATAATAATGTAGTTAGTACAAAAGATGGCTTCCAGAAACAGAACAAATAGCCTGAAAATTTGAGTACTTAGCTTAAATATCTTTACTTTAGTATTGTTTGTCAAGACGTTAGAATACATTATATTAATACATGGGTTGTAATAAACAGTCATTACAGAAACAGTCATGCTGATCACACAAAGATAAGTCCTTCATGGAAATCAAACCCGCGACCTCTAGCTTAGCAGTCAGGGTCACTAACCACTAGATCAATAAGGGCTTTCCACTCCTCACCAAACACGGTATAATAACACAAAAAAAAACATCGCATAATAAACTCAACGGTATCAGATTAAAAAGCAAACAAAACAAAAACGTCGGGAATCCATCGACAACACGTAAATATGCCTAAAACATTTGTTAATTCGACGTCGAAAAGGGAAAATAAAAACTCCGTGGAGGAGTAAAACTTTGTTACCGGAGTGAATGTAATCAAAATTGAAGTTACGGTTTTTGAAATAGGTACCTTGCTTACGTACAAGTTATGTTTCCGTACGGATGAAATTATGTTTATTTTGTAACTAGCTGCCATAGCGTACGTGGAAACAGGATAAAAACAAAAAAGAAGATAAAAAGTATTCTATGTCCGTCCCCTGGTCCTAAGCTCCCCCCCCCACCAATTTTCAGCCAACCCGGTTCTGCCGTTCTTCAGTTATGAAATGTGTAACAAACACGACTTTCTTTAATACATTTAGATTTGGTTCAATGGTACTTTTATATAATTTTAATATATTATTTATATAACTGGTTGTTACGATTCCACCCGTGTTATGTTAGGTCTTTGATTGCTGCTCTGATATTCATTTATTTGAATAAAATAATCTGATTTGATACGACCAAAGCTCGGTCAACAGCTACTAAACCCATCTATACTAATATTATAAAGAGGTAAAATTTGCAAGTTTGTAAGTTTGTATGTAGGGGGTAATCTCTAGAACCACTGGTCCGATTTGAAAAAGTCTTTCAGTGTTAGATAGCCCATTTATCGAGGAATGCTATAGGCTATATACCATCACGCTACGACCCACGGGAGCGGAGCAATAACGAAAAATGCAGGTGAAACCGCAGGGGACAGCTAGTATTTAATAAAATATGTTAAGCACTTTATCACCATTCAGGGCACTGGAGTGTGCTCCAGCGCCAGGCCATAGGAGGCTGAATTATAAAATAAATCAGGCTTTAATGTCCTATGTTATTTACTGGCCTTTAGTAGGCCGCAGATAATATTGTGTACATTCACTGTTTAGGTACAAGCATTATAAATGGCTTTTATTGTTATGTCCTGTAATTTTATACAGTCTGGTCAAAAGAACATTTTGGAAGCCTCTCTTTACCACCTTTTTTCTGATTTAAACCTTATTTTTATTTTTATTTAAAAGCGTTGTTCCCCTATACTAAAAGGTTCCAAACGCGGGAGAGAGTGCTTGCGTGCGATGCGTTAATAAACTTATTTATCATCATCTCCCTAGCCTTTTCCCAAATATGTTTGTGTCGGCTCCCAGCCTAACCAGATTCAGTTGGATTTGGATACCAGTGTTTAACGTGATTCTACTGCTTATCTGACCTCCACAACCCAGTCACTGGGAGACACGATACCCGATATGCGAATGGCAACCGCGACCAACGGCTTTACGGCACGGGAGGTCAGTGATGTCCAAGAAAATGTTTAGAAAGTACAATTACGAATTAAAATAAAATGGCATCAATAAACTCCTCCGCATCGCTGTCAACCGGTAAAGTGCCCAAGAGGCTGGCAGCATTGCCACGTTGGATGGCAATGCTAAGCCTCTGGCCAAGATAAAAGCCAGCCTTTGGGTCACGAGAAGAGTCAACTAGTCTTTTTGACAGGCCTTAAATAGGTGGGCACTCGGACCCCAAACGGTTTCAACCCCAAACGGCTCGAAAATATAGTTTCCAGTAGGGTTACTATACTTTCGCCGCTTGAGGTTTTCCGCAGCCGAGGCGGCAGCACCGGCACAGCACGCCGTACTAGGAAGGTGGGATGGCGCAAGAGTATCAACACACGTCGCGTCCCACACTAAAGGCCTACCCATCTTCCATGGGAATAAAGACATACCGTCCGGTCTCTTGCCATCGTCGCGTGCCAAACCATTGGGTTCTAATACAGCTGGAACGCCGACGGCAACAAGAGCACGTCGAATGATGTCATTAATATTCGCGTGCCGCGCTATACGGCCCGCGCTCCGGCTGCACGACAAGCCATGGTGTCCGAGGCTGTTGACAACTTCCCCACAGTGACAACGATGCGGAGAACAACAGGACGCCCCTAAGCGAAGTGAAGCAGCGACGCGAAAAGTTGTGTCGTCGAACAAAGTGCCAATGTTCGACGAATTAAAAGATTCACATTTTTTGTTAGCAAACGTATTGTATAAACTTAAAATGAGATAACTAGACTCATTACAAATACCAGTTTTTTTTACTAGCCTATAAAACAATGGTATCCAAATGCATTCGGTTAGGCTGGAAGTGGATTTGTAAAGTGTAGGAAGCCATTAAGAAAGGATTTTAATAAAAAAACCGAATGGAAATTCGACATAAGCGGGAAAAGCCGCGGGCGAGAGCAATTATAATTACTTACATATTATTATTATACAATGGTTGAAATCTACCTACTTACTTAATCTAATGCTTTAGACCGTTTAAGCATTAAAATTGCCATTATCCGCTGAAAAGGAGAATATATAAAATAATATGATGTTTACTGTTTGAAAAGTAATCAGCAGTAAATCGGGGTTGCGGAATGTTTATCGGGGTTGCGGAATGTTTATAGTGGTTACCGTGACCCTGGAACATAAAGGGCAATCGAAGGAACATGAGTGGGTTTTAGTCAGTAAGAGTCTGACACGCCCTCCCGTCGCACCCAAGACGGGAGCAGTCATTGGATGATTTCCCACTCACCAAAAAAAAAAAAAAAAAAAAAAAAAAAAAAAAAAAGCAGTAAATGAAATACTCATTTATTAAACGCAACTATAAATTATTTTATTTTCCTCATATTATAACAAAATAAATTGTCATGCATGTGCATGCCTCTGTTATTATAATATTTTACGATAACGATTGTATTGTGAAATTAAACTGTAATCCAGATACATCTGACTAGTTCTTCGCCCGTTGCTTTGCTTGTGTATTTTTTGTTTTTGTAGGGTATTGTAGCTTTCATTTTGTTTTTTAACATTTAACATTTTGACGACCAACCGACACCCGGCTGTCTGGCTGCTATTGTTTTTCTATTGTGTCTCAAATCACGAGTGTTCGAAGAATTACAGGGAGAATTGTTAGGTATGTAATGTACTTGTGGCACATTTAAAAAATCCTAAATGATCTGATTAGTAAGTGCCTGTCTGTTCAAGTCAACTAGGTGTTGCTAGCGGCTTTACTATCGAAGATAATCTCAGAAAAATATTTTTCTACCCCTTTTAAACCACAAAACTGTGAACTATATAAAACCTTTGAAGTATAAGTTGATACGTCAGTCAGTCAGTTTTATTAAGTCCTGCGATATCGCCCGTCTATTTTCACTTTAGTGATATCTGTTTGCGATAAACTCAAAAACTACTTTTATCCATTTTTTTTTGGGAGTGGGAAATCATCAAATGACTGCTCCCGTCCTGAGTGCAGCGGGAGGGCGTGTCAGACGACTACTGACTAAAACCCATTTATGTTCCTTCGGTTGCCCTTTTCGTTCCGGTGTCACGGTAACTATTATAAACATTCCGCAACCCCGGCAGATTTTTTATCAATAACAGTGGTACTATTACACCCTCACTCATCTCACACACACGTTGTTTTCGACTTCGGGGACTAACAACTATTCATTTAACTTCTAACTTTAAAAAAAACCTGACTTACTAACTACATACTCAACTAAAACACATTTCCTCCACTCTGCTATAAAAATGAACTTAAAACCAGCCACAACACCACAACCCATACACTACTTAAAATTCTAAGTGAACAGCTTTCTCTAATACTGCGGTGAAATGTTACATAAGCAACTGCATACCTGCTTTGTTAAGTTAAGTAACTTACATTTAACTTAAGTTTAAGTGTAAATCTTGATTGACTGCGGCTGTACGTAGTTGCTTAATTTAAGTTTCCAGCTTAACGAAGCTGAATTGAGAGGTTTAAGTTTTGAGAAGTTAATTTTAATTTATACATAATTGAATAAGCATTTGTTTGTCACCGACTTAAAAAAGGAGGTATTTTTCAAATTGTGTTTGCATTTTTATATTAAGCGATTTTTTCAATAATTGAGCATTGATTTAAATCATTCTTTTTTATTTGAACGACTACATTTTTGAAGTGGTAGTGGTAATTTACAGAGGCACACAATTAACAATCAAAAACATTTTGGTCGATCTGGAAATCGAATCCAGGACCCCACGCTCAGCAGTCACGCATGTGACTAAGATCAACAGGGGAATTTATTAAATTGAAAAAATATATTATTTTGAAAAAAAAAAAAAATTCTACTCAAATGCCAATATTAACATTTATTCATTTATCTACGTCGATTCCATTTTTAATACTTCTATTAAAACTTTAAAAATACATTGTGTGAATAATAAAAGGGAAGCAATTATGATTGTTACGTGACATAACGTTCCATTAAAAGTTTGTTCTTCCTGTTATTTACCACATTCAATTATTGTTATACAATGAGAGGAAATAATGTATTTTCCTGGCACCACTTTTAATTTTTTTTTTAATTTTGCTGCATTTTTTTATAAATTTTCTCTAGTCACTACAACAAAACTAGATCTGGAACCAATACCTGTCGGCCTTAAAAATGTTTGTTCTAATGTAGGGATTAAACATCATGCTACATATAACACAACAACCAAACGCTTAACCACAAGCAATGATATTTTAGGTAATAAAAAAAGGCACACTTACCCACATACAACCACTTTTTTACTTATAACATCAATGCATACAACATAAGAATGCAATGACATGCTATCAGGAAATGTCATATATTAGTAACTAGCTTTTGCCCGCGACTTCGTCCGCGTGGTTAATAGTTCCCGTTCCCGGGGGATTTCCGGGATGAAAACTATCCTATGTCCTTTCTCGGGTCCCAGACTATACTTGTACCAAATTTCATTCAAATCGGTTCAGTGGTTTTGGCGTAAAGAAGTAACAGACAGACAGATAGACAGACAGACAGACAGAGTTACTTTCGCATTTATAATATTAGTATGGTTAATAATATAATAATAATATAGTACTGATTTGAATTATCTTTTTATATAAATCATTGAATGACAAACAAGCTGAAATCTCACCTGATGTTCCCATTTAATGCTACCTGTCACAGCCAAGTTGATGTTTTCTTAGAATTTTCCCAACCTATTCTAAAAATAACCTCGGCAAGGTAATCACTGACAATATTCTATTTAGTGTTGACCTTCTTTTGTAGACTTAGGCGTAACTTAACGAATTATGAGGGTGGCGCCTTCTTATAAATCTATAATTAATTGGCTATGGCCTTTCTCATATTGAACGGATCGATTTCATTTAGAAAATTCAGTCTTAGCTACTGATGTGCCCTTTGTATTAGCAGAAATGTCTAGTTTTTACTATTAAGATCATATTATTATTATCATGAAACACCAAAAAACACTAAAATATACGATTTAAAAAAATATTAGTTTTATTCATCTGAACGCTGGATCAGTCCACTAAGGCACACTGTACAGTGTGCATAGCATGTGAGGTAAAAAAAATGTAAGTTGTAAATATGTATTTTTAAGATAAATTGCCCATTACATTTGTCACTTGAAAACACGTGTGTATATAAAGTAAATAACTATTAAATAATTATCTCAGAGACTTTTTTAAGTCGTAAAAATAATGTCGACTAGTCTGTTGGCCTAGTCGAGTGACCTTGACTGCTAAGACGGAGGTCGTGAGTTCGATTCCTTTCCTGGAGAAATTTTTCGTGATGAGTACGATTGTTTGTTCCGTGTCTGGGTGTAATTTATATAATAATTCTAGCTGACTCGGCCACGCGTGGTTGTTATCGAAATAAAATTATGGCCTATCTTTCAAGTTATACACTTTACTTTTCAAGTTGCACACAGTGTGTAAAATTTATTAAAATCGGTTAAGTCGTTTACGAATCCATTGCAGACAAGCAACGTGTATTTTAAGATGTACTTTTTTATGTATATCAGTAGTTGCCATAACACTGGCTCTGCTTAGTTTAAGATCAGATGGTTGTGTGTAAGTTGTTCCACGTATTTTTTTACATTATTTAGAAAACGTCACCAGTTAAAGATTAATTAACGTACAGTGTAGCTAACTAAGTAAGTAAATAAGAGAAGATATCATGAATCTGTGTTCGTAGTCACGCTATCACCTTTCTGAGCTAATTCCATTTTACTACAACACAAAACGTTTAAATCTTCCTTGCTGTCTTTATCCACTATATATATTATACTATAACTCAACCCTTTTTAAACTTCGACGTTAAAAGAGAGGTGTTGTAAGACTGCTATGTATGAGTCTGTCTGTCTGTAGTATGTACCGTTGCTCTTAAACGGGTAGATCGATTGAGATACGTTTCTTTTATTTAAAAAGTAGATTATAAGAATGGTTTCAACTAAATCAGTTAATCCGTTTTAAAGTTAACAACTTTTGTTTTCTGAATCTTTAATTGTCTCTCCTTGATATTTATAAAATTACATTTAACTATTCTTCATCTTTCCCTCTATATTTTCGCGTTTAGCTTCTGTTTACATATCCGCACCAATACAAATATTTTTTTTATTTCTTTTGCTATTGGCGACACTCTTACTTTTCCTCCAATTTACTAAAAAGTAAAAAGAAAACACAATCCAAAAATTGATGGAGACATGTTTTTATAGACACTCAAAAGTTTCGATTTGCCAATTCAAGACAATAAATTTTGATCTATTTATAATCGCATTGATTCCAATTTTACAAAGAGTTGTTCTTTTTGTCATAAAAGATGGGCCTTGGAATTATAATTGTCAATGAAAAAAAGGATACTAAAACAGAGAGAAAAGCTATGTATGTATAAAACTAGAAGTTATTAATTGTCCGTCGAACCAAAATACAATAATTAAACTACTTAAAAGTTGATTTGAGTTGAGTGTTTGTTTTATCCAATAAAACTTTTTCGTTCACAAACTCCAGAACAAACTAACCGCTAGTAATTGTTTTGGTGTTGCCATGCTACCGCCATTTTGGCAGGATATTTTGTGATTTTCGTTGTAAGTAACCAACCTATTAGTTTAGGGTTAAAATAGGGCGGATCTTGAGCGTTCGGGGAAATTTAGGGCGGTGATACATTGTTGGTAATAAACTTTATCACACAAAGGTTACACAGGCACACTTAATATTTGTTGTAGGCGGGGAGGCTACGCGTTCGTAGCACTGGCTACGTCGTAGCACTTGCTACGGCGTAGCAACCGATACGTCGTGGCTCAGTGTGCAACGTAGCAAAACGATTGGAAACCAGATTGTCTTTTATGGTGCGACTTCACTTAACGTATTTAGCAAATTATTTGTGATAATACAAATTATACTCTAGGTCAATTAAAATAAGGATCATATTACGTTAAATCGAATACGCAAATATATCGCCACATTTGTCACGTGAAGTCAAATGAGGAGGTAGATAAGAGTGTTTATTTAATTTTTTCAAATAGATTTCATTACAATTCATATTTATTTACGTTCCAATTATCTAATTGACACTAAAGTCCCCACAAAAACTAGACCGTCTTCGGAAAACCGCCAACCACAAAATGACAAGTAGATTAGAACTAAATGCTTGTCAAGTCTGACCGCAGCCTAACGTCGAATTCAAATTACTCGAGCCGCTAACACAGTTATAACATCTCCGTAGATTAGGGTTGAGCCAATCGGGACTTGGGCTCAAAGAGACCAAATTTGGGCTCGGAGGACCAACTTCGTATGTATTTAGAGCTCTAAGGGATTTTGTCTCTATGTTCGTTTTTCAATTATGTGTAGTTTCGACGGGTTAGTAGCGTTATGACTACATCTCGATAAGACTAAATAGCAGATATGACTAGTTCGCTATAGGACTTAATCTCGATATAACTAGATCTTGTTAGGACTATATCGTGTTTGGACTAGATCGCAATAAGGCCAGATATCAAAATGACTCATTATCGATATGACGTACAATCGTATCTAAAAGTGGCATAAGTATAGGAACTTCATGGAGTACCTACTTAGCTTTACTAAAGTGAAAAAAAAAAATAACATAAGAAGAAACACCATATTATTCAATCGCAAGTATCAAAGAGAATTTAATAAACTAGAACTAGAAGATTACGCTCCTGTCTTTTAAAAAAAAAGTGATTTAAAGCGTAAGTTAAAATAAATAAATAAGTATGGTACAATGAAATGCTTTCATTTCAGTATTTTAGTATAGGTACCATGGAAAAAACTTAATGCTTTAACTCGATAACTGTACTCCAAAAAACAAACGAAAATATAGTCGTTACGCTATCTGGCCATATTGCGATCTAGTCCAAACACGATATAGTCCAAACAAGATCTAGTCATATCGAGATTAAGTCCTATAGCGAACTAGTCATATCTGCTATTTAGTCTTATCGAGATGTAGTCATAACGCTACTAACCCGTTTCGACTATTCGAAAGTTAGGGTGGAGGTTTCGAATAATTTTGAATAATTCATTTTGTAGTTATGGTAAACTGTTCGAAATGTTGTTTCGAAGTAATTGTAAGTTGGAGTCGTAAATGAAGCCTGGTCTGAATTTATTTTTGATTAACTTTTTAAGATAAAGATAAGGAGAAGACTTACACACGGTTATCTGATCCCAAGCTAAGCAGAGCTTGTGTTATGGTAACCAGACAACTGATATACATACTTATATAATTTGTAAATACATACATATTATAGATAAATCACACCCAGACACAGAACAAAAAATCATGCTCATCACACAAAGTTTGTTCTGGGTGGGAATCGAACCCACGACCTCCGGTATAGCAATCAGGGTCACTAACCACTAGATCAACAGGCCCGTCAATCCTTAAATATGCTCCTCAAATCATGCGGCACAGTTAGCTGAAGTCTTTCGCATCGGTTTCTGACCTAATTTCGTTCTAGAGTTTTAGAGCATATTCAATTATTCGTAACTATTAGTCCAATTTTATATTCCGATGACGCTGTAACCTTAACCTTTTAGCTTATATCATATTTAAGGGTGCGTAGGTTGAAGGGACTACTATTAATATTAGCCAATTATTATCCAGTACAGACATTGGTGCCGATTTTCTTATTCACAAACTAAAGTAAATTTAAGTTAAGTGCCTCTTTCTCTTTCCATTTAAATAAGAAAAGGACAGAAGATAAAATATTAGTTAAGTCCTGTCAAATTTAGACACTCCATAGATAATTTAGACGCGATTTAAAAACATGGCGTCTAAATATACGTCAATTTTCTTCAGGTACTGTCTAATTTGACAGGATTAAACTAAAATGTATCTTCTGTCCTTTTCTTTAAGAAATGGAAAGAGAAAGATGCATTTAACTTAAATTTTGTTAAGTTTGTGAACAAGAGAATCAGCACCATTATCTCTTATAGAGAAGTTTGCTCAAGGCAGATTAAAGATGTCGGTCTTATATTACGAAAGGTTGCTTCACCTTGTCTGTGATCTTCAAGATAAAACTTAGAATGTATATTTGAAAACGTCACATTGGTACTAGCCCGGATTCGAACCCACTACCTCTTACATGAGAGGTGGATTAACCACAATGTCATTACGAATAATCTTTAACACAGTAATCATCATCATCTCCCTAGCTTTTTCCCATCTATATTGGGGTCGGCTCCCAACCTAACCAGATTCAACTGGATACCAGTGTTTTACGTGAAGCTACTGCCTGTCACATCTCCACAACCCAATTACTGGGTGACACGATACCCCTTGGTTAAACTGGTCAGACTTTCTTACCCGTAACGATAGTCAAAGTTCTACAAATGACATCCGGGACTAACGGCTTTACGTGCTATCCGAGGCACGAGATGTCAGTGGTGTTCAAAATAAACTTTAGAAAGTACATATGAATTGAAGAAGTCACATTGGTACTTGCCCGTATGCTTATAGACTATAATACCTAACAGACTATGTAGTATATTAACCTATAACACAGGAATAAATAAAATTAAAGAAATCTAGGATACACCAAACGTGATCTTTGAATAACCAGGAATACCCGCAGCTGTACGTACGTGATAAGGAAAGTATGAAAATAAAGGAAGACAAGAAATCCATACATACATACAAATTGGTTGCCTCACCGACTTCGACTTATATTTCTTAGAAACCGAGGCACCTATGCTTAAATTGCGAATATTGTAATAAGAATTTTCCTTCTTTATTGTAGATTTCGCATACGTGCTTTTTATGTAAAATTATTATTCATTCAAATAATTAATTGTCAAATGCCGTGATGGCTTAGCCTCTTATAGAAGAGGTTGTGCATTTAAGTCCAGGCAAGAATCAATTTGTATATATATATTAATTCATATGTACTTTCTAAAAGGGAATGAACGCACGTAAAGCCGTTGGTTCTGTTTGTTATACCTAGTACTTTGACAGACGTTACTGGTAGTTTTAAGTCATTTTTTAACCGACTTCAAAAAAAAGTAGGTTCTCTGTTCGACCTGTATGTATGTATGTATGTATGTATGTATGTCCGCGATTATCTCGCGTTTGGCTGAACCGATTTTGATGCGGTTTTCAGCAAAGTGTTTGTTTTAGTATATAACACTAATGGATATCCCGTGACGTTGCCCGCATAGATCGCGTTTTGCTTTCTTGGATTGTAGATTTTCAAAGACGATTGTATGTTTGACCGCGATTATCTCGCGTTTAGCTATACCGATTTCGATGCGATTTTCAGAAAAGTCTTTGTAACATTCTGTGGAAGGTTTTAGTATATAACACTAATGGATATCCTGTGACGTCGCGCGCATAGTGCCGTTTTCATTTTATAAGATTATAAGTTTATTTTGAGAGATACTCTAAAACGTAGTCAGACACTGAGACTCTAACTAAAAAGTAAAAAAATAAAAAGCTTTTTTAAAAAAAAGATAACCGACTTCAAAAACTAAAAGCTCAAAAATAACTATTTCGGAAGTCGGTGGCTTCTCTTCTGCCGGTTGATTTGTGTTGCCACCGACTTCCGAAATAGTTATTTTTGAGCTTTTAGTTTTTGAAGTCGGTTATCTTTTTTTAAAAAAGCTTTTTTTAGATCAGTCTAAACAAGGGGCATTATGTATATTCAATTCAAACTCAACACTCAATGTTAATGTGCTTATTTGCATTCGACTATTCTACTTGTAAATGACATTTCGAAGTGTATTTTCACATATCGAAATATTATTTTAAAATAGTTGCATCTAGTCGTGTATTTTAAAAGTTTAGAAAAATGGGCAAGATACTACGGTATGTACGATTGACGGTATGTGATACTTCTCAAAAATGTGTCGGGGATTAAAAAGGCTATCATTATCAAAACGATTTTACCAAATCAGCCCAAGATTTTCCAAAATAAACGCATTCAAACAAAATACAAAACAAACTATTCATTGCTGTATTATTAACGTAACAACGACAAACTCGAGACCCTTTAAACAAGCATGACTGGTCCGGAACCCTTTTCGTACGCGACTCGCACCTGGCAGGTCTCATTTGGCCCGTGACCCTAAGGACCCTTACATTAGCAAGTTTATAATGGAGCCACTGTAGTCCCCGCCCCTTGTAAAACCATTTGTGGGTTTACTGCGGGAATAATAAAGGTGTTCGCTTTCAAGGCTTCTTTCAGGCTATTATATGGCTTGGTTAGGTGTAACCTTTTGCAGAAATGGTGTTAAAGGCTAAGTAGTGTTTGTGGTGGGTGAAAAGTGTTATCGAATTTAATTTATTGTTATAAAACAGACAGTAGACGCAACGTCTTTTCAATAAGAAGTGCACTAAGCTTTGGTAAACTACGCAGTGACCTTAATATTGACTTGTTCTGCACCAGTGTGGCGACTGTGAGACGACTTTTGGCACAGTTATTTTTTGATGGCATTTAAATAAAACTTGTACTTTTTTTTCGACTAAGTTAAGCTATATGTGGAGGCTTGTAATTAGCTATTTGTTGGTATAATATTCTTTATATAATTGACTGTTAATCTGTAAGCCTTCTATAAAATAAATAAAGAAATAAATAAAAACAGTTGTGTAAGTAACTACGTCTATCTCGTCGATTTTAGGTACGGAGTAAGTTTGAAAGCTCAATAATGTGGGGTTGCGGAATAGTTATAATGGTTATCGTGGCCCCGAAACATAAAGAACAACCGAAGGAACCTTGTTGGCTTTTGATCAGTAAAAACCTGAAACTAGTAATTTAATGTAGTAGTAATTTAATGATTTCCCATTCACAAAAAGTCATTGAAAAGTTCTGTCGGAGAAAAAATGAAAAGTGAATCGTTCTGTTGGTGAACCGATCAACGGCGAAACGAATGTAGACATGTTCATGGTGGCACGCATTAAGTAGCTTCATTTGTTTATGGTTGTCGCTGCCAGAGATACAAGATGCAGATGATCCAAAGACTGACGCGGATAAAGCCGCTACCAAAAGCAAGTATTTTATAATGCAAGATAATTTGATTCCAACTTTGTTAAACAAATAAATAAATGATTCGATCTTGTATCTTCGTTACACCCTGACTGTAACCTAGGTTCAAAATTTGGAACACTAAAAAAACTTTTTTCAAAAAAAAGATAACCGACTTCAAAAACTAAAAACTCAAAAATAACTTTTTCGGAAGTCGGTGGCTTCTCTTCTGCCGGTCGAATTGTGTTGCTTTGCCACCGACTTCCGAAAAAGTTATTTTTGAGTTTTTAGTTTTTGAAGTCGGTTATCTTTTTTTTGAAAAAAGTTTTTTATTTTTTACTTTTTAGTTAGAGTCCCAACTACGTTTTAGAGTAACTTTCAAAAAAAATGTACGGTTTTCTATAAAAATTGAGGAGTTCCCTCGATTTCAGCATGATACCATCATCAGATCCTGGACCCGATGACTCTCCCTCGGATTTTTGACATCTCGTATCGAATTCTATTATACCATCTCTTCTGGAGCTAGAAACTTATAAGCGCTTGTCAGCGCTGGTAATCCGCGCAGGAAAATATATGAGCACGCGCCGATAAGCACTGAACGGTGCCGACAAGCTTCAACACGCGCTTGTCAGCGCTGGGCGTTGCCATAACAACTGCAAGCAGATCATTCCGACATTTTGCTTAGTCTGCTTCAACCTGCTTTTTTTGTGTAGAACGGACCAGCGCTGACAAGCGCTGGTAAGCGCTTATAAGTTTCCAGCTTTCTTTATATTTATGGCCTTATACAATGCCACGTGGCTCGAGGTGCAAAACCATCAGATAGAATTTATTAAACATCGATGGATGCATAGAAATGAAATTAAAAATGGAGAACTAACTAATAACTAATTTATATTGGAAATCTATCCATTTGTTTTTGGAGATTTTTTCTGTATATTTAACGACCCTGGCTACTTATCTAGTTCGATACACTGGGTATTGTTGTCGTGAATGTCATTAAAAAACTACGCATACTTATTCATCACTATTCGCGTTTCGCTGAAAGATTTTGGTCATGTTTAAGTACGCCTAAGTACTTAACCTACCACAAAACTAGTATTTTTTTATTAGGATTTTCTAAGCTCCTACAGAAATCTAGACTTTTGAAAATCCAGGTCAAGTAAATACTTGGCCAAATAACGGAATAGAACCTGCGGTCATTAGCATAGGAGGCGGACATTCTATCCGTGCTCGAAGCGACCCGTCGAAAAAGTTTTATTTCAATTCAGTTGAGTTTCAGATTTTAGAAAAGTTACAACGGTAAATTGAGACTCAATACTCGTTAATACGTAATATCGTGTTGCTTTTAGTGTTCTGTACTACCAAAGGTAAAAAGAAATCATTACAGGATTACTTCGTTTTTTGTCTGTCTGTTCGAACGTCTGTCTGTATGTCAAGACACTTTTTCTCATTGACTTTAAGAGGTACTAAGTTTGAATTAATAGTATATTCTCCGAACTACAGTTTCTTAAGGCTGTGAACAAAATCTAACATCAGTTTAAACTATATATTTTAACTTGCAAAAGCATCAAAATCTACACGGTAATTACTATTTAATTAGCTAGGAACCATGACCATTATCAAAAAACAATGTCTTATTCCAAAGTAAAGGGAAAAACCCTAGGCGCTCGACTGCGACTCAAAATTGACCGGCTCTTGTCCTTAAATTTATGCGTACATGAGTTACTTATTATTATGATCATTACGAGTTCAGCAGTGGCATTATCCAACTAAAATTCCTCATAATTTAGACAACAAATCCTACCCTTTAAACGACCCCATAGATCTACCGTAACCACAAGACACCCACACCTCTATCTCCTCAATGAAAGACCTGACATTCCCACATTTCAGCCAGCCAAAGTATACCCAAATAAACTGAAAAAATGTCACATCTTATATGGGGTACTACGTCTGCTATCCCGAATATTTCATTGGCAGACGACATTCGCTGTCGGATTGTCCCAACCTTTGCATAAGAAATGCAATATAACCATCTCACTTCCACCCCTCTTTATATTGTTATTTCGCAAGATTTTTTGCGACATTTTTTCGGTATGAAAGCCCAAAATTGTGTTGTAGGTAATTTATTATGATTGTGTTGTCGTATTCTGTTTTTAGAAAGGAATAAGGGTTGTGTTTAAGCTATTTTTATGTTTTCACGCGGTTAATTTTGGAAGGTTGTGGAGTCGAAATTAGGGAGGAAAAATGTTGTCTATTTTTGTTTCTTTTTAAAGTTCACGTCTCGATACGGCGCTGTTCTATATGTGTTGTTTTGATAAAAATGGGCATTCAATATATGTATATTAAGTGTCACACGAATACGGTAAGTAAAAAAACTATTTGTTTTATCAAATTTTAGACTAGTTGCGGAGATAGTCTTACAAGGGTTCAGTTTTTATTCAAACGCACGTAACTCGAAAAACTTGTGAATGTCAACAACAGTGCAAAAACCGAAGCACACGAGTATATTATATTTAAATTATATATAAAATACATTACTACGCAGTATTTATTTCTGTTAACACCACAGCCATAATTGATCCGTGCCCAAATTAAAACATCGCGTGTTCATCTAAAATAACGCAAAGGTTGCCACGCTCCTAGGTAATAAAATAATTCTTACAAGACCTTTTGTGGCTCTTCAATTATTTTACACATGACTTCCTTGCAACCTCGTGTTTATTTTAAAATTAAGTGATAAATAAATAATGTAAGAAAATCTTACGACAGCTCTACTTATAACTAAACTAGCTTTTGCCCGCGGCTTCGCTCGCGTTAGAAAGAGACAAAAAGTAGCCTATGTTACTCTCCATCTCTTCAACTATCTCCACTTAAAAAATCACGTCAATCCGTCGCTCCGTTTTGCCGTGAAAGAAAGACAAACAGACAGACAGACACACTATCCCATTTATAATATTAGTATGGATATCTTGAGAAAACCGACCCACGGCAATCTGATCCCAAAGTAGGTAGAGTCATGTATGTGATGTCTTTGTAATTTAGACTAACTGACACATGTCTTCTTTTCAGCACGTTTTTGTCTTCAACTGAGGGCCTAGACAAGTAGCATTGTAGAATAGAAAACGAAAACGAATAGATTGTCAAATGTATGGAATTGACATAAGCTTTCGCTAAACAATTTGTCATCTCCATACATTTGACAATCTATTCGTTTTCGCTATCTATTCTACAATGCCACTTGTTTAGGGGGGCGGAACAGAAATACCTCACGAGACGAGAGCCGATGCCGGAGAAAATGTCCGCGGAGCGTACTTATTAGTACTGTCATTAGGTTGCTTAAGTTCGCTTGCGGCCCGCCAGGCGAGGTACGGTACTGCACGTACCAAGTGCAACCTTATTTCAGTACTAATAAATTGCAAACTACAGACATTTTGTTCGCTGTTGCCCCTCGTCTGCGCAGGCCCTTAGGCTGTATATTTAAAAGAAAAGTGGACGAAGGTAGGCACTAAGTTTCGAATGTTTTTGGGTGAAAGAGGAAAAATAGAGGTGTTAAAGAGATAGATGGGGATACCCATAAAAGTACAGAAGGTTCGCTTTCGACGTCTTTTGTTTCTTTCTTATTGTGTGTGAAGGTAAGAGATAGCAATGTTTTATTTATATTTTCGTTACGGAGTCACGTTTTGGCGATTGATTCACGTTTATTATTAATGTATAATTTTTATCCTCAGCTGACAGATGTTGTTTTATGTTGGTTTTGCAAAAATTACGTGATTATTACCGAATTTGAAATCTATCCCGTTTTCTTTCACGTATGTTTGAAGGCTTTAAAACTTAAAATAACTAGCCAAATGCGAGTCGTAATTGCGCTCCTTTTGAGGTACAAAACTCTAAAAATAGACAAATCGGTTCAGCCGTCTCTAAGTGATGTAGAATGTATATAGAATTGTAACATGTCAATTGTGTTGTCATTAAATACAAATTAGTCGAAATCGTATTGAATTACGTACTACAAGCCATGACACGATTTCTCGATTACTGTAATCGATTTAGTGATCGAATGGTTTATATATGCATACCACTTTCACGATGTGAATATTTTTTCCAACTGTATTCAGGGTGACAGGTTTTAGCGTGACCGTTGTTAATATATCCAATGATATTATAAGTGAAAATGTGTAGATAGGTTACCTAAGCTAAATTCTATCTTCAAACCGGCACACTAACGCACACATACGTTACACGTCATAATAGGATGGTATGATTGAAGTAATGCGAGTGAAAAGCAGACTAACGTCAAATGTCAACGCGTTAGTCAGTATCATGTTGGTCAAATGGCAAACTTTTAAAGGGCCATTTTTTACTGCATATAACCTTTCTACACATTTTTATTTATAATATAATTGAATATAGTTATCTATATTTTTTTAGTACTGCGCTGTCAGTGATTTGTTCCCATTTTTAAAATTTTCCACTTGTTAAATAAAGGACGTTAGGCACGATGCAAAAACATGGTGCCGATTCTCTTTTTTTAAGCATCTTTCACTTTTCATTTTTTAAAGAAAAGGACAGAAGATACATTTTAGTTTAATCCTGTCAAATTAGACAGCGCCTGAAGTAAATCGACGTATTTTTGGTCGCCATGTTTTTAATCGCGTCTAAATTATCTATGGAGTGTCTAAATTTGACAGGACTAAACTAATATTTTATCTTCTGTCCTTATCTTTAAGAAATGGAAAAAGAAAGATGCATTTAACTTAAATCTAGTTAAGTTTGTGAACAAGAGAATCAGGACCAATATTGCACGGCCAGACCTAATATTATTCCCAAAAGTTAAATGACACATACCTAACTTATAACTATGAATTAAATCTCGTTACCGTCTTTTCTTACTGGTGACTAAATTGATTAATTAATTAGAGTACTTTGTCTTTCTTTTTATTCATCTTAAGAATAAACAGTTAAAGGATCGAAGTAATAGTTAACGGTACTTACGTATTACCTAGCCTAGATCTAGCTGAGTTTTTTATGGAGCAAGAATGTAAAATTTGTCTAAATGTCCTTTCGCAAATTATCAACGGGACGAATTCTTGTTTATTAAAATTTTTTCGTTGGTAGTAACAATGTGAAATCTTTGTTATAAGTACAGTCATAGTCGCTATTCTTGCAATTTCGTGTTGGCGATTTCAGACTCATATTCATATTCTTTTATCGACCAAGCGACAGCCGGCTGTCGGGCTGCTATTGTGTCTCAAATCACGTGGTCGTGGATTCGATTCCTTCCCAGGACAAACTTAGTGTGATAAGCACGATTGTTTGTTCTGCGTCTGCGTTTTATTTGTCTATAATATTTTTATTTATTATCGTGTGTTCGAAGTTTTAAATAAATTGTTATCTTTTAATTTTGTCTTTTGTGTTGTGTAACGGCTTTTGTGTACACAAAATATAAGACTTATCTTACTATCCATCTACCAAAATTGGCCACAAAATCGAGGTCAACGATTGAAAACTTTTGAACGGAAAATTCTTATTGCAATTTTCCCCAATTTGCGGATAGGTGCCCCGGTTTCTAAGAAATATAAGATAATGTCGGCGAGGCAGCCAATATGTATGTATGTATGTATGTATGGATTTCTTGGCTTACATTATTTTCATATTTTTCCCTCACGTACTGTTTCGAATATTTCTGCTTATGTTTTCAAAGATCACGGTTGGTGTGTAGATTCCTAGATTCTATTCATTTTGTTTATTACTTGCTCTGTCATTGATTAAGTTGTTATGGTATAGAGGTAAAGGCGCCCACTTTTCATACTTAAGGTTATGCCTTCCAATTCATGGAAGTCGCAATGTATTTTTTAACCAACTTCAAAAAGGAGGAGGTTCTCAATTCGTCTGTATGTTTTTTAGGGTTCCGTACCTCAAAAGGTAAAAACGGAACCCTTATAGGATCACTTTGTTGTCCGTCTGTCCGTCCGTCCGTCCGTCTGTCAAGACCCTTTTTCTCAGAAACGCGTTGAGATATCAAGCTGAAATTTATATCACATACTCAGGTCTGCTATCTCTCAAATCATTGAGAAAATCAAGTTACCAAATCAACGCAATAAAAAGATACGGCTGTTTATATTGCATATTTAGACATTTGCAAGGAAATCAAAACCTACAGGGTACTTCCCATTGACCAAGAATCATGAAATTTGGCAAGAAGCAAGGTCATGTAGCACAAGTAAAGGAAAAACTTTGAAAACCGTAAATTTGTAGTTAGTTCACATCCGTCCGTCCGTCCGTTCGTCTGTCTGTCAAGACCCTTTTTCTCGGAAACGCGTCGAGATATCAAGCTGCAATTAATATCACACACTCAAGTCTGCTATTTCTCAAAGCAATGAAAAAATCAAGTTTCTAAATCAACGCAACAAAAAGATACGGCGGTTTATATTGCATATTTAGACATTTGCAAGGGAATCAAAACTCAAAACCTATAGGGTACTTCCCATTGACCGAGAATCATGAAATTTGGCAAGAAGCAAGGTCATGTAGCGCCAGTGAAGGAAAAACTCCGAAAAACGTAAATTTGTAGTTAGTTCACAACCATCAGTCCATCTGTTCGTCCGTCTGTCAAGCCCCTTTTCCTCAGAAATGCGTTGTGATATTAAGCTGAAATTTATGTCACACACTCAGGTCTGCTATTTCTCAAAGCAGTGAAAAAATCAAGTTTCTAAATCAACGCAATAAAAAGATACGGCGGTTTATATTGCATATTTAGTCATTTGCAAGGGAATCAAAACTCAAAACCTAAAGGGTACTTCCTATTGACCGAGAGTCATGAAATTTGGCAAGAAGCAAGATCATGTAGCACAAATAATGGAAAAACTCCGATAACCGTAAATTTGTAGTTAGTTCACAACCGTCGGTCGTCTGTTCGTCCGTCTGTCAAGACCCTTTTTACCAGAAATGCGTCGAGATATCAAGCTGAAATTAATATCACATACTCAGGTCTCCTATCTCTCAAAGCAGTGAAAAAAACAAGTTTTTAAATCAACGCCATAAAAAGATACGGCGGTTATTTACATTGCATATTTAGACATTTGTAAGGAAATTAAAACCTATAGGGTACACACGGCTACACATCAAGCTATACAAAACCAGTTTTAGCTGACCTCGCATTGTGTATGTTTTTCGTACAATTAGAAGTCAGCTTATACTGGTTATGTATAGCTTGATGTGTAGCTCACCGTACTTTCCATTGACCAATAATCATGAAATTTAGCAAGAAGCAATGTCATACACGTAGCACAAGTAAAGAAAAATCTGCGAAAAGCGTAATATTGTAGTTATTTCGCTAAAAAAAAAACAAATTAACGGAACCCTCGTTGCGCGAGTCCAACTCGCACTTGACCGGTTTTTTTTTTGTATGTTTGTTACGCGATATCTCCGTCAATTGTTAACGGATTTTGATGGTTCTTTTTTTGTTTGATAAGTCATGATTCAGGGGTGGTCCCATATATTTGTGGCGATCGGTTCAGTGCTTCTCGAAAAATTCACCAAGAACAAAAAAAAATTGACAAAAATATTCATAGACGATGTGTGCTTTTTCTTCAAGTTTCTATTTTCGTTTTATAAACTATATTTTGTACTTCGGCATCGGTTGTATAACTAATAAATTACTTTGAAAGATACTTAATACACAGTCAAACATTGGGAGTCGACACTAAAAAGTAATAAATAAAAAGTAAAAAGAAAGTTTTTATTACTTTTTAAAATTTTTCTTGGAAACCACAGTTTCCTGTGAAGAAAATCGGCGTGAGGAAACGTGGACTTATAATTGATTACTTAATACTAATTTAGTTTTATTTTTATAGAATCTCACCTTTGCAGTATTATAGACGAACGATAATACTGGGAAATTACGTTATACTTCGACAAAATGAATGGAGCAATTGTTTATCTTGTTTAAACGTCGATTTCTGATATTTATAGAGATACAGTGAGTTCGGGTTGTTACTTTGTCCACGGCCGCCTAATTAGCGAAGTTCTCTTAGTATTTAGCAACAGCATCTGTACTTTACGTGATTTAGATGTTTGGCGACATCTGTAGCCATATTGGCGACAAAGTTCGGTCATAGCAAGTATTACTGAGAACGTTGTACAGCTCAGACAGAAATTCTTAAGTTTGGTAATATAGTTAAAGATTCTAGACTACCTGAATCTGTAGCAGCGTAAAGATTGATGACTGTTGGTTACTTTTTTACATAAAAACTAGTAAACAAAATATATTACTTTATTTTCTCTACCTTTCGACGACTAAGCGACAGCCGGCTGTCGGGCTGCTATTGTCTTTCTAATGTGTCTCGAATCACGTGGTCTTAGATTCGATTCCTTCCCAGGACAAACTTTGTGTGATGAGCACGATTGTTTGTTCTGTGTCGGCGTGTTATTTATCTATAATATTTTTATTTATTAATAAAACATATTATAAGCCTGTTTATATAGTTGTTTGGTTACGGCGTAACTTCTAGGCCATCACAATACTAAAAAACATTTGTTTAGTTTTATGATGGTACCGGCTCCTATGTATAAAATAATATATCTATCTAATATATCTATAATATAGTCGTGATGGCCTAGTGGTTAAGGCGCCGCCTCTTATGCAAGAGGTTACGGGTTCGAATCCGGGCAAGTACCAATGTGACTTTTTCAATTCATATGTACTTTCTAAAGTTTATCACCGGACATCACAGACATCGGTAAAGGAAAACATCGTGAGGAAACCTGGACTTGTAGTTAATACAAGTTCGAAATCGCCAACCCGCCTTGAGCAAGCGTGGTGATCAATGCTCGTGCCTTCTCTGTATGAGAAGAGGCGTTTGCCCTGCAGTGGGACAGTTATAGGCTGGTATTATGGTTAGCTATGTCACACTGTTAACCTTCGCTCAGTTGAAGATCGATTAGCTTAGATTATTTTAACCTACAAACAGTTATATTGATTTACTGATTAGGCTTTATTTATTGACTAGTTGCTACCCGCGACGTTGTCCGCATGGAAGTTATAGAATAAAAAAGAAATGTCGTTAATTAAGTAATTTATGTATAACTCATAATGTTAGGTTAAGAACTATAATAATAACAAAATAAATTACATACAAAATACTAAAGAAACACTACTACAGCGCCATCCCCCTTGTGAGGCGGCGAAATAGTTAAATAAACGCAGTCCAACCTGTCAGCGATGGGGTTGCGGAATGTTAAAATAGTTACCGTGACCCCGGAACATAAAGGGCAACCGAAGGAACATGAGTGGGTTTTAGTCAGTAAAAGTCTGACACGCCCTCCCGCCGCACCCAGGACGGGAGCAGTCATTTGATGATTCCCCACTCCCCAAAAAATAAACCTGTCAGCGATTATGTTCAGGACTCTATTATAAAGCAGCAAAAATCATATAACTGCTCCTTGTTTTGTTCATCCCACAAAGGTGATGGCGTAATAGTACAAACAGACAAATATTCTAAAAACTATATTTTTGGTTTCGGCATAGATTGCAGAAGTTTCTACTTTGTTACGATTTTATTATAATTATAATGAAAAATATGTGTTTTCTTTCTTTACCGTAAGACTAATGTCCTTATATCTTAAACGGAAGCTAAGCTTTATACTAATAAATACTTCATATAATTACATAATACAGCAGCGAAGTTAAATGTACGTAATTAACGCACTTAAGGACTTCAATCATTATTGTGTTAATTTAATGCGCCAATTAACACTGAATTAATTAGAAGCGTTTTACCTACCAATAAAACGCATATTAATTTACTTACCTTATTCGAAGCTTATTTAATTTGAGATAGGCACTACGTTTTCCGCCAACTATATCCGTCTCTTTCTTTCCTGTATCCGTCTCTTTCTAACCCCACCACCTGGCAGAGTGGGGGCGCACCTGATTGAGCCGCCATCTTTATTCCTCATTGAGTCGAAAATCACCAGGCAGACATTAAAACATAAGCTTCGAATAAGGTAAGTAAATTAATATGCGTTTTATTGGTAGGTAAAACGCTTCTATTAATTTGACTTGACCGTTATTCGAAGCTTATTTAATTTGAGACCTGTTTGTTATCGCCTGGTGGTGGTGGTGACACGGACGCCAATGTGAATGTCTTGAAAATAAAATATTACTGGTCAAATTGAATTAGTGAATATTTGAATGAACAAATGCATCTTGATTTTTTACTTTTTATTCATGAAAAATAATGTTACAATTGTGTGAATAAATGTTAAGTTAGAAAGTACAAATCAGCAACATTAATCAACAGGATTAAATAACGTAGTTATAGAGGTACTTGAACATGGGGGTAGAACTGTTCGCTTATAGAACTTACAAAAGGTATTTTGGGACTTCCAATTTCCTCTCGCGAGAATATCGTCTAGTGGGAAATTGTCTATCCAGTTCTTTGAAGCAACTGCAGAGCGGAAACTTCCAGGCGTTGCAGCTATACCCGCATCTCTAAGTAGAGTTTTAATCCAACCTGCTATGATTGTCTTAGAAGCAGCTTTAGCTTCACCTCTTGTAGAAATAAACAGATTATAGATCTTAGCTGAATCTCTGCGGTTTTTTAATAATTCAATTGTTGTATTAATCCAATAAACTGGATCCAATATATTGCTATTTTGATTAGTAATCAACTTCCATCCAGATTGCCTGTGGTCCGAAGAATCAGTTTTGGAACCAAAAACAGGCCACAAGATGATAGAGTCATTATTTCGAATACAATACTCCGCATCACTTCTTAATAAAGTCAAATCGTGAATTCTTCGACCTGAGCATAAGAGCAATAATGTCGCAGTGTGTCTCTGTACTTGAAAAATATTGTCGTGTGCAAAATGATAATTATTTAGGTATGAAACTAGACTATTTATGTTCCAAATCGGCGGTTTAGATTTAACTGGTTTTTGTAACGCTATGGATTTTAAAACTTGTTTTACTAAAATATGAGAACTAATTTGGCCTGCAATGTCTGGATTGCAAAGCGTGGAAATTACAGATTTGTGCAACAGAATCGTATTATATGATAAATTATTAACTAGATAAAGATCTGACAGGAATCTAGCCACTTCTCTACCGTTAGGATTATAAGGATTAGTTTGGTGTTGTTCAGACCAGATAAGCCATTTTTTCCAAGCAACATTATAAGTTTTTAGTGTAGAAGGCCGCCAAGACTTCTTTAATAGTGTAATTTGGCTATCATTCCAGTCTTTTAGAGTGTCGGCCCACCCCCACATTTCCATACCTCGAGAATCATGTTCTGTATTCCCGGAGGTGGGAGTCCTGTCGATACGTCTGTTAAGACTTGATCGAGATTCTGAATTATTAATGGAGCTGTCAACGCTCGAGCCGTTAGGTCTGCCCACCAATATGCTCGATCCCAATGTGGAACTACTAGCAAGTATATCCCGTGAGCACTGTTCAAATGGGATAGAACTTTGGGAATCAAGTACGGTGGCGGAAACATCCAAGCCAGCTGGAAATTCCACTGTCGGGAGAAAGCGTCGTGAAACAATGCTTGGTGATCGTTCAGGTCTAGGGACACATAATTCACTACGACATGAGCTCGATTGGAGGCAAAGAGGTCTATCAGGGGGATGCCCCACTTGGCAAACACTCTCTCTGTGGCTCTGGGCAATAGATGCCATTCCGGATTGACCCGAAGTCGCGACAAATGGTCCGCATGACCGTTGTACATCCCAGGAATATGAAAAATCTTCACGTGGATTTGGTATTCTTCCAGAATATGAAAAATTTGGTATGTTAGATCCATCAGTGGCGTGGATCTCGTGCCCCCTTCGTGACGGAGATATGCGATCACAGTTTTGTTGTCGCATTGAATTAGCACTGTACTCCGCTGCAGGAGCTGACAATGTTCTTGTAAAACCTTCAGAATCGCGAGCATTTCTTTCTGGTTGCAATGTAACTGTTTTTCGTGATCTGCCCACATCCCTGTCAACGACAAATTGTCTAACCGAGCTCCCCATGCTATATCGGATGCATCCGTTGTTAGGTAATGGCTTGGTGGGGGTATGTGAATTGCTGAAGGGCGTTTGCAATTCTGAAGCCACCATATTATGTTGTCTTTGGCTTCGGTAGGAATGAAGTGCCATTTCTGGTCTGCTCTCAACATCTTGTTGAGGAGATCCAACAAAACCCGATAATTGAGTCTGCCCCTTGGGACAGTAAAACTCGCAAAATTCAGTAGTCCCACCAGACTCTGAACCTCTTTGAGGGTTGTATGTTCCCTGACTAGCATTTGGGATAGCTTGACAATTAGCGAGGACAGCTTCTCCTTGGGGAGCTGTTTCTGGTTCGTCCAGGGGTCCCACTGAACGCCCAGATACGCCAATGTTTTTGACGGAGTCAAAACAGACTTCTCGTAATTTATGATCCAGCCTAACGTCTCGAGAGTCTGAATGACAATATTTACGTGTTCCTTCAGGGTTTCCTCGTGTTGATGAGCAATCAAGAAATCGTCCAGATACACCAGTTTTCGTATTCCTTGATTCCTGAGCATTTGGGCAACCCAATTTGTCACTGATGCGAAAGCCTTTGGTGCAGTACTTAGACCAAAGGGTAAACATGTCATTTCCAATAGCTCTTTTTGATAGACTAGGCGTAGGAATCTTCTGTGGCTGCGAGCAACGCGAAGGTGAAAATATGCTTGTGAGAGATCTATTTTGCACAGCCAGTCTCTCTGCTGAAGGAAATCTGGCACGCGAAAAACATTCATTAATTTGAATTTTGTGGTTATTACATATTGATTGAGGGCCCTCAAGTTGAAGATGGGCCGAGCAGAGCCGTCGTTCTTGCGAACTAAAAACATTGATGACAGGCAACTTGGAGACAAATGAGCTCGTTCCAGGACTCCTTGATCCTTCATTTGTTCGATGGCAGACGACATCTCTTCTGAGTAAGGAACTAACATACCCTTTTTTATGTTCCTTGGATGGATCATTGGAGGCCTCTGACGAAAGGGTATGCGATACCCTGATATCATCCTGAGTATGACATTTGGGGCTCCAAATTGTTCCCACTGAGTTAAAAAATTTGCTAGGCGGCCTGCTTTGAATTGCATCATGTCAATATTTTCTACGTTTGACATCTCTATTATTTCCGGATGGAGACGGAGCTCTTTTCTGTCCAGATTTGGATTGATTTTGATTCCGGTGCTTGGGGTGACTTCTCGAAGAACCGCGCCCACGAAAAAGCCCTCGATTATTCGGTGCGACCGAATTAGAGCCATGTCCATGATACTGCGAGTGGTAACCACCCTGCGGGGGTGGTGCAGTTTGACAACAGCCTTGCACATAGCATGATCCATGCTGAGAACCCTGCGAGGGTCTTTTTCGGCTTGCGTACTCCTGCGAGGAGACGTTAGTTTTGTGTGTCTCTACCTGCGAGGTAGAGTTGTTGGACTTCTTCAGCGGCCAAAAACATTTACGCACTCCACCAGCTTTTTCCAAGGCGGCTGTGAATTTTTCTGCGTTGAATAAGTTTGTGTATGTAGGAGGAATCTTCCTTAGCGTAGATTTCACTAATGGCTCCTTTACCTGTTTTATTACACAGTCCCGGCGCATTTGCAATATCTCTGCACGATGGCCACAAACAAGCTGTAATAAATCTGAGGAGGTTGTTTGAAAATCACCGTTATTTATAAGATCTGTTAACTTATTAACAATAACCTCATAGTCTGGGGTTAATTCTTTAGACCATTGGGCAAAATCAAACAATACTTTCTGAAGCGACTCCTTCTGCTTCAAAATGCACAATGTTAAGGCAGCAAAGGCTCTATCGGCATATATCAAATGGCGGGGAGACTGGAAGGCTGCGACTTCTTCATTTATCTCAATATCCGTAAAACCCGGTTTGTGATTATACGCTTTTTGTGTTTCGGAATATCTAATTTCGTTCCAATTACTGGTATCCCAATGTTGAAGATCGTTGAGCAGTTTCAAATGGAGTTCAGAACTCTTGGGCATAGAAGGTTCTTTTAGTTTTGTTTGAATATTAAAAACAACTTCCTTAGGCGTGTCGACAACCGACGCATTATCACCTAATTCCTCGTAAAGATTACGACTAACCACAGAAGTTATGGACATGCAATCACTATAGTTATAGTTATCTTGACGCTCATTATCACGAGCATGTAAAGATTTACGAAGATCACGTACCTCCTTTGATAGTTTTCGGTACTCCTTTTTCGAATGTCTCCGTTTCTTCCCCCTCCTTTTGTGTCCATGATGACTTCGTCGACGCCTTGGCGAGCGTGACGAAGATGAAGATGAAGAACTGCTCTGGGAACTGCTACTGCTTGAACTTGAGCTCCTGGACCGTTCCTTACGTTGCAAACCCGATGGTCCCGGTACAGGTTCAGTAACTTCATTTTGTACATGATTATTACTGTCATCCATTCTATAACAGGGAAGCGACTTTAGAACAACACGAACGGTAAAGACCGTTAAAATTTACAATTGGAATAAAAAGGCAGGTATGCGATGCGACTACTAACACACGCTACTAAAATTTCGTTCATTTTAAGACCGTTGAAAACATTTGAACTTATTTAAGAACGGAAAAATAAACTGTTAACTTTGTCAATTATAAAACTACACAACATGAAATGTAGGTACTTTGCAAGCTAAGGATCTTAGGTAAAGTATCACTGTTTTAATATCAATATAAAAATACTCACGTGTAGTATTGTGGTTATTTTTTTTACCTGAAGGTTTATAATTACCACACTGATATTTTCTGCTATGCACCACACGTAAAACACGAACGATATTTTATAAAAATCTAGTATTTGATATTAAAACTGTTAAACACTAATACACATTAAAACTGTTAAACACTAATAAACGTTATTTTTAAAATAAATTTTAATATTGTGGTAACGTTTTGTTAACACAACCGTACACGGCGGGAAACAAGACGCCAATGAGGAATAAAGATGGCGGCTCAATCAGGTGCGCCCCCACTCTGCCAGGTGGTGGGGTTAGAAAGAGACGGATACAGGAAAGAAAGAGACGGATATAGTTGGCGGAAAACGTAGTGCCTATCTCAAATTAAATAAGCTTCGAATAACGGTCAAGTCAAATTAATATAGCGGTTCTTGTGCCGGCAGGCCTTTTTTCACACAGTCATTTTAGCATTAATCTGTCATGGCTTTAGTGGTTGGTAACTAATTGATGGTGATTATTAATTAAAAATAACTAATTTTTTGCTAAAAGAAAACCTCTTAAAAAAATAAGTACAAAATCGAAAAAATATATCAAAGAAAATAACTTTGATTTCGGAAGCCGGTGTGTATAGATGCAAAACAAGACTAATTAAAAAAAAGCTGACTCCGAAATTAGAATTATTTTTCCTTTAATTTTTTTTACCAAAAAGTTTTTATTTATAAACTGTTATTTTCCTCCTTTATTTTTCTTAAATGATGCAAAAAAATTCGAACAAAGACGTTCATAAGTTGAACATTTTATTAGACGTGCCAATTTCGATTTTCTATTATATTTCAATTTTCTTGTTCTACTCAGTGCATTGTTTTCTCAAGTTAATTTTTCAATCAAATCTTTCTTGGTGGCCATTTTTCAGCAAAAGCTTGCTCTAATTTTGAGCTACTCAACAATAATTAATTTTCAATTTATAGAACACTCACTAGCGACTCGATGTTATATTTTTTTTAATCCCGGTTTTTCTCTACTGTAGTATGCGCGTATGATACATGTAAACCATACAAAAGAGCGTAAATCGCAACTAATAAAGGTTGTTAATAAATGTAACACGAGGGCGATGACCTCGGGTAAATATGTAGTTCCTAGGGTAACCAATTATTACGGCGATAAGACCTTGAGGAAAAGGATTCCATACATCTTAAACAGTTTGCCCGAGTTCATTAAAAATGAGCCCAATAAATGAAGTTAAAAAAAATATTGAAAAAATATCTACTAGAAAAACTACCTTAATTAGTTATAGAATATTTTAACAGAACACTCCTAATTAAAGTTGTTCAGTTATATGTGAAATTATGGTGATCCCACAGTCAAACTGATTTTTTTTTATTACATATGTGCTTGCTCTTGGTCCCAGACTAGCCTGAGGACATAGATGGGGCCTACGATGGAGCGAGCTCACCCAAAAGATGCCTATGTACTGTGAATACAGTTTTGTGGGAATATTTCAATTTCATAAGTTAATGTAATGTGTTTAATAAATAAATAAAATAATATAAATAAATAAACGCATTAAAATCCGTTGCGTAGTTTAAATGATCTAAGCATACATAGGTACAGACAACGGAAAGCAACTTTGTTCATACTATTTAATGATAAAGTTGTAGAGTTCCTGCCTGCCGCAAAAAGATTTTCCTACTGTCATTTCTATTTTTCGCATAATACTGGACAGTGCGACAACTCGATTTATCTCGTATAGCTTGAGAAAATAGCGAACGAATGTCCGAACATTTTCGCGAAAATACAATAGTAGATTAACCCAGCATTTATTTTCTTTTCCAATATCTCGAAGCCACAGATATTTATTTTACTTTTGTCTAGCTGCGGAAACGTTGATTATTTCAATTGGCGAAGCGAAAACTAGATCCGTTTGGCTTTTTCTTGTTGTTCGCCTTTCACCGGCGGGCCGGATAAGACAATATGGACGAAAATTTGTATCGAAGCGTCTACCATCTGAAATGTACGCTTATGTAACATTGTTTCTATTTAGTTTTTTACCTCTTACTGGTTTAGAATATGAATACGAAGTTACTATGCGACCCTGCCGGGATTGCGGAATAGTTATACTAGTCACCGCGACCCCGGAACATAAAGGGCAACCGAAGGAACATGAGTGGGTTTTAGTCAGTAAAAGTCTGACACGTCCTCCCGCCTCGCCCAGGACGGGAGAAGTCACGACCTCCGGCTTCGCAGTCAGGGTCCCTAACCACTAGACCAACAGGCCCGTCATATGGTGTTAATACATACTCAATTTACTTGAAAGACATTTATTACAACACTATGTACTATTGTAATGTATCCTAAGATGTGAGCTTAGGATACATTACAATAGTACATTATGATACAAGTGCGCTGTGTTGGTCATTACTTACATACAAGGCGATATTTGGGCGCGAGCCGCAAGCGAGCGCAACAAGAAAGCCGAGTATGTAATGACAATAGCTTTTCAACACACTTGTGAGTAAAATGAACACATCTTCTGAAAATGACTGCGCTTTTTTATCAATCTTCCAATGCATGAAACTATCGTACGCCGCGCCGCCAAGTATTTATCCTTTGACTTTGGCGGCAACAAATTACTATAAATAACAAACTACTAACATCGCCTCGTAAGTAATGACCAACACAGCGCACTTGTATCATAATGTTACTAGGTACTAAAAATATTCAATTTAGTAAACACCTTATTATATTACCGTTTTATTTCCCTATGTCTCTAAAATACAAAGCTAGCTGTACATTATGCAGTGTACATTTTATCACAATGTACATTTGAACACTAGTGAGAGAGTACAGTTTTCGCTCGTTTTCAACGAGATTGTACAGAAGTTAGCAAACAAATTAAAACTTCTTCGAATGGACGCTTAGTGAACAGAATGTGTCCATTGTTTTTATTTTTGTGTAGAATTAGATGTCACTTAAAGTTGGTAATTTTGTTGGCTCTGTTTTCTATTGAATTGATGATACATTGAAATATTTTTGGCTAAGCTCGCTCCATCGTAGACCCCGTCTATGACCTCGGGCTAGTCTGGGACCAAGAGTAAGCCCATAAACAATAAAAAAAAACAATAATTACCTTTAGGGTTAATTAGTAATAGGGTAGTGGTAATTTGTGGCCGAGACGGACTCAATGAAAACAGCCTTCTCCAAAAAATAAATAAAGATTTGTAAACTGTCGTTTCAAATAAGATTTGAATGTATATTATAATGAATAATAAATATCCAGGGAGTACTCACACACGATCATCTGATCCCAAACTAAGCAGAGCTTTTACTATGGTAACTAGACAACAGATAAACATACTTATATAATTTATAAATATGTACATACATATAATAGGTAAAATACACCCAGAAGCAGAACAAACATTCATGCTCATCACGCAAAGTTTATTAGGCTTAGTCAGGGTCCCTAACCATTAGACCAACAGGTCTGTCAACATGTAAACTCAAGGTCCAATTATTTCATTCTCCTCCACTTTCTGTGTTGTTTATATTATTGTTTTGCTTATTTTTGTACATTAACTCGCACTGCACTCAATCACACAGATTATTTAACAACCAAGCTGGGATTGCAGCGGCAGCGTCTCCCTACCGTTTCATTTGTAAATCAAACAAAATTAATCCTTCGAACACACGTGATTCGACACACAATAGAAAGACAATAGCAGCCCGACAGCCGGCTGTCGGTTGGTCGTTGAAAGGACATGAATATGAGTTTCAGATCGCCAACACGAAATTGCAAGAATAGTGACTATGACTGTACTTATTACAAAGATTTAACACACTGTCTAAATTTAATTTTAATTTAGACTGTGATTTTATAAATATTTTTAACCTCAAGTTTACTTTACTTAAATTCAACAACTGGAATAAAACAGTGCTGTCGCATCCAATAAATCCGCTGCCTTTGCTGCTTGCGGTCATTACCCCACGTAGGTAGGTTTGGTATTCACGCCAAACAAAATTTTAACTACTACGCTCTTTAAAATTTTGTTTACATGGCCGATCTCCAAATAGTAAAACGTCTAAGGTTTTACGCAGACCAGCCACAAATTGTTGTAGACAGAGGCAACTGAAATCTTTTAAAAACCAGCTGTCTCTTCCATAGGTAATAATTATTATGTAGTGTGTATAATTTTTCATAAATCTTGCAATCGTATTAATACAAAACGCTAATACTATTGGGAGTCCCAGTTAATTAAAATAAAGAATAATGGGGAAATAAATCGGCATCGAAACACAATAATTGCTAACAAATATTGCTGCAGACTGTTGATATTGTCATGTCAACTGCCTTGCCTTCAGTTCATCAACTAGGTGTCACTCATATGAATGGAGTCGAGTCTCTCAAGGCCGGTTACATTTTTGCCAACATTCTGCCGTCAAAAATCATGTTTTTCTTATTCCTCCGCTGTTTTATTCTGATTATTTCGTTGCGGAATTCAAGGTAGTTAAATTGATTCTCCGGGAGTCGTCGAGTTTCATTGTTACGGCACTTTTCTGGATCACTGTTGGTTCTGGCTTTCAGGAGTTGCAGTGGTTGGGAGTAGTGTAGCGGGGCAGTCCCAAAAAAAAATCCGTTGCCAGAGATTCGTCAATTTTTCTTAAAGTTTCGTGGACCCGGCAACTAAGTGTTGCTCGTCTGTATAAAGTCTCACAGATCGTTGGAGACTCAACGTCGGTTACATCTTGGCAACATTCCACAAAGGTACGCACGTCCAGGACATTGCCAAAGTTCGTAGTTTCGTACTAGAATGCCAGTCACGATTGATCCGGATAAGGCGTTTAGCCGTGGGTAAAATGAAATGTTTGCAGGTAACTCCTAACTGAATTGCATTCTGTGGGTCATTGGGCAAAATGAATTTGGAATTCTTTTGGCTCATAAAGCTGCATTTAAAACAGTTTGTTATTTATTAAATCTTTTTAGAGTTCCGTTCATGCCAATGGTTTTCGGGGCTCTATTTTGGTTACTTGTGCATATCCGTCTGTCACAAATTATTTTCTCAGAAATCAATAAGTAATTTTTTTTTGCTGAAGTACATTACATATGTGTAAGGACTTAGGAGGATTAGTGAATTTTGGGCCTTTCATTCCTTAATATATTTATAAGTAAAAAATAAAATATGCACCCTATTCGCTTTTATAAGCTTAAGAATATTGCTCGACAAGTGTTAGGATGAAATAATTTGCAATAAGTACATAACTTTGAGGCGCTCTTTCTAAAAATAAATTTATCGAACTTGTTCTGCAGATAGATCTACAGCAAACAGAAAGCTGCCAACCGTTTTTTTAAAATTCCAAAATTTTAACAATGCCGTCGTTATACATTTTTACACGACTGCCCAAAAAAAGGAGTGTTATGTTTTCAAGATTCATGTATGTATGTATGTATGTGAGTTTCTTTATTCCACCATAACTTCTTAATGCCTGAACCGATTTAGATGTATGATGTATCGTTACAATCCGTACATAGTTCCGAGTAACATAGGCTAGTAAAAATTTGGAAATTCAACCCCTGTGTGTGTAAAATAGGGGATGAAAGTTTGAACGAAAATCTGTCGTTATTGATTGAAGTAAGTTACTGGAAACTTGGTGTTTACCATTTTGAACGGAGATAAAAATTTAGAAATTCAACCCCTATGTGTGTAAAATGGGGGATGAAAATTTGAATGAAATCTGTCATTATGTATTGAAGTTAGTGACCTGAAACTTGGTGCTTACCATTTTGGACGGAGATAGAAATTTAGAAATTCAACCCCTATGCGTGGGAAATAGGGAATGAAAGTTTGAACGAAAATCTGATATTACTGTAGTTAGTGACTGAAAACTTGTGTGTACGTACGAACGTAATGACGGACGGATGTGAACTAACTACAAATTTACGGTTTTCGGAGTTTTCCCTTTACTTGTTGTGACTGTTTCTAGCCTACCCTAGGCTGATAAAATTTTCGATTTTTCTAAATATAAACATTATTGATGGGGAAGGCTTCCCCCGAAGGGGAAGGGACCGCGCCCCTCCACCGCACGGTCCTGTAGAGCTCGTCCCAGACTGGACACTCTCCCACCATTTCTACGGAATGAATTCCCATAAGCCTATACTGCCTTGTCCCGACTTAGAAAGCTAGGGGACAAGGAGGGGACCAAGGATGTTAGTATGGGAATTCACAGTTATGAATATACATACTATAAAATTAAACAATAAAGTGAAGAGACGAGAGGACAAGCAAAAGTATATTGTATAATGTAAAGGGATGGTAAAGGGATCGTTACACTTGCGCTTATGAAATCATTATTAAATTACGTTAAGCTACAGCTAAAGCCCCACCCCACTAACGAGTTATAGTAGATGACGCGTTCGTGTACTGCTAGACCTCAATACGTGAATCCTATGGGAGACGCCGCAATTCTAGCTGTCCACGTGCCCTAAACAAATCCATGTCTTACACAATACCTAAAGGCAGTCGAACTGCGAAGTCCAACTACCATTGAGGAAGACAAGTTTATAATAAAATACTCCTACACGCGTACTAGTGTGCATGACCCTCTTACGGCATCCTATGTGAGCCTACACCGTACAATTAAACTAGCACAAGTGTACCGGAGACTCGGTCTGTAGCAGAATTCGTCGCAGTTGTGCTTGGTATTCTCCGAAGTGGAATATCGTCACCTCACTCCCATAATCCCCTTTTCGAGGCGCCTTCGCCGCATATGCATCTGCCGCTCAGCACCCAAATCCCGTGTTTCGCTAAAGAGTGACGATTCAAATATGTGGCCAGCGGCCTTTTTGTTTTTTGTGGGGTTTTAGCGAGACACAGACCCTAGCGTTCATAGAACGGAGGTACCAAACCAGTTAGGGGTACTTAGCAATGACTACCCCCGCCCGGAGGTGAGAACAACGAGTCCAACGCATACGCGTTCTGTGCCAGACCTTCTGTAGGAAACAGTTATCATCATCAACATTCGGTTGGCCTATAATTACTTTATTAATTAGTAATTATTACTGTACTCTCATTAGCATTAAACAATTACTGTCTGCATTGCAGCCAAGTTGGAGATACTGAATTCGCATAGAACTTTAGTAGATTGAGCAAGTACGGTTCGACCTTCCATGTTTTGTATGTCTGGTACCGGTCAGGTGTGTTAATGTACAATATGTAGCGGTGTATAATATATTATATAGCAGGTAGAGTGAATCGGAAGGCTGTCGCCGTTTCCCTACAGCCAAACGCTGATGATGAGTCCCTGCCAAGGTGCGGATTAGGTGATGGGCATATAGGGTGAGAGTATTATAAATATAATACTAAATACTAATAACATAATATAATATATAACATAATCTAAATGCTAGAGTAAGGTAATCATTATTTATAAATCTATTAATAGTGATAACTAGTCTAGTTACTTAGGATAGACTATATGATTAACGTACACTCTGAATAATATTTACGTGACCGTAATTAATACTAAAAACAGATCAAAGACTCACCAGAACAACGATTTGAAAGATTTAGGTTCATTTACCAGACTATTAGACTCGATCCTCGCCATAATCGCCTCCTGCCACGTACAAACACTGACACTCGCGACAAACCAGACTAGACCACAAATGACCACAAGTATTAGAGCTATCGACGCAACTCAACTCTCCGTTCACGAACTTCTACAAGACGTTGTCGAATCACTCTCCGATCTCCCTAACTTAATTCGCCTAGATCACGACCGACCTCTTTAGTGACCTGAAACCAACTGCCCTCAGCCTCTCCAACTTTTTCAAAACACACGTGTTCGAAAGCCCTGCTCGCACGCATCTCTCGAATTCGCAGAACCCTTTTTTGTTTCATTTCTCAATTGTCCTAAAAATCGTTTCATGTTAATAGATGGGTCTCTTTATGGCAACCAGATGTGAATTTGTATTGAGAGTTGCACTTAGAAATCGAATATTTTACAAGTTTCTTTAGAACTCAACGATAAATTGTTTTATGGTATAACGGCTGGCACTTTTGTCTTAAGTGTGTTTCGCATTAAATAGAGGATTTATGCTTTCCTAAGTGGCGGACCATGAGAAGGGTCTTTTTGAACAAAAAATAAGATATTTTGTTATTATTCAATAAGGAAACGTGACTAACCGTCACATTCTTCCCCCCTCTGAAAATCAGACGCGTGACGCAGTGCAGCGAATGAGCTTTCACAATAGTTCAGCTTGTATCTTTCATTAAAAGATTTATATTTAGAAATCCTGCCTATCTGTTTCTAATTAGTATTCTAATTAGTCGAAATAGTATTCCAATAAGAACGTCTTGCTCCGCTATAATTCTTTGTAACATTTTTGCAAAAGCATTTACAACCGATTCGAATAATCAACTGCACTGCTTGCCCTAGTTTATTTTATTTGAAATAGTCTTTTCATATTCCATTGACCGTACTGCCTTTTGGCAAAGTACAGGAGACCTGTGCATGCTTATAAATTATTTGTACATACCAGGGCCTCTTCAAAGAGTATTTGTGACACCGAACCACGATACCTCCGTTGCCTCTCGTTCTAAACTCGGCCTAGCAGCAGTTGCTGGACAGAAGCCTCTCCAAGGTGCCCCTCGACGCCGTGTTAGCTTAGTTAGCTACCGGGGTCGTATCCATTAACTTCTGAAATAGTTCGCACGTAGACTTATTAGAATAAATTCCAATAGCGCGCCCCCCTCTGATTTAAGGAGGTTAGAGCACTTGTACAATCCAATAAGATTTGGTAGGCACCTTTTAAACATATCTATTTATATTTACTTTGGGGACATTAAAGTAGTACCTAAAGTCCCCCCTCGGATTATAGAACTATTGTCAAGAACTAATTTATCTAAAGTGATAAATGTAGTGCTTCAGTCCTTAAACATAATATTTTCTTTAAAAGGACGACAAGTCTACGTATCCAAGAGAAAGTAGTGTTAGCCACACTATTACAACTCAAGAACGGCAGAACCGACTTTAGCTGAAAATAGTTGAAGAGGCAACTTAAAACCAGAAGAAATAGGATACATTTTATATATATATATATATATTTTTGTTTTTAACCCGTACCCGATGGGTTTTAACGCAATAAATTGATTGGCATTAATATTCGTAAATCTGATGACCACATCAATTAGTTAGTAAGTAAAACTTCTCAGAGGGATTTACACTAATACTATAAAGCTAAAGAGCTTATGTATTTGTTTGTTTGAACGCGCCAATCCCAGGAACCACCTGGTTGATTTGCAAAATTCTGTTTATGTCGATTTACCCCTTTATATGGGAAGACCACACAATACGACGAAATATATCCTGAATGTACTCAATGAAAGCATGAGTGTTCTATGTAAGTGTACTTAATTCCTAACGTATGAAAGCATAATAAATTTCTAAAGTATAAAAAGTATCCCTAAAAGGGTACTTATATTTATTATTGTCAATTAAATTTGAACTAAAATAAATAAAAGTAAATATAATGGAATTAAATTGTATAAAATATTATTTGTAACAAATTGAACTGGATTGTAAATTATAAGTACCTATTTGTGTGTAACGACAACGTTTACAATAAAAATAACCTTTATCACGGGAGCTACGTCTGCCAACAACCCGCTGCGCAGTTTGTCAGAAGTATATAAAACATGTAAAATTGTCTAAAACACAAATTAAATATTTTTAATTAATTTAATTTTATATATAACATCACGCTCCGACCAATAGGAGCGGAGCAGCAACGAAAGGTGTGACAAAAAACAGGAACAAAACATTCCTTTTGTGAGCTTCAGTTGCGCGCAAGTTACATAATAAATATGTACTAAAACTTGTTCCTCTTAAAAGGTTTTAGAAAAGGTCCGCGACAGCATATGTGTAACTTTTATAGTTTACTCACATTTTTTTTTATGGCAATCAAATATGTCAAAACTACTGCATCATTTGCGAAGGTCTTAGACCATAGGTAGTATAATCCTTATCAATATGAACACGTTACTCATTACAAGTATTTAATCTTGAACAAAATTGCGCTGTGAATAACTTAAATTCAATAAACATCTTTGGAATTATCACATTTTTAAAATTATGATTGACCGTACGGGCATTAGTGAGGCCGGTCGGTGGCCTTGCGAGACATTCCTAGCGTATACACCAAAACAACACGTATATTCTGCTACATAACATTGCGATATGAGTCATAGGAGCGGCCCAGCAACCAAACCCAACATAACGCGGCCGAAACCGCCGGGCACAGCTAGTATATAAATATAACTATAACGCATCATTGCGAATATTGAAAGCTTAAAAAATTTGAACTTAGCTTCGAATCAGGAGCCACTCTACAGCCGAAGTTGAAGACAGTTGGTATCAGCTGACGTTGACGAATCCTTACACTAGCGCGACGCAGAACCGACGACACCGACAGTTCGAACAATGCGGGGCCGACAGACACGTGGGTTGCGATGCAAGTTTCCTGGAATTCGAAATAAGGCCACACAAGTATCTCATCGAATAAAAGATCTAATCATGCAGTATAGGCATGAGTTTTCATGACATCGTACTCTTTAGACAGTTGAATTAATATAGTTTATGTATAACAATTATATAAACTACATGATCAAAGTACCTTAGAAGTCTAAATCTAAAATCTATTAATCTACGCACAAATATAAAATCCTCATTTGCTGGTAGCACGAATATCTTCATGTGGGAGTTGAACCCACAAACATAATACGCGTTGAAAATTTACAACAATTGTATTAAGCTGTTAGAGAATCATATTTGCAATTTTTGATAATGAATCACATTCCAATTTATAATTATGTAGGACTTGAACCCACTATTGTACAAGAATTTAGCTAGATTCCTAAACACATATATGTAGATCATGTTAGTATTGAACTTAATTTCTTTTTTGAAAAGCGAGTCTTAACATACTTAAGCATATGAAAAGGTAAGGATTTAACGTATAAATGATTGTATTTAATCCAAACACATCTCAACATATAAATCATGCAGGGATTGAACCTACAGTTACGCTGTGTTAATTTAATGCTTCGAACACACGTGATTTGAGACGCAATAGCAGCCCGACAGCCGGCTGTCGGTTGGTCGTCAAAAGGGTAAACCCCTTTTTTTTCAATACATACTCGTTGTAAGAATATTGAAATTACAACTTATCGCATGGTAATTAAAAACATTTCAGCTAATAGCTAAATCGTGTAGGAATTGAACCCACAACTCATCGTTTGTTAAGTCAACCCATATCAACATATAAGTCGTGCAGGAATTGAACCTACACCATATCGTTATGTTTATTCACAATATTTAATTAATTTGTTATTAAAATTGTGATAATAACCGTACTATCGCTTATCGTCTCTTATATTTATTTATGCTAATTACGTATATCTATTATCTATTTATGTTAATTACGTTGTGTTATTAGTGTAGTAACCCATAAAATACATTAATGTAGTTCTTTCTCGTTGCACTGAAGTGAACCAGTACATTTAATGACGAGAATCCTGGTCACGGCACCACATGTGACTGTTTCTAGCCGACCCTAGGCTGATAAAATTTTCGATTTTCATAGATATAAACATTAGTGATGGGGAAGGCTTCCCCCGAAGGGGAAGGGACCGCGCCCCTCCACCGCACGGTCCTGTAGAGCTCGTCCCAGACTGGACACTCTCCCACCATTTCTACGGAATGAATTCCCATAAGCCTATACTGCCTTGTCCCGACTTAGAAAGCTAGGGGACAAGGAGGGGACCAAGGATGTTAGTATGGGAATTCACAGTTATAAATATACATACTATAAAATTGGACAATAAAGTGAAGAGACGAGAGGACACGCAAAAGTATATTGTATCATGTAAAGGGGTGGTAAAGGGACCGTTACACTTGCGCTTATGAAATCATCATTAAAGATTACGTTAAGCTACAGCTAAAGCCCCACCCCACTAACGAGTTACAATAGAAGACGCGTTCGTGTACTGCTAGACCTCAATACGTGAATCCTATGGGAGACGCCGCAATTCTAGCTGTCCACGTTCCCTAAACAAATCCATGTCTTACACAATACCTGAAGGCAGTCGATCTGCGAAGTCCAACTACCATTGAGGAAGACAAGTTTATAATAAAATACTCCTACACGCGTACTAGTGTGTATGACCCTCTTACGGCAACCTATGTGAGTCTACCCCCGTACAATAAAACTAGCACAAGTATACCGGAGACTCAGTCTGTAGCAGAATTCGTTGCGGCTGTCCTTAGTATTCTTCGAGGTGGTAAATCGTCACCTCACTCACATCCCCTTAATCTACCCATTTCGAGGTTGCTTCGCTGCATATGCATCTGCTGCTCAGCGCCCAAATCAAGTGTTTCGCTAAAGAGTGACGATTCAGATATAAGCGGCCCGCGGCCTACTTTGTATGTGGGGGTTTTAGCGAGACACAAGTTCTAGCGTTCACAGAACGGTGCTACCAACTTAGTTAGGGGTACTTGGTGAAGCCTACCCCCGCTCCCGGGTGATGCGAGAACAATATGACCAGCGCATACGCGTTCTGTGCCAGACCTTCTGTAGGAAACAGTTATCATCATAAACCTTCGGTTGGCCTATAATTACTGTTATTCGTAATTATTACTGTACTGTCATTAGCATTAAACAATTACTGTCTGCATTGCAGCCAAGTTGGAAATACTGAATTTGCTTAGAACTTTAGTAGATTGAGCAAGTACGGTTCGACCTTCCATGTCTTGTATGTCTGGTACCAATCAGGTGTGTTAATGTACAATATGTAGCGGTGTATAATATAATATATAGCAGGTAGAGTAAATCGGAAGGCTGTCGCCGTTTCCCTACAGCCAAACGCTCATGATGAGTCCCTGCCAAGGTGCGGATTAGGTGATGGGCATATAAGATGAGAGTATTATAAATATAATACTAATAACATAATATAATAGTATCTACATGCTAGAGTAAGGTAATCATTATTTATAAATCTATTAATAGTGATAACTAGTCTAGTTACTTAGAATAGACTATATGATTAACGTACACTCTAAATAATATTTTCGTGACCGTAATTAATACTAAAAACAGATCAAAGACTCACCAGAACAACGAATTGAAAGATATAGATTCAATTGCCAGAGCAGACTCGTTCCCGCCTTCTGCCGCGTGCAAACACTGACACTCACGACAAACCAGACTAGACCACAAATTACCACGAGTACTAGAGCTATCGACGCAACTAAACTCTCTGTTCACGAACTTCTACCAGACGTTGTCGAATCACTCTCCATCTCCCTAACTTTAACTTAATTCGCCTAGATCACGACCGACCTCTCTAGTCACCTCAAACCAACTGCCCTCAGCCTATTCAACTTTTACCAAACACCACGTGTTCGAAAGCCCTGCTCGCACGCATCTCCCGAATTCGCAGAACCCTTTTTTGTTACATTTCTCAATTGTCCTAAAAATCGTTTCATGTTAATAGATGGGTCTCTTTATGGCAACCAGATGTGAATTTGTATTGAGAGTTGCACTTAGAAATCGAATATTTTACAAGTTTCTTTAGAACTCAACGATAAATTGTTTTATGGTATAACGGCTGGCACTTTTGTCTTAAGTATGTTTCGCATTAAATAGAGGATTTATGCTTTCCTAAGTGGCGGACCATGAGAAGGGTCTTTTTGAACAAAAAATAAGATATTTTGTTATTATTCAATAAGGAAACGTGACTAACCGTCACAGTATTCACGCCAAACAAAATTTCAACTACTACGCTCTTTAAAATTTTGTTTACATGGCCGGTCTCCAAATAGTAAAACGTCTAAGGCTTTACGCAGACCAGCCACAAACTGTTGTAGACAGAAGCAACTAAAATTTAATAAACTTTTAAAAACCAGATGTCTCTATATTATGTAGTATATATTATTTTTCATAAATCTTGCAATCGTATACAAAACCCTAATACCATTGGAAGTCGAAGTTAATTGAAATAAAGAATAATGGGGAAATTTGTCGGCATCAAAACACAATAATTGCTAACAAATATTTCTGCAGATTGTTGATATTGTCACGTCAACTGCCTTGCCTTCAGTTCATCAACTAGGTGTCACTCATATGAATAGAGTCGAGTCTCTCAAGGCCGGTTACATTTTTGCCAACATTCTGTCGTCAAAAATCATGTTTTTCTTATTCCTCCGCTGTTTTTCTCTGATTAATTTCGTTGCGGAAACCAAGGTAGTTAAATTGATTCTCCGGGAGTCGTCGAGTTTCATTGCTTCGGCACTTTTTTGGATCTCTGTTGGTTTTGGCTTTCAGGAGTTGCAGAGGTTGGTAGTAGTGTAGCGGGACAGTCCCAAAAAAAATTCGCTGCCAGAGATATGTGTATTTTTCATAAAGTTTCTTGAACTCGGCAACTAAGTGTTGCTCGTCTGTATAAAGTCTCACAGATCGTTGGAGACTCAACGTCGGTTACATCTTGGCAACATTCCACAAAGGTACGCACGTCCAGGACATTGCCAAAGTTCGTAGTCTCGTACTAGAATGCCAGTCACGATTGATCCGGATAAGGCGTTTAGTCGTGGGTAAAATGAAATGTTTGCAGGTAACTCTTGAATTGCATTCTGTGGGTCATTGGGCAAAATGAATTTGGAATTCTTTTGGCTCATAAAGCTGCATTTAAAACAGTTTGTTATTTATTGAATCTTTTTAGAGTTCCGTTCATGCAAATGGTTTTCGGGGCGCTATTTGGGTCACTTGTGCATGTCCGTCTGTCACGAATTATTTTCTCAGAAATCACTACGTAAATATTTATTTTTGTTGGCTGAAATACATTAGGTACATAATATGTGTTAGGAGGATCTCTTTAGCTATTTAAGAAGACATTTCATATATATTCATAACACTTGCTATTAAATACTCGAACTATTGACCAAATACCAGTTTAGGTAGCCTAAGGTACCTTTTAATTTTAAAGTAAAAATTTACATTTCCGCGAAAGACATTCGCGCGAGTCCTTTGTTTACACTTAATTAAAGGAGCCAATCAGGAAAGGAAGCAAATGCAATCAACTTAGTAGTGTCTGTAATGAAAACCACAAAAACTTTAGTGATGCAAAATAATTTATAAGAAAGCCTGTTTCACGGCGAAGGCGGTGGAGGGCTTTAAATTAAGCCCTGCAAGATAAAATATACCTTGTTTTTATTACAAAAAGTGGTCCTTGTTCAGAACTTTCATAATGCAGCTACAACTTCAAAAAACCGGTTTAGAGCGAGACGGGAACGAGTTCTAAGTTCCGTACAAACATCATTTAAAATTCTAATGACTGAAAACACGTCGCTTTATTCAGTTTTGAGCTTTAAGGCAATAATTTAGTTTGTTTTTACTATAAGGGCTGGTACTTTCCAGCTGACTACTCTGAGTAGAAATATTTGTAATAAAACTTAGAGGTCAGTCTTTTTTTAATTCCACACAATAATATAATATTATTTTTTATTCTTTATTGTATAACAAAACAATATACATAAAAAACAGCAAAAATATATGAATTATGTACAATGGCGAGCTTAACCCAAAGTTGATAAAAAAACAAAGTTACAAAGTTGAGGTATACTAACTAGTCCGTACTGTCTCACTGCTGGGCAAAGGTCCCTATTCTTTCCATCTTCCACACAATAAACTCATCGAAAATTTTAACTCTCTATCACCTACGATTCGTGAGATAAAACCTGTCCGTCAAGCTAAACAGAGGTCCCATTATCCCGCCCTTCCCTACGGAACCCAAACCAACTCGAGCATCCCCACTTTAATCGAGCCGACTTTATGCGAGATTCGGCTTAAACAAACAAGGTCTAAACACACGCTCATAAAAAACCTTTACTGCTCAATTTGCATCCTCCATTTCAGTGCCAGGCTAAGGCCCGGCTTCCAACAAAGCGAAGAGATTAGTAGTCCAGTCATTTTAGGCATTTTAAACTCCAAACTACGGAAAAATTGCTAGTGGGGCGAATTTTTGTATACACCTTTATTATCGTGGTAATAAAGATGTGAAAAATCGACATTGATATCGCGCCGGCTAAAAAAATTATAAAAGTTAAATGGTCAAGAAAATCTGTTTTTTTTTTTGCAAATATCTCGGGACTTATTGCTCGGAGGTCAATACAGGTCATTATGAAATTGTATGTCGTGAAGTTATCTTCAAAAAACGCCTCTTGCATTTTTCTGTAAGATTAACTGTTTTTGAGTTAGAGCGCTAAGAATTTTTCCGTAGATAAAATCTAAAATGACTAGGCTAGAGATGACTCGTAATAACCCATAGGGTATTGTATGTGTTGAAGCTAAGCGCTGTGCTGTCAAAATGACGCAAGCTGATTGGTTGTATGACAAATCTTCGGTCCTCTCCGCTTTGGTGGAAAGCGGGCCTAAGCTAGGGCACCGTCACGACAACGAAGAGGAGACGGCAATCCGAGTTTAGTACGAGATGAAGTAACGTGCGGTGGACATGAGGCTATAAATATAGTAAATGTATATGTCGACACTTCGGCGTATATATTTTGTATATTCGAGCCATATGGCTCTCTCCATTGATGGGGAGCGAGGTGTGAGGTAGTGCGGAGAAGAGTTGTGGACTTTGCGAAACATTAATACAATTAATTGTATATAATTAATTTAATGCAAAGGATGTAAAATGAACTGCACTGAGAATAAGTTAGCCTATCAGTAATTTTAATTAACTGTTATATTTTATTTTGCTGTGCCCAACAGGGCCCATAATTGTATCCATTAATTATTTCCAACTATGCACTTACTTACATTATGGTATGCAATAAATAATTTTACGTTAGGGTTTACTGTAATACTGAGGTTTTTATGCAATGGCACAGCTCCGCTCCGCTCTCTCCAATGGACAGACAGCCTTAGTCTTAATAAAACTGGTTCGATACAAAGGCTTGTAACACAAAACGTTTTCAATAAACCGGTCCTAGTACGGTTCTCTTTCTTGGTCCTTCCTCCTAATGCATAATCAATGCACCGGGCATTAAACGCAGACTGTTGCCAACCTGGAATTGTTTTCTAGTAGCCTTACTAACTGTTCTAGAATACGTGAAAACATTTTTTACTTTTGACAAAGACATGCTTTTACTTTTGACGTGTCTGAAAAACAAGGTGTTAATTGTTGATAATTTTTTTAGTCTTATTTGCAATATCGATTCCTTAAGTCTATAGAAAGGTCTTGGCTCTTTGAGTTTTTTCCGCTTGTACAACGGGTCGTGTTTCGAGCAATCGACTTTAATTGATATAAAAAAAACGAAATCTATTTAAAAACTTAAAATAATTTTGATGAAGTCTGGAAACAAAGAAGTATTATTATTGAATTTTCCAATACTTCTGTTATAATAAACAACAGAATTTCATTGTCTCTTATTTAGTCAGTGTAAAAAATATAATAATGCAATGATGCTAGAATGTATGACTACTGTCACTGGCAACATACTGTTCAAGTAAGTTTCCAGAATTCATTGATCCTTTCTAAAACAAAACTACGTGAGTCAGATAATTGTGTCAAGATAATGTACTACGTCGTTCAAAAATGTTTTGTAGCTTTCAATCTATTAAGAATAAAAGTGAATCGCTAAATGTGTTGTTAAGGGCAAAACTTGAGAACTTGATTCTGTTAATTTCTTTTTCCAATATTCGTTGATGCCAGGGGAAAGTTATCGGGAATAAAAAAAAAGTCAACCGAATAATTATGAAGTCCGGAAAAACTCAACTGCCATTTTTCGATGGTAACTTAACAAAAAATTCATTGAATAAAAGATTTTTAATGACATTTTTAGCAAGTGCTAGAGTGATATAATTATGTTTTACTATATCAATAAACTTAGTTTGTCAAGATGGGACCGAGTCTGCTGGCGTCAGTTAGTAAATATTCGTTTGATAATATGCAATAAGTTATTTCAATAAAATTCTTTAGTCTTTTCTGGTGTACAGTTTTCAAGTTTATAAATAGTAAGCGGGCATTTCACAATCTCGATACGATTTCACCTCCCAGCAAATTCCTGCAGCTTCAAGAACTTAGTATTACCGACAATACCGCACAAAATCGTTCGTTGCACGTGTTGGCACAGCGTCTCACTGCCGCCATTGTAAGTCTTTACTCGACTCGCCCATTTTGTTCTTAAGTCCTACTGTCTATAGGTACACTCCACAGATATAGGTCAATGGTATCATAAAAAGGAGGTAAGTTATAAGCGCCGAGGTGCATTTTTAGTCGGCTTTCATGTTCTATGCGACGTTTTTTAACATGATGTAAGGAAATTAATTAATGGGTAGTAATAAAAACTCCGACAAATAAAAAAGAATTGTACTCACTCAAAATATTAAATTTACTGCCTAAAATACTAACTTTCCGACTACTTTTTTCCAAATTAAAATGACGAAACGACCGAATGAGATACTGAAATCACCGAAAAATAAACATGAACGTTTATTGCTATAATACTTTTCTATCAGCTAAATTACGTTCAACTAAAAACTCTATTACGTTACCAATTCTAATCTTACCAAACCTTAAAATACCGAGGGTGGGCTGGGTCGACGGAGCCCCGCTTTGCGGGGCTCCTACTTCTGGGTGGTTTATAAAAAAATAACCACGAAGGGGATGCGGGGTCTATTCGCTCGCTTCGCTCGCTCACACGACCCCGCCATCCCCTTCTAACCTAACCTATCCGAGTCGGGGTGCCCTAAAGTCTAGATTGCAACCAGTTTTCATCATTATTGAGAGTAAAAAAATAAATTTTGGTAACCAACAATAGAAATTAAAACAGTTCATGCAAGTTGTAAAAATATGATTATTTTGACGAAACCTCTGTTGTCGGTAACTTTGTAATTTGGTCGGAGATTTAGTTTTCTATTGGGAAATTAGGATTTTTTGTCGGTAATTGATTATAACGCTGGTTAATTAGAATAATAGTCGGCCACAGATCGCTGGAGATTAATTTGTTTGTCGGAACCATTATTATTTCCCTTAATTAATAAATGATAAACTTCAGTTAGTAATCATTATAGATATAGAGACTTATATAAATGGTGTTAATTTGTTAATGGTTGCTGAGTACTTCATATTTTGTGATGGGCTCGTTGATCTAGTGGTTTGTGACCCTGACTGCTAACCCGGAGTTTATAGGTTTTATTCCCACCCAGGATAAATTTTGTGTGATGAGCATAATTGTTTGTTCTGTGTCTGGGTGTAATTCATCTATAATATGCGAGGATAAATAAATTATATATGTATGTATATCAGTTGTTTGGTTACAACTGTACAAACACTGCTTAGTTTTGGGATCAGATGGCCATGTGTGAGATGTCTCAAGATATTTTTTTTATTTATCTCGTGTTGAATTTATACCAAAACACACATTTCAAAACTTGCTTTAAAAAGCACAGCCTAGCCACAGCTCAAGCAGTGTAGGCTAAAAATGAATATACAAATGAACGGGGGTACATAATAACACATTATGGTACCCACTCATGTGTCATTACAACGTTGTTGCTTAAAGTTTTAATATATTATTATGACGCGCAAACGATAGCCTGGACGGTTGTTAAAATATATTTTGTGATTTAAGTTGTAAAGGGCGGTTGTGTGACGTCAGGAAAACAAGCTAATCGAGGTATACATTTATAGACGCTTATAAAATGTAATATAAGTTTGTACGGTCGTTTCGATCAACCAAATAAAGATATGAGTTTGACGTCAATACAGTTCAGAGTAGGTAATTTTTTTTCAGTTTTTTTAACCAACCTGTCGTTTACCGACTAAACAAGCGTAACATGCAACACGCATAAAACATTTACCTCGCCACAATTGTTGCGCCGCAATTGTTTGCTACAAATGAGTACTTAGTGTACGTGCCCGCGAACAGATATACGGGGACGTTTTATTTTTTGGACGGGAATTCATCAATGTTCTAGGCGGGGCGGGGGAGAGTGTCACAATTGTACTCTCTAAATCCCTTGTTTTTTGGTTGCCCTCTATGTTTCGAGGCCGCGGTAACTATTAGAACTATTCCGCAATCCGGCAGGGGGGAGGGGAATGTGGCGCCACATTTACCGAGATACAAATGAATGTCCGAAGTGCGTTTCGAAGCTCGTAAGTTAGTAAAGTTACGAGCTTGAGCGCGAGCTTCGAAACTATCACTCAACTAGCAAGCACAAACAAAGCTAACCAACATATTAAGCTAAATTAAGTCCTTAGACAAATATTTGTGCTTCGTCTCCGAGCATTCTCGCGAACAATTGTTATCAATCTCTTTGTCACTTTATGATAAAGTCAATATTGGCATCTCTCGCTATTTCCCCTTTGGGCAAACACTGTTTCTTTTATTTCTCCCTAGCGACCAATGAAATGGCGTCAAAAAGAGTATCTAAGGGCGCGTACACATAGGGATCCGTTGTAATGGTTAGTTATTTGATGGCGTATGTATAAGCGAGTTCACACACAGTACAGTAATTGGGATCCAGTAAAAATACCGACTTAAAAAATATGCAATAGTTTGACTTGCAGGTCCAATTTAACTTATACGATAATGTTGTATGTAGTCAATGATGTTATAATAAATATCATTGTATGTAGTAGTATGAGCGAGTTGTCACACAATAGATGATTCCGGATCCAGTGAAAGTACCACGCACAACTGAAATATTGATCCGTTTTATCGGATCAAAACCTCGGGAGGCTCGACACGTGGTTTCGCTGGTCCTGTAAATGGCGTGTGAAAATAATCTATTAAAAAGTGATAATACTTTGCGAATATTAATTACCCCAGTTGAAATCACGCCTTTGTGCCTAATGGCCTAGATGTGTTCTGCCTCCTGCTTGTTATGGAGAGAAGTGGAAAACATATTTTTCTTATTACTTCGCTGTTCTTTTCTGATTAATTTCGTTGTCAAATCCAAGACAGTTGAATCGTTTCTTCGGGACGTGTTGAGCTTCGTTGCGTGACGCTTTTCTTGTGGACTTTACTGTCGATTTTGGCTCTTAGGTGTTGCAATGGTTACGAATAATGTGACGGGAATATCATAATAAAAAAATACTTCCAGTAGTAACGGATCCTTGACCACCGTTCCTGTAAAAACGAAAGTTCTATGTGTGTGCACCCTTACACTTGTGATTTTTCTCATATGTATTTCCTTTTTACGCACTGAACAAATTGTGTTTTTGTTGTTATTGTAATAAAATAGATTAATTTTTTTTGCTTACTCAAATTCGAATGGGGAAAATGAGCTGCCGTTTGTTGAAATAGGTATTTTTTGTAGTTTGGATAAGTCGATACAGGAAATGGTGTTGTGCACAATAAGATTTTACTGAGGAAATATATATATTTATTATAAAAAAATTGGATCACCTCCAGCCTTACATGCCAAATCATGGTCTTCCTAGCCTTTATCCTGCTAAATACTAATACATAAATAAATATTCTGGGACAACTTACACACGGCTTAGTGTATGGTAACCAGACAACTGATAAACATGCTTACATCCATACTAATATTATAAATGGGAAAGTGTGTCTGACTGTCTGTTTGTCTTTCTTTCACGGCAAAACGGAGCGACGGATTGACGTGATTTTTTAAGTGGAGATAGTTGAAGGGATGGAGAATAACATAGGCTACTTTTTGTCTCTTTCTAACGCGAGCGAAGCCGCGGGCAGAAGCTAGTAATTTATAAATACATACTTATTGTAGAAAATCAACACCCAGAGACAAATTTTCTGACATAGATTTCTGACATAGCCTCTATCTGATCGCCAAAATCCAGTTGCTGTGAAAATCGATGCCTCTTGGTTAGACTTATCGTCAGATTTACTGGGTTTAAACTACCCGTGACGACAAAGATTTATGAATGACACCCGACACCGGGCGTAACGTTTTCACGTGCTTTCCGAGCCACGAAATTGTGTAGGTAATTCTGACAAAACTTAAATGATAATTGTATGATTGAATATTGTTGAATCTAAATATTGTATAGACAAATTAAATATATACTTTAGTAGGCGTTAGCCGTATGGAATTAATAATCAATCATTAATCGATTGACGGTGCTGTTGGTCTAATGGTGAGAGACCCTGACTGCGAAGCGGGAGTTCGTCGGTTTAATTCCAACCCAGGGCAAAATTTGTGTAATGAGCATGATTGCTTGTTCTGTGTCTGGGTGTAATTTATCTGTAATATGTATGAATATTTTTAAATTACAAAATTATGCATACCAGTTGTCTGGTTACCGTAATAAAAGCTCAGCTTAGTTTGTGGTTAGATGGCCGTATGTGACCAATTCACACACGACACGCCCAAGATTTTAAATTACTTTTTTAATTAAGCCGATGAATATAAAAAATGCTCATACATTTCTTACTACAAAAAAGTTATTATTTTCTCCATATATTTTTCACAATTATACTTTACAGAAAGATTATACCATTAAAACCCACACAACTAGGTTAGCGAGTTCAAGCGACTTCCATTCTTATTTCTCTAAAGTGCGACTTCGTACGGCTGTCAAAGTTTGACAGTAGTTCGGCTGCAGAACGAAGTTCTTAAGTCGAGAGGAAAATCCGAAGCGCAAGGATTGCTTTGCTAAGTATATAATGATTTATGATTTAAAAGTTCGAGTTTAGGAAAAAAGAATAAGGTATTGGATCGGTTTTTAACGACAAGTCGATTTAAAATTTAATATTAAACCTTTCGACGACCAAGGGACAGCCGGCTGTCGAGCTGCTATTGTCTTTCTATTGTATCTAGAATCACGTGTGTTTGAAGATTTATAAGATGTCTCACGTTATGTTATGTATTTGATTACTGCTCTGGTCCCGCGATCAAACCGTGATGTTACGTAGCCTATGTGTTATTTTGATGTGTAAACTATATAACTGCAAAAATTTTTTTCAATGTCCTTTCAGTACTTTTTGCGTAGAAGAGTAACATAAATACATCCATACATAAAAAAATCCACGTTTATAATATTAGTAAGGATTTTGTTATAATGTACTAGCTGTCCCGACACTTGACCTACATATTTAATTACTGCTCTGCTCCTGCCAGTCACAGCGTGAAGTTATACAGACCATAATCTTCTTCGATAAATTGGCTATTCAACACTAAAATATTTTTCAATTCGAACTAGTATCTCTAAGATTACCGAGTTCAGCCAAACAAACAGATATTATCAAGTGCAAATAATATTATGGTGCGACTTTACTTGGCGTTAATGGCCAAATATTTGGCTTTTTCGATGCAACGCAATATGAACCTTTTTCTAATAAATCTAGGGTATAGTTTGTATTACCTAATCCTTACGGATATTTATAGTTTGCAGTTCACAGTTTCACAAGTATGTTGATCTTTGAAAATCCTGGTGTTAGGTTCAAAATTCAAAATTTAAGGCATTTATTTCACTTAGACCATTTATAGGCACTTATGAATTGCCAAAGAGTTGGTCGGTCAGTCTGAAAAGTGACGCTAATTGCCTGTTCCAAAGCGTAGATCTCTATGGAGAAGAACAGGCAGGAAACTCCACGGACACTCTTTTTAAAAAAAAACATGTTTTACAAAAAACTTGGTTACATTCATTTTGGTGCTTCTATATGTGAAAACAACGTAAGTAAATAAAAAAAAACAATAAAAGATTAAAAAAATAATAATAAAAATAAAAAACCTTTTACTTGTTACCTTCTATACCACATAAACCTTCCAAAAAATACCGTATTAAAATCCACGTAGCTTTAAAACTGATAGATTATGGTTTAGTAAAGTCAAGTTAACATCATAAAAATGTCGTGATTTCCCAAAATATAGTGGTGGCCCAGTGGTTAAGACTCTCATACAAGAGGGTGTTGGTTCAAATCCGGGCAAGTACCAGTGTGACTTTTTCAATTCATATGTACTTTCAAAGTTGATCTCAGACATTACTGCCAGCAGTGAAGGAAAACATCGAGAGGAAACCGGGACTTGTAGTGAAATATAAGTCCGAAATCGCTATTCCGCCTTGAGCAAGCGTGGTGATCAATCGTGCCTTCTCTGTATGAGAAGAGGCCTTAGCTCTGCAGTGGGACAGTAATAGGCTGGTATTATTTATTTTAGTTTAAGTACATTCAAAATTGATCTCAGACATAACTGACAGCTGTAAAGGAAAACATCGAGAGGAAACTTGGACTTTTAACTAATGTAAGTCTGAAATCGTCAATCCGCCTTGAGCAAGCGTGGTTAAACGCTTGTGCCCCTTCTGTATGAGAAGAGGCGTTTACTCTGCAGTATGACAGTAATAGGCTGGTATTATTATGATAACGTCAAGTTTGGCTCAACATAATGCCAGCTCATATAATATCATTGTGGTCAATGTCTGTCACCCTATGTATGTAATGTGCTAAGCTATGGTTAATGCGACACCTCGCTGAAGTGGCGTAATCTTCTTATACCTTCGAACACACGTGATTCGAGTCACGTTCAAAACACATTTCTTGTATAGGGACCCCCCTTAATATATAATTTTTGGTAATTCTTAGTATTTCTTGTTTCAGCGGCATCATTAGTGAAAATTTCAGCTTTCTAGCGATCACGGTTTATGAGATACAGCCTGGAGACAAACAGACAGACAGACAGACAGCGGAGGCTTAGTAATAGGATCCCGTTTTACCCTTTGGGCACGGAACCCTAATTAGAAAGCGACAGTTGCTCCTTGGAAAACACTGGCATTTAGCTATATTATACTTTAAACTTTCGCGTTGCATATTTACACTTCACCGCTTATCGGGATTTAACTGGCATTTAGCAGTCTGTATCTTGCAAGCCGACTATAACATAATTGTGAAAAGGCTGAGGAGATAGATTTAAGGAGTTCATATCTACACTGTAAGATAGGGGTTTGGGGCACGGCTGTTCTATACCGCCCCTACGTAAATATATGTTACGTAAATATAAGCTAATGTGTGTAGGTATACTTAACTATGTGTCTGTCTATGTGTGTGAATTGCGATAGTTCTATTGATATTTTTTCCACAACACTTCAAAAATTCAAGCGCCAGGTCCATCAAAACTTACCACCATAATGACTTTTTTCTTTTTTTTTTATCTTGTTATCTTTGTATTATATGTACTGTGTTCTAAGGCATCCCACTATTGTTGGACGTGTTATTCCTGCACTGTTATTCTAATTTTTATTGTTATAATTTAGATTTTTTGCATGCAGTGTCTATCGTATTATATTGTACACTATGATTGTATTACATCGCTTGTATAATTAAGATAAAAAGTGTAACAATTGTAGATAGACCAATAAATAAATAAATAAATAAATAAAAAATTAATCATGGTATTAAAGCCAATACTAAAGTATTGTGTATTCGATGAGGTCGTTATAACCAGATTAAAATTTAGAAATACTCGTAATGTGTAAAATGTCTCTTTGCCGAGATACAGACGACCATCTTACAGCCGGCTGTCGCGCTGCTATTGTCTTACTGCGAATCACGTGTGTTCGGAAGTTTAAAGTCATAGATATAATTAATCATTAGTCGTTATGAGGAGACGCTTTTGCCTTGCAGTCTGGAATTGTGGCTGGTATTAATATGTATGACAGAACTACACGTATTTTGAAAGTCAAATATTAAGTGCACGAGTTCATAATTATTATGATGATATGATTCCCACATTCCCGACGAAGTTGGGACCCTTATAAATGCGACAGTACGGCCCCATATTATTGGAACAGTTCAAAATTAATTCAAGTTCTCTCACTTCAATAAAGCTAGCGAATACTTGAGTAACTTCGCTTATTAACAAAGTTTTCGTCGCGTTGCAAAATCTAATTTTTTGTTTACTTTTTAACTAACTTTTTTAAGTGGTGTTAAGTGTTTGTGCCGGTAGAAATGTGTTGAAAATTTGTGATTCATTCAAATAGGGGTTCTTTTTTAGGGTTCCGTAGCCAAATGGCAAAAACGGAACCCTTATAAATTCGTCATGTCTGTCTGTCCGTCTGTCTGTCTGTCCGTCCGTATGTCACAGCCATTTTTTTCCGAAACTATAAGAGCTATACTGTAGAAACTTGTTGAGTGGATGTATTCTGTGAACCGCATTAAGATTCTGATACAAAAATAGAAAATAAATAAAAAAAATTGGGAGTCCCCATACATAGAACTTAAACTCAAATTTTTTTTTTCATCATACCAATATGTGTGGGGTGTTTATGGATAGGTCTTCAAAAATGATATTGAGGTTTCTAAAATCATTTTTCTCTAAACTGAATAGTTTGCGCGAGAGACACTTTCAAAGTGGTAAAATGTTTGTCCCCCCCCCCCTGTAACTTCCAAAATAAGAGTATGATAAATAAAAAAAAAATATGGTGTACATTACCATGTTAACTTTCACCGAAAATTGGTTTGAACGAGATCTAGTAAATAGTTTTTTTTAATACGTCATAAACCGTATATCGTAATTTACCTTTCATTCAATCAACTCAATTTAAAAAATAAATTATATTAAAATACATTATTATTAAATCATCGATCAAAGTAACAAAACGAACTACAAGAACTTTATATTACGTTACTTGCTGCTACGGAACCCTTCATGAGCGAGTCCGACTCGCACTTGGCCGGTTTTTTAAATTTTAAAATAACAGCTTATTTTCTTATGCAGAGAAGGCCTGCGCATTGAGCACCACGCTTGCTCAAGGCGTAGACTAGACTTATATTATTTTTTTTAGTCCAGGTTTCCTCTTAAGTATTTTTCCTTCATCGATGTCTGTGATGTCTACGGTAAACTTAAAAAAGTACACGTTTTAGTGTAAAATTTCATCTGTATTTTATAGGTATATATATACAGATGTAATTAAAAATATATTGTATAGGGGTACTTTTGTGATATTTCACAAAAAAACTAAAAGACATTTTTCGGTAATAATTCTGTACAATGCTACTTAGTTTGATGGGCACTATGTAGTTAAGGCTTTATGATGTCATTATATTTTTTACAACCTTTTTACAGGGTGGAAATATTCCGCAGGATATTAAAAGGAAAATGGTCTTAAGAGAACATTTATAATTTTTCGTGAAGTTTGCAGAAAATGGTCATTCTACTCATTTTTTTTATGCTAATCAATTATATGCACTAGACTTTTGTGTTCAAGCTTAAAAAAAAGTCAATATATATTTCTTTTCCCCATACTACCCTGCTAAAATTTTCCACCATGTACACTGTACCTTCCTTTCTTCAACATATATGTATATACTGAAAACTGTAAAGCAACATACCCGCCCATTTTATCTCCTTGGTCGCCCATAAATATTACAAAATGATAGGTTTACCTCTAAAATGCTGTTACTAGAGCATATTTTATTCAGACTCCATTATTTGAGACTAGCGAGCTCCATTATTTCGGATAAAACTTTACGTACGTGTGGGATATTGTGGTCACACTTTACTGGGGTGTGGTGTGAGATAAGGAGGCGTTTACATGGTTAGGAGAAAACCTTTAAGGCTCCGCCACACAGAATGTATAAATAAATAAATGTCTTGAGACAGACACGGTCTTGATTCCAAACTAGGCAGAGTCTATGTTGACTAGACAACTAAGAAAGAAAGAAGAATATTATTATAACTATTTTATTACTAGCTGACCGGTTTAACCTGCATCTTTGATTACTCTGCTCCTCTGGTCGTCGCTATGTTATATAGCCTTACAACCTCCATCGATAAATGGGCTATCCAACTCATAAATATTTTTACAATGCGACCCTGTTATTCCTGGGACTAGCGTTCTCAAACATAAAAATTCTTCAGCTTCATAATATTTAAGTATAGATAAATAGTGAGAGCGGTTTAGTCGTGGTCAACACAAAGATTTGGCTAGGATTGTTTGTAGTGAGGTTCATAGTAATATCGAGTTACCGCTTGTGTGTGGTCTTATCTTTACGTCACCATTTGTGATAGATTTCCTCCAGGTGTGCTCTAGGGGCTAATTAGCACTCTAGAAGATAGAGCTAAGAATAAACAGTAAGGTCTGTGGCATCTATTCGCTGTCTGCTCAGAGATATATACAATTTTGCCAAGTGCATTTACTAATATTTAAATATTGGAATAGACACTTTAAAAGCTATAAAATTTCTTTTATTGAATCTTTTTTAAGCAGGCATGGGTTTAACAAATAGTACTTAAATTAGGTAATAATCACCCCAACGGTTGGTCAGCCTTTATTTTTGTTTTTTGTTGGTATAATTGCCCGGAAATGTTCATTTTCATAACATGAACCCACTAATTATCTTCCAGGAAATACTTTTATAATAAGTGAACTGGCTAAATAGATTTATTAGACTGACAAAGTGAACCAAACCATGCTATTTCTTTATCTTTCGAAGTAATTGTAATGATTTGAGATATTTAACGCGAATTAATTAAAATTCTTTGTTACATACTGGCCACCTAGCTGGCCACCTAGAATCCTCACTTGTCAGGTTGACGACGTGTGACATTGATCACATTGTCTAATTATTAAATTACAATTATTTATTTTATTTATTTTATTTTCTTTGGGGAGCTTACGGCTATATTTACACATTAGTTCAACAACATAATAATAGCATATGCCAATTACAAGCTTCCACAGATGGTAAGAAGACATTATAGGACGTGAAAATTTTACAGGTCACACGAGCGAGAAATAACTTAGGCAATTATACAATTATAACAGTATTTTGGGTTCCTTAGATAATAGTCTAGTGACATAGTGGGGTATTATATTTCTGCAATATTGAAAATGTGTATTTATTAGTCTTTTTTAAGCATTTGGTTTGGATGCACACACATTTCACGCTGTGAAAAGAGTATAAACGTTTTGGTACCAAAATGTGATTGTAATTCTGTGAATGGACAGCAAACTCAGACTATCCCACATAACGACTATTGTTTTCCATTATTAGACCGTTAAAACTGCATATAAATTGTTTTTATTGGTTGCCATTGATTTTCGAGTATTGAGTAAGTACTAGCTTTCAAAAATTATTCCTCGTCCTCCTTTCTTTAATAATATTTCAACTTTATCACAAAAGCGTTAGGTTTAAAGTTGATTGGTATTTGTCAGTTCCGGGTAGCTGGATGTTTTGGCGTCTGTACTTACTTACAATTAATGGATATTAATGTAACATTTGATATAATTAATTAGTTTCATCATCATTATCATCGACTTTGGATTGGCCTATAGTTCTCGATAGGTCTCGATTCTCGGTAGGTTGGATTCAGACTAAGAATACAACTTTGTGTGATGAGCATGATTTACTTAATTATTATGTATATACTTGACGGGCCTGTTGGTCTAGTGGTTAGTGACCCTGACTGCTAAGCCGAAGGTCGTGGGTTCGATTCCCACCCAGGACAAACTTTGTGTGATGAGCATGATTGTTTGTTCTGTGTCTGGTTTAAATTCATCTATATTATGTATGTATTTACAAAGTATATAAGTATGTAAATCAGTTGTCTGGTTACCACAACACAAGCTCTGCTTAGCTTGGGATCAGATGTCCGTGTGTGACTTGTCTTATGATATTTATTTATTTACTAGCTTTTGCCCGCGGCTTCGCTCGCGTTAGAAAGAGACAAAAAGTAGCCTACGTTACTCTCCATCCCTTCAACTATCTCCACTTAAAAAATCACGTCAATTCGTTGCTCCGTTTTGCCGTGAAAAAAAAAACAGACAGACAGACAGACACACTTTCCCATTTATAATATTAGTATGGATATAATGTGCATACTACATAAGTATGTCAGTTGCCTGGTAACCATAGTACTGGCTCTGTCCAGTTTAGTATGCGATGACCATGTGTAATTTGTAATAAAACAAAATTATGCAAGCCTTCAGCAATTCACTAATAGACGCCTCTGCAATACCAAGCCATTCGCAACTAATGGAAGATGATTTAATTGGCATGTCAGACGTATTGCGAGAGGGATTGTTGTAAATGTCGTCGATAATTTTAATTTTGTTATAATTTTAATAGTTTTGTTTAGTTACTGTAATTGGTTGTATAACCGTTGTAATTAAAATAAATAAACTAGTCGTTTTGTGAAGATAGTTGCTCCACCTAACGGCAACCTCAGGTTCGTCGAATTGTAAAGTAGGCCCCATTTAGTAGAACTTAATATTCAAATTATAGGAATAGGCGACTTATTTTGATTGAACCGTATACGGAGAAATGTAAATATTTTTGTAATCTCACCCTAAGTGGAACGAATATATCTAAGCGTGTGTTCATATTAATATTGATAGATACGACGTGGGGTAATAATTGCCCATAATATTATGGTAGTTTAATATTTTAGGTTTTAATGACGTGAGGTTATACTTGATAACTATATTACTTCATGTCAGTGGTAGTAATTATTATGGTTATTTTTAAAATGAATACTTAGGGTCAAAAATATCAGGACGAACAGGCTGTTTAAAGTATCGAAACAACTATAAAAAATTAACTTTAATTCAATAGCACAAGGAATGATTTAGAATGTAGACAGTACTGTGACGAAAACTTTGTGGCATAAAGTTGTTTTTTTTGTTGTTCTGATATTTTATTGTTCATCCCAAAATTTTATACACTGACTGCATGTTTGTATGTTAGAGTACGCGTTTTTGAAAAAAAAAAACGTTTCGGGTAGACATAGTTATCAAAGGATTGTCAAGCCTTTTTTTAGTACTGGGCTAGATATTTCATGAATATTCCTCGCTTATAAGGCAGTATCTATTCTCAGTTGTCTAGCTTGTCTAAGAGCCGGCTCTAAGTACCATACAAACGAGCCCCTTAAGGGAGACTTTGTGTATCACTGGAACGTGATCACGAATGTTAAGGAGGAGCGTGTAGAGCAAAGAGTAAGTAATATAGAGAAAAGTGTAGAGTGAGCAAGAAGTATAATGCTACTTATTTTTAAAGAAAAGATCTTTGCATCGTCGTTCACTGTAGATATTTTTTTTATTACTTATATCGCAGTTTGGCCTTTGTTTCTTCTTCACCCCAATCAAAGCATGGCTTTGATGAGCTATTTTTTACTCTGACACTAGTTGTATCGGTCACGCGTTGTTGTGATTGTAATTAAAATAAAATAGTGCTTATGTTTCAAGTTGGATCAAACTGCACACGGTGTGCAAATTTGATTAAAATCGGTTAAGTAGCATCATTTTTACACCTCTCGAAGTAAAATATGTTGAACTAAAATTGTATATTGTAATACCAAAAATCCTTATAGATTGTATTATGCATGTTTGATGCAAAAAAAAAAATACTTTGACTTTGTAGTTTAGAAGCGTCGAGGTCAAACAACCTGACGCGTGATTTAAATATGTATTTAGATTTCAACTGAATAATTTCAGTAGTTTTGTATTTAGTATAATATTCTTTCAGTAACACTGCATCAGTTCTACAGCTACTGGGTAACTCGATACCCTTTGGTAAGACTAATTGTCACACTTTCAATAATGGTGCCGTTTCTCTTATTCACAAACTAACGTAAATTTAAGTTAAGTGCATCTTTCTCTTTCCATTTCATTAAGAAAAGGACAGAAAATAAAATATTAGTTAAGTCCTATCAAATTTAGACAGTCCATAGATAATTTAGACACGATAAAAACATGGCGTCTAAATATACGCTAATTTTCTTCAGGCGCTGTCTATTTTGACAGGATTATACTTAAATGTATCTTCCGTCCTTTTTTCTAAGAAATAGAAAGATGCATTTAACTTAAATTTAGTTTTGTTTGTGAACAAGAGATCAGCACCAATATGAAGTCAAATATCAGAATTAATTCGAATGAATTTCTATCTCCCGACAAAATATCCGATTGTAAGTCGAAAGAATTTGATTAAGGCTCCGTTATTACTACGAGGCGATTAGATTTAACGGGTAGAATTGCGTAGAACATTTCTAAGTAATTCATACAGATTATATTGTAATGAGGTAGAGCCGAGGTACCGCGGTAGAATTCCAACGCGTCAGATTAAATTGTACATTATATGGCTTCCCTTAGGGGCGCGGTTGGAGTCAAATGACGCCGCTTCGTGTCAAATCAATCCGTGTTGCTTGTGGAAATTTAATTACATTGTGTGTTTACATTTTATTTACTAGTGAAAAAGTTTTTATTTGGCTAGTTTTTGCAGTTAAATAATGTCGTAAAGCATTTTTTTTTTGTGAGTGGGAAATCATCAAATGACTGCTCCCGTCCTGGGTGCGGCGGGAGGGCGTGTCAGACATTTACTGACTATAACCCACTCATGTTCCTTCGGTTGCCCTTTATGTTCCGGGGTCACGGTAACTATTATAAACATTCTGCAACTATGTCATAAAGCATTAAGTATTATTTAAGTTTTTCATTCCTTCAAATTATTCGTCAAGTTTTTTTCTTAAGCTGAGATTGTTTCGGCATTTCTTCTTAGAGGTAGTCAGCTATCTTGTTAAAAAATGTGACGTGTTAAAGTGATTTAATATCCTACTTGCTAAATAAACAATTTTTAAATTTCTCCTTATGAGTAGAAAAAGTCTGCATGAATAATATTGTAAACTTCTTACTGTGTGTATTTTTTACATTTTAAGCTATTATTTTTTAATTTCTAAGATCACACATTTATTTTAAAATTTATTTTAATAGGCAAGACACTCAATACTTACTGCATTGAGTGTCTTGCCAATTCTTTTCCATAGGAAACCACATTTTAGAATGGACAATTACTTAATTTTTTTTGGACTTACTAATGACTTTTTAACATGCAATTAGCCTAATGTAAATAAACAATTGAGCTAAGTTTATAGTGTTCTGCACGAATCGACCCTAAATTTAAGAATAGACTATTAAAACTATTCTCAACCTAACTTGTAACTAGGTTTTTTTCCAAATCAATACCAAGAAAGCATTGACTATTCTTAAGTACCGTCGCGTGCTTCGCTGCTTATCCCTAAACAGCTTATATTTATAGCGTCGGGCCAAGGCGATGTCGTTAACTAGCTAATTAACTAATAAAAAAATGTATTTTATGTACTAGTTATATAAGATTTAGTTTTATTGGGACTGTTTTTTTTTGGTTTGTCTTTAATAAGCTTTTGCCTGATAGTGGAATAGTTGGTGATGTTCAGCTAAAAGGAATCATCACACAAAAAATATTTTTAACCTCCAAAAATATTTTTAATTTATAGTTTTGATCGCTTTGTGTGTGCGATGGTCTGCCTGCGGTGCCCCAGCTCTTACATCCAGCCAACAGGGCCACGTCTGCCGGGGTTGCGGAATGTTTATAATAGTTACCGTGACCCTGGAACATAAAGGGCAACCGAAGGAACATTAGTGGGTTTTAGTCGGTAAAAGTCTGACACGCCCTCCCACCGCACCCAGGACGGGAGCAGTCATTTGATGATTTCCCACTCACCAAAAAAAAAATGGGTGGACCAATTTTTTATTTAAAAGTAAGTTATCTAGCAATCCATTGGCATCAAATAAAGTTTTTGTGTTAAATGGCCATTTTCATCCGTATTTTTTTTTATTTTATCTGTGGATGGAGATTTACAATTTCGTTTAGAAAATATGGAAAATCTCCCAAGATTACTTACGTGAGGGTGAAACAGCTCAGTAAGATAGTTCCTCGTACTGCCACTAGCTAGTGTTACATTCATTAATTGATTGATATATTTATCTCTATATTTTTGTGGGCAATCAAATTAACCATAAAAGTTCGATATGTTTGACACTGACTGACAGTTAGGAAGGTTAACGGCCAGGTGTCAAACATACCGAGGTGACATCCCGCCTTTTGCGTTGGATGTGGAATGCGAACGTCGAAGCGTGTTACGCGGTAACTTTAAATGTATCGAAATAATTTGTGAAGAGAAGACAATAAAACCATTTGTGGATTGTTGCTATTGTTTTCCTGATTATCTTCTGGGCGTTTTTCACTAGTAAGGAAAAACTTTGAACTGTCAAAGTTTCCACACTGTATAAAAGAAAAGGTGCAAGCACTGTATGCAAGCTCAAGCAAAATTACAAGCATAAAATATATACTTTTCACACTACTAACAGAACTCATAAAAATACCAGTACAAAATAAGTGCAGTGTTTGCTCGATAACAATGCTTGTTAGTTTTTAACAACAGCGAGGTCTGGTGTTTCGCGGCGAGCTAACCAGCTAATATCCTTAAGCTGTAAAAGTGAAACGACGATATATGTCTTTACTGGTGTTACTTGACATTGTTTCGTGACAAGTTTTAAAAAAAAAAATTATCTTTTGTCGTGTCGAATGTCGTGATCGCCCGCCTCTCGTGTAAGAGGTTGTGGGTTCGAATCCGGGCAAGTACCAAAGTGACTTTTTCATTTCATGTGTACTTTCTAAAGTTTATCTTGGACATCACTGACTATCCCGTGCCTCGGAAAAAGCACGTTAAGCCGTTGGTGCCGGTTGTCATTCGTAGAACTTTGACAGTCGTTACGGGTAAGCCAGAAAGGCTGACCAGTCTAACCAAAAGGTATCGTGTCGCCCAAATACTGGGTTGTGGAGGTCAGATAGGCAGTCGCTTCACGTAAAACATCGGTATCCAGCTGAATCCGGTTAGGCTGGCAACATAGTTGGGATAAGGCTAGGGTAAAGAGTCCAAAATGACAGTTACATTACTACATAGTATAAAACAAAGTCGCTTTCTCTGTCTCTATATCCCTATGTATGCTTAAATCTTTAAACTACGCAACGGATTTTGATGCGGTTTCTTTTTAAAGAAAGAGAGATCCAAGAGGAAGGTTTTTAAGTATAATCCATGCTTATTATAGTAGAGAAAAGCCGGGATTTTTAAAGATTTATAAGCGAAGCGAAGCAGGGGCGAGTCGCGAGTACAAAAATATATACTTTTTACACTACATACAGCACTCATAAAAATCCATACTAATATTATAAATGGGAAAGTGTGTCTGTCTGTCTGTTTGTCTTTCTTTCACGGCAAAACGGAGCGACGAATTGACGTGATTTTTTAAGTGGAGATAGTTGAAGGGATGGAGAGTAACATAGGGTACTTTTTGTCTCTTTCTAACGCGAACGAAGCCGCGGGCAAAAGCTAGTACCAGTATAAAACTAACTATATGCTTGTTAGTTTGTAACAACAGCGAGGTCTGGTGTACCGCGGCGAGCTAACCAGATAATCTGTTTAAGCCGTAAAAGTGCACAATGTCGGTGATACGACCCGTGTGTTGATAGGGGATATAGTTCTAGTTTTTATCGATACCTGAATATCGTCGAACGGGGAAAATCGGGTGTTTTTAAATAGGATAAAAGTCTGATGCCTATATTATAAAAAACTATCTAAACTACTTAGTATTTTGAAGCTAAAGTGTTTCTTAAAAAAAAAATGGTTGCCTGTAAAGTCGGTTTTACGGGCGAAGATTTTACGTGACAACGTCTTTTACCGATCATAGTTGAGTGGGAGAGAGACGCAAGGCATTCGGCGGGCCTCTCTCTCGTTCGGTGACTCATCGTAACGTTACCGAGCGTTACACTTTTTCATAAGTGACTCCCAGCCGCAACCTAATTTAAGACGTTGTCACGTCAAAATTGAAGCATTGAAGTACTCATGATATTTCTTTGATTTTAAACGCGCAATCACAAGCAGTCAAGGTGCTTCATACCGAAATATTCTGAAAAATAGTAAAACAAAAGTGGCCTAATCCACATTTGTTCATAAATTTATAGACAAAATATTATTTTCTAAGGCTATTTTCAAGGTACAGGTTTTCAAGGTAAGGTAGGTAGGTTTTCAAGAGACGAGTGCATAGGCATCTTTTGGGTGAGCTCGCTCCATCGTAGGCCCCGTCTATGCCCTCGGGCTAGTCTGGAACCAAAAGCAAGCCCATATGTAATAAAAAAAAGGTCACAAGCTCAGAACAAATAAAAAAAAACTAAACAGACTTTTAAGCAATGCAATCCCTTATTAATCTTCACTGTCTTTAGATAAACGTAGATTAAAATGAACGGGGTTCAAATACCTGTCCAAGGTCTTTATGATAAGTCTATGGGTCCCCAGATAAAAATTACTTACGTTACGATCCCCGAGAGAGCCGTTAGCCTCGTCTTAAAGATTAAATGTATTAGGATGGATGGCCAGCCACCGGAATTCAGTAATTCTAAAATACCACAGCCGTATTGGATTTTCATCTTACATAATATTATAGACTAGCAGTTTCTTCCGTGTTATCTTTGGTTTTTGATTACTGCTTCGCTTTCGTAGGTAATAGCGTGATGTAATGTTGCTTATGCTTACGTGTTATTTTAACGTACAAGCTAAATTGCTGTAAAGTTTTATCAAAATCAGTACTGTAGTTTTTGCGTAAAGAGTAACAAACATACATACAAACCTTCACATTTATAAGATTAGTAGGATGTAAAAGTTGGTGAGGATGGAAGGATGTCTGTTACCCATTTAAATAAACTTTCGAACATACGTGATTGGTTGGAGCCACAATAGAAAGACCATAGCAGCCCGACAGCCGGCTGTCGCTTGGTTGTTGAAAGGTTAAGTAAGAACCATCTGAGCGGATTTTAGAGCAGTAACCAAAGAGTGAAGCATAACGCGGGTAAACTCAAAGAGACAGCTAATCTTCTAAATATATAAATAAATAAACTAACTGATTGATTGATTGTTCATCATCTCCCTAGCCTTTCCTCAACCGTGTTGGGGTCGGCTGCCAGCCTAACCGGATTTAGCTGGATACCGGAGTTTTACGTGGAGCGACTGCCTATCTGACCTCCTCCAGTAACTGGGTGACACGATACCTCTTGGTTAGACTGGTCAGAGATTCTGGCTAACCAGTAACGACTGTCAAAGTTCTACGAATGACAACCGGGACCAACGGCTTTACGTGCTTTCCGAGACACGGGTGACACTGATTGACTGATTGTTGGTATATCAATAAATTAAAAGTTCAAACCACCTAGAGACATGGAACCTGGAGGATATGTCCTTTATTTAGAATAGGTAACCACTAAGAATTTTTGGAAATTACAACCTTAAAAGGAATAGAGAATATAAAAAGTGAATGGAAATCGATATCCAAACGAGCAAAGCCGCGGGCTAAAACTAGTCTAGTATAAAATACATACCCATCTAAACTCCGATAACCCTGCTTCTACCGCACGAGGTAACTATCACCCGGCAGCATTAATTATGGATCTTACAGCCCGAACGCAATTTGTTATGCTAAAGTGCAAGCGGCGCCGTCGCAGGCGATATGCTTGCAAGTAGCTTAGCTGTCGTAAGTAAACATGCTTGCAAGCTATTACGAATAGCTATTACTTAGACTGTAGCGAGAACGGGTTAGGTGCCGGATCGATCTGTTCTATAGCGATGTTATCGGTATTGTTATTTTTGGTTATGGTTCTGTTCCCGTGAGTTTGTATGGAGCGATATTATCCATATTTAAATACTAATATTGTAAATACGAAAGTAACTCTGTCTGTCTGTCTGTCTTGCTTTTATACCAAAACTACTGAACAGATTTAATTGAAATTTGGTACTTAGATAGACCATATCCTGAGAAAGGACATAGGATAGGTTTTAACCCAAAAATCACACGGTAACAGGAACTTTGCGGATAAAACCGCAGGGGACTGCTTGTTTCTCATAAATCGAATGATCATAGTACTAGTAATATTGCTAAGCCAAAACATATGCTAAGTAAAGTGTATTTTTCTGAACCATAAAGTCAGGCTATCGCAAGATCTTAAAGCTATTCGGAAACCAACCAATTCCCTTGATACCTCAGCTCGGCCTTAACGAAAACTACTGTAGGAATAGTCCCGATCAAAAACTGCTTAAAAGGCTAACCAATCTACATTGCCACATAAACTTGACCTTGAATAAAAAAGAAGTTGGTCACAGTACAGTTAGAATAGTAGGTTAACTCCATACAAAGAGTGGAACTGCTTAGTTCTGATTATCAAATATTATTATAAAATTACATCGTATATATAGAATGGAAAGATATGGAATGGAACCCACACGAAAAGTTTTATTCTGTTTTTCCGAAATTCGAGTGTCCGTAGTTACCTGCTGTCAATTTATTTTAATTGTTACTCTTATTATTTTTCATGCTCGACTTCTTTTAATATCCTTGACTTGTTACATTGTTGTCTCATTTTTTAATGTGTCGTTGAAATAAATAAAGAAATATTCATTGATATAAAAAAGTGTTCATGGAGTTTCTTGCTTGTTTGTCTTTCCAGAATCCCATTGTTTAGAGCGAACTTCAACTTTCTGAATATCTGAAATCAAGCTTTAGTCAAACGTACGCATCGGTCGACCACACACTCGGTTACGTTAATATATAGACATAGAAAAATAACGCGCACGTCATTATGGTTGTGCGGTGTCCCATAAAACACTGTATATTCGTACGCTTGACCGACGTACGCGACCGATGTCTCACGTCAGAAATCAAGTTTAACTGATTTCAGTGGTTGTACTTAAACCTTCTGCATTTACCTTCGTTGCGGCAGTAAAAGCCTAAACCGAAATCAGATAGCAAAAGTAGGGTAGTCAGGCCATTTTCAAAGGATTTTATTCCCCTTTATACTCGGCCCGTACATTTCCGCCGGGAAATGTGAAATTTTCATACATTTCATATTTTGTTTACGGCCTGTGAATGTTCGTAGTTGGTACACTTGAAAAATACGAGTTTTTGATGCACGTTTTTATAGCTTTTAGATAGGCTTGGTTTGTTTTGGCTGAAATTTTTTTTTCGTTTGAAGTTTTAATGAAATTTTTAGAAGGTTTTTTTTTACTTGGCGGTTTTTACCTGCAACCTTTTCGTAATAGGTCAATGTGGATATGAAGCTAAAGATTTTCAGTCACCTATATTGGTGTTTAAGGGTCAAGTTTATGCAAACACGTGTTGATAACATTAAAAAACCCAAGATCCTAAAAGAAGAAGAGAAGAGAAGATTAAAAAAGTCAAGAAGCAGAGAGAGAAGATAATAAAACTGAAACCAAGACCTCGGCTTCAGATTTATATTTTTGACAAAAAGTTACTTTTGCAATACCGGCTAAGTACGGGTCGGACTCGCGCTTAAAGAGTTCCGTACAAAATCACTGCAAAAATTCCCAACTGTTGTATGGGAACCAAATTTTTTTTTTATCGTGTCTATAATATTTGTTGTTGTAGCGGCAATAGAAATATATCATCTACGAAAACAACTGTCTAGCTATACGGTTCATGGCAGCCTAGTGACAGACGGTCAGACAGACAAAGGAGTCTCACTAATAGTTTCTCGTTTGTTCTACCCTCAGACAGCCTTAACCACCCTTAAACCCAGGTATTATTTCACACTACACTGCCCTTAACAATCGCCTTTAACACAAAACTATGATATTACAGAAAGTTTACCGACGTGCTGTCGCAACTGAAATTTCAGTCCCCTGAAAGTTCGTGAGAGATGGCACTTAGATGGGGTTCCAAGTTTAATGTTGCTCTTAGCGTTGATAATCGACACGCGATTGCATTTTTGTTGGCAGTAGACCGTATTAAGTTCTTTTATAATAGAGTCGATTGGGATTTTGTTGGTATTAAAGAATAGGTAAATATTGGTAGTTAATTGTGGGTAAAAAGTGTAAATATTTGGAGTTAACAGAAAATTGGCATTTAAATTAAACAAATATATATAATAATGATAAGATAACTCACACACAGTCCGCTGATCTTGCGATATCTATGCCATGTTTGGACAAAACATAGATAGACTAGCTTTTGTCCGCGGCTTCGCTCGCGTTAATAAAAGACAAAAAGTAGCCTATGTTATTTTCCATCCCTTCAACTATCTCCACTTAAAAATTCACGTCAATTCGTCGCTCCGTTTTGCCGTGAAAGAAAGACAAACATACAGACAGACACACTTTCCCATTTATACTACATTTTATGCAGGGAAAAATTTGTTCGTTTGTAATAAATACTTACGCTCCAAAACTACCGAAACAATTTTTTTAAACATTCATTCACCACCGTAATACCATCACGCTATGTCCCATGGGAGCGAATCAGTAACCAAAGACCTAAATCTAATAACAATATGAAGCAACCATGCTCATCACACAAACATAAATTTGTCTTGAGTAAGAATCAAACACGACCTTCGGCTTAGCTGTCCGAGTTACTAGCCACTAGACCAACAGGCCGATCATAATACCTAACAGTTTGCCTCCTCAGGAAATTATACCATGAACAAAAGACCCCTGAATGTGACGAGCCTAGTCAGGCTGTCAAGTCCCAACTGCCTACTGTTCAACAAACCAATGAAGCAATATCCCTTATCAGATAAACAGGCTTAATTACTAAACGCGAGGCCTCAGGCTTAATCCAGTAAATAAACAGAACTAGGTTAGAATTGCGATAACAAAACGGATATTTTCGATATCATCTAAATGATATTGACGGCGCAAACTTTGTAATTGCGTGTCTGAAACTCGAAACCTCTAACTAATGGTACTAGCGCATCAGTGAATTACCCGCAAATGTAAAGTTGTTGATTCGGTTGCCGAGACAAAGTTGTGTAGGTGGATAGACAGTTTAATGTCAGCCGTATTTTCATTGGCGTAAGGGTTAATGTCGCTGTGCTTGTGATGCAGTCGTAGGTAGACCGTCTAATGGATGCGGAATGTCCTTAAATGGTTCGGTTCCTTCTTACTGCAGGCGTGCAGGCGTTTAACTATCTAACGAGTTACGAACTATAAGTAGTTGGTAACATATCATAGGAGTTAAAAGCGTTAATAAGATCTATATATAAGTTTCATTAATTTATATAAAATGGTTAAACTGAATGACTGATTCACTAACTTTTGATATATAATTATACTAGTTTCTGCCCGCGGCTTCGCTCGCGTTAGAAAGAGACAAAAAGTAGCCTATGTTACTCTCCATCCCTTCAACTATCTCCACTTAAAAAATCACGTCAATTCGTCGCTCCGTTTTGCCGTGAAAGAAAGACAGACAGACAGACAGACACACTTTCCCATTTATAATATTAGTATGGATACTATAAACGCACAGCCCAAATCGCTGGTCTTAGAGTCATGAAACTTCAGGGATTTTTGATTTTAGAATTTTTTATGTAATAAAAAAAAAGAGGGATGGATGTTTTAATATTCACGCAAGCGAAAGCGAAAACGAAACAAAAAAAATATTTTGTTGCAAGTGAGTTGCAACCGAGTTTGTTTCGGCATTTCTTCTCAGAGGTAGTCGGTTAAGAAATGCCGGCTCCAGCTAGTTTCTAAAAACTACTACTATGACTTGTAAAAGAGATTTTAAGATCCTACTTGCATAAAAAACAATTCCATTTCATTTCATTGATTAATTTGTACAATTTTGTACCTTTTGAATAATTATGTAATATAATTTAATTATGTAAGCACGGAGCTGCGTATCTAAGTTATATTATACCTTTTTTTTTTTTTGGTGAGTGGGAAATCATCCAATGACTGCTCCCGTCCTGGGTGCGGCGGGAGGGCGTGTCAGACTCTTACTGACTAAAACCCACTCATGTTCCTTCGATTGCCCTTTACGTTCCAGGGTCACGGTGACTACTATACACATTCCGCAACCCCGGCAGGCGTTGGCCCTGTTAGGCCCCTTCCTGTGCTGACTCCTTCTCTTTGAGGCGCGCGTGGAACACTAACGCGCCGTCGACGCGGTCCTGGTCCTAGCCGGGCGGCGAGCTACCCATCGCTCGCCATCCGCAGAACCGCGCCTACGGTGGCCGGTAGTCGTCTTGCGACTCTCGACGTCTTCGCCTGGGTCTTTGTCCGGGGCGAGAGGCTCGTCGTTGCCTCTCGCGCGCCGCCGCTTCCTTCACTAGCATAACCACAGATTAATAAATAGTTACTACGTAACAGATACTTCACTCCAATACAAAAACTAAAATACCTACGCTATAATAGCCTACAAAATCATAATAATAATACCAGCTGTTTGCAGCGAGGAGAAATGTACCATAAGTACGCACAAAGAGAGTTGAGATTCTTTTGCCCGCCGCGCGACTAACGTGTGTGTGTGTCTTCCAGCAAATGTGCTAGGGTTATACGTATGATGATAATGGTAATAAAATGAATGTTTTAGAAAAACAATTATTTTTTTATTTGTTGATCAAATATTTAAAAGTTTAATAAAATGACTGATGCATATTTTTCGTTCCTTGATTTCCCGATTATTATATTTTAGTGTCGAAAATATCCAAAACCGCGTGAATAATTGTAATAAATAACCAAAAGGGAAACAGGAGAATTGGGAAACAGGACAATTGCACAATAATCACGCAATAATTACGTGGTTTCGGCATTTTGATAGTCAGCGCTGTACTCGCGACGCGCGAGCACTCAACCGGGCGCGCGACAGCCCGGTGTTCGTTGTATCGTCGACGATACGCGAAGCGGTAGGCATAAAACGCGTGGCCTTGAGCGAGTGACGGACGCCTGGCATAACTGCTTCGCAGAAGGAGGCGACGGCATCCCATTCCGTCTCGCCCCGCAGCATGGCCTGAACCAGCGCTGGGCGCGAGTGGTCACCGCCACCGATCGCCTCTACGAGGACACGTCTATGGTCCGCCCATGCGCGGCACACCTCCACCGTGTGCTCGACCGTGTCCTCCAGGCGACCGTTGCTGCAGTGGTGACACCCAGGCGTCGCTTCCGCCTGAATCCGACACAGGAACCTCCCGAACTGACCGTGTCCGGTGAGGACCTGTGTCAGGCGAAACGTGAGAGCGCCGTGGCGCCTCTCCAGCCACTCCTCAAAGAGGGGTCTTACCGCCGCTATTACGGCGTGCCCAGCACTAGGTTGCGACAGTCGCTGTCTCCACTCCGCCATGAGATCCCGCCGGAGCTCCGTGAGCCGTGCCGCGATAACCCGCGGCAGCGGGACTTCGCCCCGGCGTTGCACTTCCACGCGCCACTCGTACGTGTGTGCAAGGACTGTTGCCTCCAGATCCCACGGCGGGAAGTTATATTATACCTGAGATTAGCTTAATACATGTTACTCGCGTAGGAAGCGTTTCTTTTATTTTAGCTATATTTTCAACTTACTCATTAAAATTTAATTTGTCAATTTCCAGTAGGTTAATGTGGCGCGCATGATAATAAAGACAAGTAGGATACGACTGATTGCAGGCAGCACGCATGCGTGCCTGGCCCGCATGCGGGCGTAACATGACAATGAAAAAGTGAGTAGAGCTGCATAAGCGTGTGTTTCTTATCCACTAGGCCATCACATTTACTAGTTTAGCTTTAACATCATCCTAACTTCCAAGACTTTAACAAAAGGAAATGATGTCAGTGTGGCAGTAACTCTTAACTTTTATATAATGTCTGTTATCTAGAAACGTCTGAGATGACTGCAGTCGAGTGATTCATCTCACTTTACTAGACTTGTAAGTAATAGCCTAGCTGTTTAACGAGGAAAATAAAAGGGAAAGAAACGGGGCAGTTTGATGATGGGTACTGCGTTTTGTGAAAAAATCGTCTGCGAAATAAATGAATAATATATAAAATAAAATCATATCTTAGGCCAACTCACACTAGGTCATCTGATTACAAGCTAGGCAGGGCTTTTGTTAGAATAAACAATCGTGCTCATCAGGCAATGTTTATCCTGGATGGGAATTAAACTCACGACGTCCAGTAATTTAACTGTGAGGGTGTTACCACACCAATCGACCGATAGTCGATCGGTGCCATCGATCGACATCGGTTGACGTTGATCGATTAGTCATCATCCCTAGCCTTTTTCCCAACCATGTTGGGGTCGGCTTCCAGTCGAACCGGATTCAGCTGGATACCAGTGTTGTACGTGAAGCGACTGCCTATCAGACCTTTCAACCCAGTAACCGGGCGACACGATACCCTTTGGCTCGACTGGTCAGACCTTCTGGCTTCTGAATACCCGTAACGACTGTCAAAGTTCTACGAATGACAACCGGGACCAACGGCTTAACGTGCTTTCCGAGGCACGGGATGTCAGTGATGTCCAAGATAAACTTTAGAAAGTACATTTGAATTGAAAAAGTCACATTGGTACTTGCCCGGATTCGAACCCGCAACCCCTTACATGAGAGGCGGGCACCTTATCCACTGGGCCATCACGACATTGATCGATTAGTGTGGTAGCTTTAATTTATCGACGGATACCGGTCGACTAACCAATCGATCGACGTCTACCAATCTATTCTACCATCGATCGATGGAATCTATCGGCTATCGATCGATTGGTGTGGTAGAAACTATCGATCGACGTCGACTAGTCCATACTACCATCGATCGATGGCATCGATCGACGATCGCTCGATTGGAGTGGTAACACCCTAAGGGTTCCTAACCAATTGACCGACAGGCCCGTCTAATTAGTGGCTAAGCGATCAGCTTCACAACATGTTTGATTCTCGCTCGGGAAAATGACATATAGAATGAACGTTCCTGCTTATGTTTATAATTGATATTTTTGCAGACGAAGTCGTCAAAAGTCAGTATTCAAACTTCGTAACATAACAATGAACATGTTGCTTTTATATATATGTATGTAAACTGTGCACTCATTTTTATGGCTTCCTTTTATCGACTAAGTTCTTATCTGTAGTATATGTGAATGACGTGTTTTGCTCACGAAGTGTTGAATTATTTTCAAACAGAAGAAAACTAAAATAATTGTGTATGTAACATTATTATAACATGAGATTGACTGAGACAGATACAGAGATCACCTATTATAAGTAACTGTGAACAAATTCCATTTAGTATGTCCTCTCAATTGATATAAATGATATCACCTAAGTGAATTGACATCTAGGTGAATTATGGGCACGCCGTGATAGCGGCGGTAAGACCCCTCTTTGAGGAGTGGCTGGAGAGGCGCCACGGCGCTCTCACGTTTCGCCTGACACAGGTCCTCACCGGACATGGTCAGTTCGGGAGGTTCCTGTGTCGGATTCAGGCGGAAGCGACGCCTGGGTGTCACCACTGCAGCAACGGTCGCCTGGAGGACACGGTCGAGCACACGGTGGAGGTGTGCCGCGCATGGGCGGACCATAGACGTGTCCTCGTAGAGGCGATCGGCGGCGGTGACCTCTCGCGCCCAGCGCTGGTTCAGGCCATGCTGCGGGGCGAAACGGAATGGGATGCCGTCGCCTCCTTCTGCGAAGCAGTTATGCTAGTGAAGGAAGCGGCGGCGCGCGAGAGGTAACGACGAGCCTCTCGCCCCGGACAAAGACCCAGGCGAAGACGTCGAGAGTCGCAAGACGACTACCGGCCACCGTAGGCGCGGTTCTGCGGATGGCGAGCGATGGGTAGCTCGCCGCCCGGCTAGGACCAGGACCGCGTCGACGGCGCGTTAGTGTTCCACGCGCGCCTCAAAGAGAAGGAGTCAGCACAGGGAGGGGCCCAACAGGGCCAACGCCTGCCGGGGTTGCGGAATGTTATGTTTATAACAGTTACCGTGACCCTGGAACATAAAAGGCAATCGAAGGAACATGAGTGGGTTTAGTCAGTAAGAGTCTGACACTTCCCTCCGCGCCTCGGCCCGGTTAGGATCGTTCTAATACGCTCCTGTTTTGTTTACGCATATCGCGTTCGATTATCGATATTTCGGCTCGTGATTTCTTTCAGGTTGTGTGCTATTGTGTCTAGTGCTGGTATCGTAAGTTTTTATTAGTGTTTACTTTGTAATTTACGTGTAATCAATTCATTTTGTCAGCTACTCGGTAAGTACATTTTTTTTCCTTGTTGGGGGTATCGCGAAATAACTTTTGTAACCGTTCTTTTTTTTTTCTCAGCGTTTTAGACTTCTTTCACTTTTTATTTCATTAAACATGTCATCTAATAATGATGACCCGCCTGATCGTGGCGGAGATATTTTTCGTAGAAATACGAAAACGCTCAGGTCGCCGCCCGCGCCGACCTCCGCTAATTCCAAACGGCTATTCAGTGAAATGTCGCCTACATACATTTCGCCCGAAGATAGGTCTAAACGCCTTCAAACATCCGAATTCATTGAAAAATCTTCACCCATATTAAATATTTCCAATGTAAGCAGTGCAAACAGTGGTGATTATTGTGACTTAGTTTCCGAGGCGTCTGCGTATCTGACCAAGATTAACGAGTTGGTCAACGATCAGGGTTCCCGTATTAATGTTGCGAATAAATCCGCTATTATGGATATGACTCAGCGCGTTACAAGTATTGTCTCATTGTTGGCATTAAAATCTTCTTGTAATGAAACTAAGCTTGCCAACACCGAGCGCGAATTAGATAGATTAAAATTAAATCCCGGCGTTAAAACTGTAAACAATGTCGACAATAAAATATCGTACGCGGATTCTTTAAAACTACGTTTACCCAAAGTCGCGCCCGCGGTTGATGCCTCCCGCGAATGGGAGCCCCAGCACCTTGTATTGTCGCGTATCCGACCGACGAACGGTCGGCTGACTTCGCGTCATCCTCCGCGACTAAACAAGCCCTTATGAAGGCGATTAAGCCCAGTGACGACGGGTTCCAAATTGTCGGCGTCAAAAAAACCGCAAAGTCGGGCGTTGTATTGCGTGTCGCGAATGAAAACCAACTGAAAAAGTTGGAATCGGTCGATGCAATAAAGTCCGCGGGCCTTCGTTTAGAGAAACCAAAAGGCCGCCGGCCTCGTTTGTTGGTAAAAGACATTCCCGCCTCTATGGAGGACAGCGCTTTTTTGAATGCGTTATACCGTCAAAACATTCAAAATGAGATGCCAATTAAAGAAGACGACTTCATAAAATCGACTAAAATAATTCGTAGGCGTTCTACTGAAAACGGCCGGAAATGGATAGGTATTGAAATAGAATCTGCGGTTCGTAAACATCTTGTGTCTACTAAGGAAAAATTATTCATTGATTGGGCCACTTGTCGTTTTATTGATGATATTGAAGTAGTTCGTTGCGCGTACTGTCAACAATTCGGTCACGTTAAAAAACATTGCGTTAGCAAATCACCCACCTGCGCTAATTGTTCCGAGGCCCACGAAACCAAGGATTGCCCGCATAAGGACGAATTAAATTTTACACCGGTTTGCGCGGCGTGTAAACGTTTTAAAAAATCGTTTGACCATCGTTGCGGGTCTGAAAATTGTGCCACATACAAACTAAAACTCGAGCAACTCATTTTAAATACTAATTATTGATGGATATTTTAAACATAGGACAACTAAATCTTCACAACGATAGGGTGGCGACATCTGAGTTGGATAAACTAATTATAGATTACAACTAAGACCTTGTACTTGTTCAAGAGCAGTATCAAAACTCGCGGTTACGTCACAAGGTAGTACAGCTGGATTGTAAAGCACGAGCCGGAATTTATGTTGCGCGTTCCTCCAACTTTACAGTAACATCTTTGCGTAACCTTATGACGTCTCACTGTGCCGTTGCTGAAGTTTCATCGGCTTCTTTTAAAGTCTACGTTGTGAGCTGCTACTTTCAATACTCTGACCCTGTTGCTCCTCATATACACAACCTCCGTCACGTCTTGCGGTCGCTCGCGGGCTGCAAAGTTATCGTTGGCGCGGATGTTAACGCGTCATCGTCCCTGTGGTATGGCAAGGTTCGGGCCACTGATACCGAACGACGCTGCGCTGTTGAGGATTTCATTGCTGAGATGAACCTATCGATTCATAATACCCCAGATGCACCACCTACTTTTTGTAGCCAAATGGGCGAGTCTTGTATTGACGTCACACTTTCTAGTGCCGACGTACGCTTGGATAGGTGGCGTGTCCTACCGGACGCGTCGTGTAGTGATCATCGCCTGATCGTGTACGAGTTTGTTCCTGTATCGACTCAAGGTCCGTCTCATATTTCTGGTAATTTTAGATATAAATGTAAAGGCGCGAACTGGGAATTTTTCAGCTCGCTTTTTGCGTGTCACGCCAAAGAATTCACTCGAGACGGGCTGTCAGTTGAAGAAAGTGCTGACTATGTCGGAAACTTTTACTTACTGTGCTGACATCGCCATTGGTCGCGGATCTATGACCAATATTCGTAGATGTGATTGGTGGAATGATTATTTAATTGAACAGCGCAAAAGTTACCGCAAAGCACGTAGACGGTTAAATAAACTTAAAAAACGTAAGACTACTGGAGACGTGCTTACTTCCGCGATTAATGCTTTTAGAGTTGCCAAGTCCCGCTACAAAGCTTCGGTTGAAAAATCTAAGGGCAATTTACTGCGGAAAATTGTCGATAAACTAGACACTGAGGGTCCGTGGTCTCCCTTATATCACGAATTTAAAGCTAACAGATCTATAGACCTCGCGTACGTCCAAAACATTAAAGTCAATAATAAACATACCACTGGCATAGAAGAAACAACAGGGGGCTTAGCCAAAGTTACATCGACTCGTAGCGAAACGATATCTAAGTTCGTCATCGTTTCTGAGATAACGACAAATATTTCTTAGCCAATGTAACACTATTGTCGCGATTGTTATGACGAACTGTTTTGTTCGTTAAAAACCAAAAATATTGGTTATGGTACCGAAAATTTTGCTGTCAGTGTCAGTTAAATAGTTTCAGATCAAAATCCGCGAGATAAAGTAATTTTAAAATTTTAATATTAAGAATAAGTAAGGGAGTGTCGTGACTAATCTTTTCAAAGTTTTAATTAAACAATATTTTGACAGTGGAAAACCGATACGATTGTATGGACTTAAGAGACTCCCTCTCCTCTGAGTTTGGTTCAGATGTTTCTTCTCAGAGCAGTCCAGCTAGAAAACACCGACCCCATCGTTCGCTTCCATCATTCCACGAAGGGTAAGGAGATTGTGGAATATGTACGAGTCAAGACGAACTGGACTTTGAGAGTTGTGCAGTTGGAATCGCGCCAAAACACTAATTTGAAGTCGTTCGTGGTGCGGGTGCCGACCAATCATCTGGAGACCTTCCTCAAAGAAGAGTTTTGGCCGAAGAGTGTCGTGTATCGACGTTTTCGTGGAAGTATACCAACCTCGCAGCTAAACACGACGCCGACACTTCGTGTGCAATAGTTTAGAATTAGTTTACAGTTTCTTTTATATGTATTAGTTTATGATTTTAATTATTTCTGTATTGTTTCTATGGACCTCAGTTGCCTGATAATAAAGGTTATTATTATTATTATAACAAATCAAAATATTGACGTGTAAAAGTGTTATGTATTTAACCTATATATACCAAATGTAACAAATTTCATTCAAATCGGTTTAGTGGTTTAGGCGTGAAGAAGAGACAGACAGAGTTACTTTCACAATTATAATATTAGTAGCTTTCATGTTGGGTTATAGCCTATTGAGGTAAGGTTTGTCTTGGCTTGGTAAAGGCCGATTAATATAATTGTTGTGTTTAATATTGAGTTTATCAAGTGAGTTAATAAAAATATAAAAATATTTACTAGTAATTTTATTTATACACCTCTAGTACTCCCTACTAACTATGAGATTGCGCATAGCCCTGCCTCGGATTGGTTAATTTTGGTTATCATTTTAGGAGGTGCTATGTTGTACTGTTGTACAGCATAAATAAGTAAATAACACAGTCATCTGATCCCAAGCTAAGCAGAGCTTGTGTTATGGTAACCAGACAACTGATATACATGCTTATATACTTTATAAATACATTTTATAGATAAATTACACCCAGACACAGAACAAACTATCATGCTCATCACACAAAGTTTGTCCTGGGTGGGAATCGAACCCACGACCTCGGCCTTAGCAGTCAGGGTCACTACCCACTAGACCAACTGGCCCGTCATGCAATGCATGATCTTTATTACCTTCTAGAACCTCGGCTGGCATATCACTTTGAGGAGGTATTCTAGCATCTAATGCAATGTTGTGCAGCACACAACATGCATTAGTGATTTTGCTCGCCATGTAAGGGTGATAGTGAAGAACTCTGTGTCCAAGGCTTCTTAAGGCTCGTTGGAGGTGTATACCTTCAACAAGCCTTAAGAAACAGCGCTCAATGCGAAATGGCTTGAACATGACGTCGTGTGTACATCTTTTCCTGGAGTCCCAGAATTTAATACAGGCGTCATCAACTAGAACCGCAACTAAAAAAAAAAACAAAAAAATCTGAACATTGAGCTATTTTCTTCAGTTATCTACAGGGTCCTAGTGATCGCTAAGATACCGATTGATCGCTTCGACATCTCAACGATGACGAATGGCAAAACTGCCACTTGTCTACGCATTTGTATGAATAAATCGTTCGTGACATTCGTTTTCTATATCGTTTCTTTATGCAGTTTGACATTGTCTAGCAATTAGCGATCGAAAACGTTTGATCACGTGACCTTTCGAAAGCTTATGTCATCTCCATACATTTTGGAGTTATCTACTTTCGTTATCGTTATTGAAGATGTAACATTGGCTAAGCCCCCTGTCCTACTTAATTCTCTTATCCCTGATGATTCACCGGTAAACGACAGCGACTACCACCAACAGATCAGAGCGTGGGCTGCTGTGCCACCTGAATCACCATCGTCAGACGTACCATCCATAGACGAATTCATAAGTGTTGTTAGAAAGTTACCGGTCAACAAATCTTCAGGTGAAGATAAAATATCTAATAGGATGATTAAAGAAGCGTGTAAATCAGCAGGTGACGCGATCCTAACTGTATATAACCGATGCATTGCCGAAGGTGTTTTTCCTCGCAAATGGAGGCGTGGATTTATAAGAATAATCCCAAAGAGTGGCGACAAGCCTCCGGACGACCCCAAGTCGTATCGGCCTATTACACTTCTACCATCTTTGGGAAAACTTCTGGAGCGCCTCATCGTTCCACGCTTACTACCGGACGGTCCAAAATTTCATAGCAATCAATACGGTTTCACTTTAGGTAAATCTACAGTCGACGCGGCACTTTCTGTCAGAAAAACTGTTAATCTGTCCGAACACAAATACGTAATTGGAATCTTTCTTGATATTTCTGGGACCTTTGATAACGCTTGGTGGCCTATGCTCTTACTAAAACTAAAAACCCGCGGTTGCTACAAAAACATCTATAATCTCGTTCACTCGTACTTTTTAAACGGTTCCGCAGTACTTAAGCTTGGACATTTTTCTATGTCAAAATCACTAACTATGGGATGTCCTCAGACTTCAGTTATCGGTCCTTATTTATGGAACCTAGGCTTTGATGATTTCCTCGCGATTCCACTTCCAAACGGCTGTTCCCTAACCGGTTACGCGGACGACGGCCTGCTGCTCATTCAGTCAAGTACTCGAGCTGGACTTGAGAACTTGGCTGACACCTGCCTACGTTTAATATCCCAGTGGGGTGATCGTAACCGTCTTACCTTTGCACCGCAAAAAACGTATCAGCTTATACTAAAAGGGGATCTCAAATCGTGGCCTAGTATTAAATTTAATAACGTTCCCGTCAAAAAACAGCAAGCTGTATGTTATCTTGGCATGATCTTAGAAAGGAATTTTTCTTTCATCGACCATATAAAAACAGTAGGTGAAAAAGCTAAAAAGAACTTTTATGCCTTAACGAGAATATCTAAAGCAACTTGGGGTTTATCATTCTTAACCTTAAAAATTATATATGGTGCTACCTACTTAGGTTGTATGTGCTACGGTGCACCTGTTTGGGCCGACAGGGCCACTATAGGGGCGGTACGACGTAAATTACTTCAAAGTCAACGCTTGGCTTTAATATTTTTATGCAAAGCTTATAGAACGGTCAGTACTGAAGCCCTTCCGGTACTCGCAGGTGTACTCCCAGTCGATCTGGAGGTACAACGACGAGCTTCAATGTACTACTCCGCGCGGGAGACCATGGACACTAACTTTATACCACAACGCGACCTTAATAGAATTTCTAGGTTATTTAAACCGCAGTCTGAAGTTTGGGAGGAACTCTTATCCGAATGGCAAAGTAGGTGGGATAACTCCATCAAGGGCCGGCACCTCCATCTGTTCTTCCCATCCGTTCGTGAGCGGTTGGCTAAGACATGGTTGGAAGTTGATCACTGCGTTGCTCAATTTCTCACAGGACATGGCAATTTTAAAAGTAAACTATTTTCTTTCAAACTTGTTGCTTCGCCTTTGTGTCAATGTTCCTCATCGAACTGTGAATTCGAACAATCTGCACATCACATCCTATGGGAGTGTATTCTTTGGCAGAATGAGCGCAATATTATGTTAGATAGGATACAGGTTACATCCGGTGTCGTTTATTATGCGGACCTTGTGGAAACTAGAACCAATTTCCGTGCGTTCAAGCGCTTTTGCCATACCTATTATTGGAATCAATCGTAACAGCTCACATTTTAGGACCCATTAATTTTAACAAATTCTATTCCGTGGTGCAAGGCAATCTGGGCTTCTCCCAGTTGCAATCGCCCCTTTGTGCCTATTGGCCTAGTTCTGTTCTGTCTCCTGCTTGTTTGGAGGGAAGTGGAAAACATATTTTTTCTTACTCCTCCGATGTACTTTTCTGATTAATTTCGTTGCGGGATCCAAGACAGTTGAATCGTTTCTCCGGGACTCGTCGAGCTTCATTGCTCGGCGCTTTTCTGGCGGACTCCACTGTTGATTCTGGCTTTCAGGAGTTGCAGTGGTTGGGAATAGTGTGGTGGGATTGTCCCAAACAAAAAAAAAAAAAAAAAAAGAGTCTGACACACCCTCCCGCCGCACCCAGGACGGGAGCAGTCATTGGATGATTTCCCACTCACCAAAAAAAAAAAAAAAAATCTTGGTGCATTAACGAGACTATATAATTCCACTAGCTTTTGCCCGCGACTTCGTCCGCGTGGAATAATAGTTCCCGTTCCCGGGGGATTACCGGGATGAAAACTATCCTGTGTCCTTTCTCGGGTCCCGGACTATATCTGTACCAAATTTCATTCAAATCGGTTCAGTAGTTTAGGCGTGAAGAAGAGACAGACAGACAGACAGACAGAGTTACTTTCGCATTTATAATATTAGTAAGGATTTTGTTCATCTGGGTGATTATCACCTTCAAAATTGTTCACCCACTCGTATAACAATGAACAACTTTTTGACATGTTAACCTATAATTAACTCTGAAAAAATAAAGATGTCGATTTCAACTAACTTTTAATTATTGTCCTATCGATTTTAAACTTTCCATCTGTACTTTATGTCAATCTTCGATATTCCGTGATAGTGTCTTGCAATACTGTTATGTAAAAAGATATAAATGATTTAGGGTTTTAAAATAAAAACTTTTAAGCATAATTTCTAGCTGAAAATCGCTATCTGACCGTAAGGTTACATGACAAAGTGACGACTTTCAAGTTTCACATCGTATGCTAATGACAGCTACCCCAATCAAAGTTTATCTGCAAGACTACGCTCACACTCTACCACTGAATTGTACAAAGATGAAACAAAATGGCGACCAATTAAAATATGAACACCATAGATGAAAGTAAAGAATGGGGACATGTATTTTTCATATATTTTTACTGAGTAAAATATATTATACCAGTTAAAATATTTTACACTAAGAAAGTAATTTTGAATATTTATAAAAATGACAACCAATATGGGCTCTCTGAAAGTGTGCCATTATTGCTCAAATGTGCGTTTTTGGTCACAATTGTTGTAATATATTTTTACGATGCCAATTATCGACATCGTTTGGCCTTTCCAAATATTATTATTTAAAATTTTTGTTTTAATAAAAAACGACATCAAGAAAATATTGATGGAGTAATATTTTATCAAGAGCTGCGGGTTGTTCGAAAGGAACACCGCGACGCCGTACACAAGGAGCTAAGAAGGAACACGGATGAGTTTTAGTCAGTAGAAGTCTGGCACTCCCTTCCGCCCAGCCCAGAGTGGGAGAATCATTTGATGATTTCCCATCCCAAATATTTTATCAAAATCTTGTTTATTAAAATAATATATTAACATCATGTTCCCAACCTTCGATTTTACTTCGAATCACAGTTCAATTTACTGCGAAGTAAATCGGACTTTTAGCATTTAAAAACCCTTTCGAATGCGTCGCTTACATCCAAATATAAAAGGCACGTAGAAATATCCATTGTGTTTTCTTACCCACCTCAAAGACTTTGAAAGAATATTTCTCGTATGTAAGTCTTTTGTGCTGGATCCCTAGATTCATGCCGTCTTAGAAAATCGTGCCGTATTTTGCCGTGCGTTTGAAAAGTATTGTATTGTATTCAAATAGTAGAAACTTATTGTTCTTTTTATGATTGCTAGGAAATGGGATTTCGAGTATGAAGGGAATGGACATGTGTTGCCAATGTTCAACAGGTTGCTGTTTGATAAAATAATTGCAGATGGCAGCTACGTTTAAGGGTTTTGACATGTCAATATGCAATTATGGATGTCAATATCGATTGTACCTCGTGGAGTCGAAATCTTATAACTAGGGTTGAATTATATATGTCATTAAACCTTTGAACACACATGATTCAAGACGCAATAGACAGACAATAGCAGCGCGACAGCCCGCTGTCGCTTGGTCGTTTAAAGGTTAAAATAAGCTCCAAAAACTGGTTTCTAGCTTCCGGCTACTAGTTGAGGCAGGTTTACCCAAACAGTTTTTTGGCACATTCCTCAAAATGCTAATAGATTACAATTTACAAAATAGTCGCAGGCCGAATGTGGGCCGCGTTTACAATAGCTGAATTATACCACACCCGCATTTCCAATTCCAATTCAAATGGAATACATTTCAGGTTTATTGCAAACCAACTCTTTCAGCAGACTCATCGAACTAAATCAATATGCTTTACCTCAACGCGTAAACACTAAACTGGATGGAAAAACAACTCTAACATAATAGAATAGTGTTTCACAGGAGATTGGGGAAAAAACAATGATTTGCACATTTTTATTGCGTGTTTACGAGTTGCGTATAGTTGAGTAAATTGCGTGAATTTGATGAGCCTGCTGTGATGTGGGTGGAACAAGAGTGTACTGTAAGTTATAGGCTGAAGGGTTGATGCGGTTTTGTTTGGAATATAAATATTGGAGACAAGAGGCAACAGGGCAAAACTAGTTGAAATTCAAGGTCTTACAACTGATTTCGAATGTCATCTTTATTTTAGAAGAGAAGAATGTTGTGTTGGTTCAGTGTTTAGAGCGCTCTTATAATAATTGAGAGGCAGGTGGTTAAAACACCTACTTCTTAATTATTCTCAATTTAACCACTGGGCTTTAACAAATGAAAAGACAATAAAGATTATTTTATAATTTAGAATCAATCAATTAAAATCAAGGTAAATTTTTCCGTTACTTTAAAAAAATACCTCGACTTTAATGTGAAAGTAAATCTGTCTGTCTTTCTGTTAAGCTTTCACGGCAAAGGTACTAAACCAATTTTGACATAGACTTCTTATTATTACTTTCGATTTCGATTTTCTTATATTATTCGATATATTATTGGATGGCAAATAAGCTGACAGCTTACCTAACAATAGTGGTCATCGCCGCCCTTAAACAACTGTAGGACCAAAGACCAAAGAATAATAAAAATCTTTATTCATACAACAACCTAATTAGAAATAATTTAAAGCTAGGATACACAATTTAGTTAACTAAAGGTAATACGGATAAGGTAAATCCTGACTTCTAAACTAGGTGATTCTGTGACTTAGGAGTCAGTGTTCTGCTGTCACTATGATATCAAAAACAGAAAATAAAGAAGATAAAATAATAAAATCAATGACATTGCAGGTTAAAACTTTGGCTTGTGTAATTTAGATGCATATTTGAGTTTTTGTAAATGTGAGTACGATGCAGTGATTTATTACGATAGTTTTCTACTGACACAAATAGATATGGCGGTTAGGAGCATTGTCATGCTCGCTCAAAAAGTCTCGCTGATGGTGGCGAGTGCGTTGGATCATTCGGTTCCCTTCAAAATGGTTGAGCTAAATGGTGCTGATGTCACGCGTCATGCTCGTGAACGGGCGCTATCAGTTGAGATGGGTCATCTCTTAACTGCCATGACTTTTTATTTTTGACTTTTTATTTTAATTTTTATTTGTTTATTTTGTTACATACTTACATTGTTTTCACATGTAGAAGCACCAAAAAGAAAATGTAACCAAGACTTTGTAAAACATGATATTTTTAAAAGAGTGTCCGTGGAGTTTCTTGCCTGTTCTTCTCCATAGAGATCTACGTTTTGGAACAGGCAATTAGCGTCACTTTTCTTTTCTGACTAACAGACCGACCGACTCTTTGACAATTCATAAGTACCTGTAAATGGTCTAAGTGAAATAAATGCTTTAAATTTTGATTTTTTTTTGAACAAAGAGTGTATATTAAAATCAACAACGGAATAATATTAAGGGTTATTGAAAAACGACTTGTCTAAAGAATGACGGTGTGGTATGTAATGAATGTGGATATGTGGACGTGTGTATGTAGATGCATTGCCTTAGTGACAAATGCGATGTCGTATATGTATCTGTAATTACACCAGCACTTTACTTTTGAAATCACAACAACGCAAAAAAAAATTATTATTATTTATTATTTATTTATTTCACAACACAACTATCATAACAGGTTACCCCAAATCGGTAGTGTGGTCTTCTATTACATGCATATTTGGCCTACATTGCATGACGAGGCAGTCTCCATTTAGGCATAATAATGCCTGTTTAAATTCTAATTAACTAAAAATCGCTGATACCTTATAACTCGGGCCAAAACAATTAGGTGTATCTGCAAATTACTCCAACCTCTGCGATGTACCTGGGGCGACGACCCGCTGTGAAGTCAGTATCGTTTCTACTTCCATTTCAGTTGAGTAGCGACTTTGTTTTGGCAAATTCTTTGATGTTTGTACGGCCGATTTGAGGTGTACCTACTGTTTATTTGTAAAATGGTTGAGGTTGTAGTTGTAGTAGTTAGTAGTTATAATAAGAACAACGGGAAAAAATATTGTATGCCTGTACAGCGTTGTGTGCTAGGTTTTTTAACTGTAGATGATAATTTAAAAAATTGTTGCTTTATTGTTATAATGAAAGCAATTTAATAACATAATGACGGGCCTGTTGGTCTAGTGGTTAGTTACCCTGACTGCTAAGCCGGAGGTCGTGGGTTCGATTCCCACCCAGGACAAACTTTGTGTGATGAGCACGAATGTTTGTTCTGTGTCTGGGTGTGATTTTTCTATAATATGTATGTATTTAAAAAATATATAAGTATGTTTATCAGCTGTCTGATTACCATAGCACAAGCTCTGCTTAGTTTGGGATCAGATGGCCGTGTGTGAGTTGTCCCAGGATATTTATTTATTTATTTATTTATTATAATTTTATGTAAACAACAACTTCTTTTATTGTTTTGTATTTAATCTTTCGACGACCACCGCCAGCCGGCTGTCGAGCTGCAATAATTGTCTTTATATTGTGTCTCGAATCACGTGTGTTCAAAGGATTAATAAGAAATAACGCACCTCATTATACGCTAACATTAAAATAACGATATTGTGTTTGTAAGATGGAGAACTGTATTCATTTGTTTTCAATTGATTTACCAAACATAAAGCACATCTTTAAAAATGCATACATATCCTTTCCGTCGTAAGAAAAAAATAGAAGGAAAAAAGATGAATAAACCAAACCTCAAAAATGAATCTATTTTTTTAAACGATATTAGGCAAACAAATATAAAAATTCAACTTAAGTAAAACATCCATCTTCATCATCATCATTCAGTAAAACGTCTGTCTGTCTGTCTGTTTGTCTTTCTTTCACGGCAAAACGAAGCGACGAATTGACGTGTTTTTTTAAGTGGAGATAGTTGAAGGGATGGAGAGTAACATAGGCTACTTTTTGTCTCTTTCTAACGCGAGCAAAGCCGCGGGCAAAAGCTAGTAAATTATAGATCTTAAAAACGGCGGCCATCTTCCCGTTTACGACACAGCTCGTACATTTTGAGATTGCCGGGAAAACACTAGAATTTTAAATGACCAGCATCTGTAGGGGTCGAATCAGGGTTTGCTAGCAAATTGTACATTTGTAAGTCCCATTTTAAAAATGTATGGAAGATTTCAGTGTTTTGTTTTAGGAATGCAAGTTGTGTTGGGTATAAAATATTTTATTTGTATTAAAAACTTTAGTTTTTGGGTGAAACCGTCAATTATTACAGTTACAGCAACATTACTTCTATAATTTATTAATACTAAAATCTTGGGTCAGAGCCCGTACGTCCCCTAAGATTCGCACCCTGTGCCCATTCGTCCCCTGGAACTTTTGAGGGGCCTATTCGCCCCCTGAAGAATATTTATTTTAATTCATTCTTCTAATATAAGTACATGTATATAGTCCTGGTACAGTCGCGCAGAAAAGGGTAAAATAAAAATATAATAATTCCTTAAATATCATGTTTAAGTATCTATATATATAAAACAAAGTCGGGTTTGTATCAACACTTATAACTCGAGATCGGCTAGATCAATTTTCATGGTTTTTGGTTCGTTGGATTTGTCCCCGCCCCGAATAGCAGAATACATCTTAAAAATAATGAAAAATCGACGAGAACATAATTATAAAAGATGAATCATTTTTTAAAAAAACGGGTATTAATGAATGAAAACTTAAGATAACAAAAGTACTAGGCGCGCAGTAACGTGAAGTAGTCATGTACGAAAATTTAAAATTCACTGTATTCTTAATTTTCTCACAAGATCACCTTAATCAATCCAAAGTACTAGGCGCGCAGTAACGTGAAGTAGTCATGTACGAAAATTTAAAATTCACTGTATTCTTAATTTTCTCACAAGATCACCTTAATCAATCCAAAGTACTAGGCGCGCAGTAACGTGAAGTGGTAAATAGAAAACGATCGATCGACGAACCGATTAATTATTTTGAAGACTGACTTAATGCCTAGAGCCTAGAGGCATTTTATTAAACTTAATCTTATTTGAAACTAGCACAAATCCAACGAACCAAAAACCATGAAAATTGGTCTAGCCGATCTCGAGTTATAAGTGTTGTAACAAACCCGACTTTGTTTTATATATATAGATAGGTAGGTAGTAGGTAGGTAGTAGGTAGGTAGTAGGTAGGTAGTAGGTAGGTAGTAGGTAGGTAGTAGGTAGGTAGTAGGTAGGTAGTAGGTAGGTAGTAGGTAGGTAGTAGGTAGGTAGTAGGTAGGTAGTAGGTAGGTAGTAGGTAGGTAGTAGGTAGGTAGTAGGTAGGTAGTAGGTAGGTAGTAGGTAGGTAGTAGGTAGGTAGTAGGTAGGTAGTAGGTAGGTAGTAGGTAGGTAGTAGGTATGTAGTAGGTAGGTAGTAGGTAGGTAGTAGGTAGGTAGTAGGTAGGTAGTAGGTAGGTAGTAGGTAGGTAGTAGGTAGGTAGTAGGTAGGTAGTAGGTAGGTAGTAGGTAGGTAGTAGGTAGGTAGTAGGTAGGTAGTAGGTAGGTAGTAGGTAGGTAGTAGGTAGGTAGTAGGTAGGTAGTAGGTAGGTAGTAGGTAGGTAGTATGTCAATTCGAATTCAATATTCATAGTTGACAGGACAACGTCTGTCGGGTCAGCTAGTTTCAAATAAGATTAAGTTTAATAAAATGCCTCTAGGCTCTAGGCATAAAGTCAGTCTTCAAAATAATTAATCGATTCGTCGATCGATCGTTTTCTATTTACCACTTCACGTTACTGCGCGCCTAGTACTTTGCATTGATTAAGGTGATCTTGTGAGAAAATTAAGGTATACAGTGAATTTTAAATTTTCGTACATGACTACTTCACGTTACTGCGCGCCTAGTACTTTGAATTGATTAAGGTGATCTTGTGAGAAAATTAAAAACACAGTGAATTTTAGATTTTCGTACATGACTACTTCACGTTACTGCGCGCCTAGTACTTTTGTTCTCTTAAGTTTTCAATCATTAATACCCGTTTTTTAACAAGCCATTCGTAAAGAGACAATATTACATCGTAAGCCTATCGACAGGTTACATTATTATCATGACGGATTATCATTCATCGTAGCTCTTTTTTCAATGATCTGTTATGATTTATTAAATTAATTGCGTTAATAAACTGTTCACAAGTGTACTATGTTAACCGTTTTTAGGTAAAATATAGGTGATTTTATCTCAGGGGACCAATAGGCACCTGAATAGGTGCCGAATCTTTAACTTATATTGTGTATACATTAGAGGAGACGAATGGGTACCTTAAAAATAATATTTTTATTAAAATATTAATTGGTCCCCTACCAGGAGACCAACGGGCACCTATATAGGGGCCGAATCCACAACTTTTATGCTGGGGGACAAATCTTAGGGGACGTACGGGCTCTGACCCAAAATCTTTTGCCCGCGACTTAGTCCGCGTAGAATAATAGTTCCCGTTCCCGGGGGATTTCCGGGATGAAAACTATCCTATGTCCTTTCTTGGGTCCCAGACTATATCTGGACCAAATTTCATTCAAATCAGTTCATTGGTTTGGGCGTGAAGAAGAGACAGACAGACAGACAGACAAAAAGACAGACAGACAGAGTTACTTTCGCATTTATAATATTAGTATAGTATGGATTTCAGTGTTTGTTTTAGGAATGCAAGTTGTGTTGGGTATAAAATATTTTATTTGTTTTAAAAAGATTACTTGTAGGGTATAATAGTTAATTATTACAGTTACAGCTACAATACTTCTATAACTTATTAATACAATTCTTGTCACTGTATTGTTAATTGCTCTTTAATTAGTGACTACTTAAACATATAATTATGTATACCAACTATTGACGGGCCTATTGGTCTAGCGGTTAGGGACCCTGACTGCTAAGCCGGAGATCGTGGGTTCGACTCCCACCCAGGACAAACTTTGTGTGATGAGCGTGATTGTTTGTTCTGTGTCTGGGTGTAATTTATCTATAATTTATGTATGTATTTATAAAGTATATAAGTATGATCAGTTGTCTGGTTACCATAACACAAGCTCTGCTTAGCTTGGGATCAGATGGTCGTGTGTGACTTGTCCCAATATATATTTTAAATATATTTTATTCATTATAACACAGGCACACACCAATAAAAAATGTCAATGTAAAACAGTGGTAGTTTTTGTAATCAGACAATCACTGCGTAAATTAAGAAATAACCAAACTTCTAAATAAGCGTTTTTTAAAACAATAACCTGTATCCTAAATTATAGTGATTTTATTTTAGACTTAAATAGAATTTTCTGCGTTTTAGTCAGTTAACTAAATTTCTCGCAATAGTGTAACATTCATTCACTAAAGTAATTTGTGTAAAGACCGGTCCTTTTTTAGACTGATGTAGAGATTACGTTCTGTAACAAAAAAAATATACAGACCTTTGTCTCTTTATAACATGAATATAAATGAACATTTAAATAGATTATTATAGACGTTTTATTTCCTAGATCGTATTACTTTTTTAGTGCTCTGTGCCTCAGAAAGAGAAGAAAAAGAAAAGAAAACTCTTATAAGATTACTTTGTTGTCTTTGAAATGTTTACAGAATGTCTCTGTTGTTCGTCTGTCTGTCTCTCATAATCTGCTTTGAGCTCTTTAAGGTTTTGGTATAAACAAATTGATTACTGACAATTAATATTTGTGCAACCTGGCAAGTCCACTCAAATATATATGCTTTTATCAACAAGAAATCATCATAGTCATTTATCTAATGATTCTCGTTTGACTTATTATATATAACTAGCTTTTGCCCGCGACTTCGTCCGCGTGGATTAATAGCTCTCGTTCCTGGGTAATTCCGGGATAAAAACTGTCCTATGTCCTTTCTCGAGTCCCAGACTATATCTGTACTAAATTTGATTCAAATCGGCTTAGTGGTTTAGGCGTGAAGAAGAAACAGATAGACAGAGTTACTTTCGCATTTATAATATTAGTACGGATTAGATCAAGCGAAAAATATGTGTCTAGTATTTTTGGTCGGTCTAAAGGACAGACTGAACAGAATGTCATTTATTCAAAGTTGTCGTCATCCCTATTTTATGAACTTTAACGTTTGTTTTCGTGTTTCTTTTTAGAGTATTCTGCTAGAAAACACCTATCATTTGCTAAAAATAATCAAAAAACTAAATGTATGAGAATAGTTTAGGCTGTGTAACATACAAAACAGCAAGCATTGACATAACAGTACGCAAAGCATAGCTAGTTTCAAAATAAAAGAATAATACAACTTTCTGCCATATACGTCTAGTATGCTGAGACACGTTTTCGCAAATCCTAGCAAGTAACTTAGGTTTATCCTAAACTTTTGGCATCCTAACTTTTGGCTTAGGACTAAATCTTCAGCATCTTGTCATAAATACTGAGTAGGTCGTTGCGCAACGTTGTGTTAACGTTATTGAAACTATCTAACTGTCATAGCCAATTGGGTAGTTTCCACCATTAACCAATAAATGTTAGACACAATTCCTATAAAACCTCTATTAATGTCAGCCTAATACATTCGGTTCATTTTCAATTTGCTATAAAATTTTATTTTAGTTGTTTTGAAATCAATAAATAGATAGTCAACTGAGTTGTTATTTTAGTGACGTCATAAATCGCCATTGCCATACAAAATCTATTGGAGAATGGCGTTTTGACAGCTCATAAAAAGTACGTCAATTGATAATGGTGGAAACTACCGTATTGGTTGGTCACTGTTATAGCTTTAATGCTGATGCATGTGAATCTATAGATTAGGAAGCTTATTTTATTGTACTGTTTATAATTCGTACTAATATTATAAATGCCAAAGTAACTCTCTCTGTCTGTATGTCTCTTCTTCACGCCTAAACCACTGAACAAATTTGAATGAAATTTGGTCCAGATATTGTCTGGGACCCGAGAAAGGACATAGGATAGTTTTCATTCCGGAAATAACCCGGGAACGGGAACTAATATTCTACGCGAACGAAGTCGCGGGCAAGTATCTTATAAACATTTTTTTAAATAAAAAGACATGTCAAGGTTGTTTGCCTTTAGTTAATCTTGTGACGAGCATGCGACAGCTGACTTTTTATTGTCTTTCTATTGTGTCTCGAATGACGTGTGTTCGCATGTTTAATTATCTAAACTGATGGGGTAAATACATTAGACACCTTAGTATTTCATTACTTTAACACTCTGTTCCTCATACATCTAAAAATAAACAAAGAAGGATCACATAAAAAAATTAACCATAGTTTTTATCTTAGTGAGTTTCGTTAACCAAAAAAACTAGTTACTGGCCACTATCAAAACCCACCTCACTATATCCACGTCTCGCTAGCTAGCCTTCTTATCGCGTCGTTGCTCACTGGTTCGCCGAATCCAGTTCATATTTCAGTGGCTCTGTTTCGGCGAATTTCGCCGACAAGGGTGGCAATAATTCGAGGTTTTCAAGGAAAAGTCTGAACGGTCAGAGACTGTGGAATTAAATTGTTTGCAAGCTTGCGAACGATTGAGCCAATAATTGGGGTTGTTATTGTGTGCATAGATTTCTTAGAACGGATTGATTATTCTAACGATCGAGTCATAGTATTGCTGTTGGACGGGAAAATTATGGGTTACGTTATTGGCTAAAGTTCTTATTATTATTTAATTAACTGTTGATGCCATACTGGGTCTTTACTTAAGTTGTACACTGATCGTGATTTTTAACCGACTTCAAAAAAAAACCGACTTCAAAAAAAAAGTAGGTTCTCTGTTTGACCTGTATGTATGTATGTATGTTTGTCCGCGAATATCTTGCGTTTGGCTGAACCGATTTTGATGCGGTTTTTAGAAAAGTGTTCGTTACATTCTGGGGAAGGTTTTAGTATATAACACTAATGGGTATCCCGTGACGTAGCCTGCACAGATCCTGTTTTGCTTTCTTGGGTTGTAGATTTTTAAAGACGATTGTATGTTGGACTCTAACTAAAAAGTAAATAAACAAAATAAAAAGCTTTTTTAAAAAAAAAGATAACCGACTTCAAAAACTAAAATCTCAAAAATAACTATTTCCGAAGTCGGTGGCTTCTCTTCTGCCGGTCGATTTGTGTTGCCACCGACTTCGGAAATAGTTATTTTTGAGCTTTTAGTTTTTGAAGTCGGTTATCTTTTTTTTAATTAAAAAAAGCTTTTTATAATACACCATGCCTGTAATGTTTAACGCAAAAAACAATAATAAATGATAATGATGTAGACCCCACCAACTTGGCTTGGTTTTTCAGATTTTTAAGACGCTCTCATGTAAGAGGTTCAGAACCAGGAAAGAACTAAGAAAATAAACCTAGACTTACAACAAAAAATAAGTCGAAATCCTCATTCCATTTTAGTGCGTTATCATAATGCTTACTCAAGTATGGTGATCAATGTTCGTACTTTCTTTGTCAACCCTTGCTCTGCTGTGGGCTAGTAATTGGGTTGATGTTATAATTATGTTGCTAAGACATTTGAAATAATAGACAATCACAGACGATGACAAATGCTTGCACTGTCTGGACAGGTCCACTCAAATCTGTGTGCTTTTCGCATCAAGAAAGTACTTTATGATTCTCGCATAATTTGACCTAAGTATAGAATTGTTCGGACTTAAAAAGAGACTTTGACTTCTGAGTTTGTTTCGGATGTTTCTTCTCGGAGTAGTCAGTTACAAAACACTGGCTCCATCGTTCGATTAAAATAAAATAAAAAAAGATGTGTAAACGTGTTATATATTTAATCTATTTACAAAATAAAGTTCATTTACCATTTATCAGATGGTCACCCTACCGATCGTTGCTTGTTGTTATCAAAACAGTCTCGTTTCTCTCCAGAGTATAGTTTATGGCTTGAAGTTCTAACATTTAAAGTTAAAGGAACTACTGCAGGAGCCTTCATATAAAATATATCATACTTTTCTGCTCAGTTTAAGGCAATTCAAAGGGTAATTCCGAGGAATGGTACGAGCGTATAAGCTGAGGATATTTCGTGATTTTGGAATAAAGGATGGTAGTTTTTGGAAGAATGGGAGAATTGGATCTGTAACCTTTCAACGACCACGCGACAGCCGGCTGTCAGGCTGCTATTGTCTTTCTATTGTATTAATCACATGTATTAGAAAGTTTAATCCTTCGAACACACGTGATTTGAGACACAATAGAAAGACAATAGCAGCCCAACAGCCGGCTGTCGGTTGGTCGTCAAAAGGTTAAAATAATTTCATTATCTGTCTGTTTGTCTATTAAGACCCATTTTAACCTCTGAAGTAAAAATAAGTTTGACTGCTAATGGTGTCTGCTTGCCTGCACCGTAGCTGTTAAACGATGGAACCAAATTAGATGAGATTTGTTTTATTTGGCAGTAGGTTATCTAGCGATGTTTCTTAATCAAAATCTTGCTTCTTAATCAAATGCTTTATCAAAATCGCTTTAGCCGTTTTGAAGTTTGCAACTATTTTGTTGCAATCTGAGATTTTAATAATTTCGCGATGGGGGTTATTTAAAATTTTTATTTACACTTGTTCTTAAAAATGGACGGAGATATTTAATCTGAAACACGTTTTAAAAACTCAGGTCTATAAAAAGACTATGTTTATGGCTATAAAAAAACTTCTTAGTACAATTAGCGTGTCATTGACTCGCAAGGGCAACAAAATCTACTGGGTACTTTTCCAACGACCTAGAATCATGAAATTTTTCAAGAAACAATTGTTTACACAAGCTAAGTAATGGAAATTTCTGAAAACAGTAAGGTTAATCTACACTAATATTATAAAGAGGAAAACTTTGTTTGATTGATTGTAATGAATAGGCTCAAAAACTACTGGACCGATTTTAAAAATTCTTTCACCATTCGAAAGCTACATTGTCAACGAGTAATATAGGCTATATATAATATCACGCTATGTCCCACGGGAGCGAAGCAGTAACCAAAAACCTAACGTTACGCGGGTGAAATCGCGAGGAAGAGCTAGTTATTAAATAAATACCACTGTGTGGCATTAGCTCGTACTTGCCTGTTTCTTTTACCATGGTTTATGCATAAACCTTTTTTTTTGTATGGGTAATCATTAAATGACTTCTAATAAAAACGTTAGCTCTAGGACAGCACTAGTTAGGAGTAAATGGTGTGGAAAAATCAGTGGTGTGACAAACGAGAAAAAAAAATCCGGTTTGTCATACTGGTGTCATAATCTACGAGTGACTACGAGTCGGCAATGCACCCTTGTTCCTTCGGTTGCCCTATATGTTCCGGAGCCAGGGTAACAATTTGAACTATTCCGCAACCCCGAAACCTGAAACTCTGAGAATCGGGCTTTCTAAAGCACGGGATATCAGCGATGTCCTAGATAAACTTAGAAAATACATTTTTTTTGGTGGTGGGAAATCATCAAATAACGTCTCCCGTCCTGGGAGCGGCGGGAGGGCGTGTCAGACTTTTACTGACTAAAACCCACTCATGTTCCTTCGGTTGCCCTTTATGTTCCGGGGTCACGGTAACTATTATAAACATTCCGCAACCGATTTAGAAAGTACAAGAATTGAAAAAGTCACATTAGTAAATTCTCGGTTTATCCGCTACCTCATGCTTGAGAGGCTCCTTATCCACTGGGACTTAACGACAGTCGATGACCGAAAAATATCGAGATTTTACGGAAAGCGAAGGAAATCCCAAAAAAATATTACTTATCCTCAAACAGCGGGATGCTGCGTGTGTCGTTTTGGTGACACACATCCCCTTTTACTTTTATCTTGTCACGTAGGTATTTTGTCCTGACAGATTTCAAGGTGTGGTCTTAGTGTTAGAGGGAGATGACGGTATTTCTTTAGCTTCGTCTATTGTTGTTTGTAAAGAAAAATAAATCTTTCTCTTTACAATCGATTTTAATGAGGATGCTATTATCGTTTGTATGATTTTCTTGTTGTTTCTAATTTTTTTCGCCAATTTGAATTGATTTGCATGGGAATTTTTTTTATTTTTTTATTCCCAGACGCAAAAAGTGGGTGGCAAAGGTGTTATACGTTCGCCCACTAAGTGTGTTGCTGTTTATTTATCTGTCTGTCTGTGGCACCTTAGCTCTTAAACGGGTAAACTGATATGGAAATTGTTTTTTTTTTATATGAAAGTAGGTTATATAGCGATGATTCATATTTTTTTTTATGTACACTTCTTGTTACTGTGTTTCGCCAATTTTGAATCAATTTGAATTTTCTTGATTGTTGTTAAGATTTGACATAGACCTGCGGAATTAAAATTATTATTCCATTGTTTATTTTTGAAGCCATTTTTCTTAATGTTTGTTTCAGTTTAAGTTTAAAGAGACACGACCCATGTATTTTTTTTTTATGAAAACATTACACATAATTAAAAATAACCTGACCTGTGCAGTCACATAAAAAAGATTCTCTTTAACATAATTATTTTGGTGCACCTGCAAGGGTTCACCTCCTCGCCAATCAACGTTTTCCAAGAAAACTCTAAGCAAAAAACTAAGTAGAAAAGTCTTGTTGTGTATATTCATAACAAAAACTCAATTAACTTAACCGCACTCAAGCTTCAACAAGAATTAAGAAGACTTTATCGACAGCGGACTTAGACAAAAGTTATAAGATATGATATAATATGTATAGATGTAAAAGTTTATATTTTTTTTAACAAACATATATATCAGTTATATTATTATATATATCAGTTTGTTTGGTTCAACGCGCTAATCTCAGAAAATACTGGTAAGTTTGGCAAAAATCTTTTACACTACATAACATTACGCAAGACTTAGGGGAGTAGAGCACTAACCAAATATGCGGGTGAAGCCGCGGGGGACAGATAGTTAGATATAAATTATATAGTTTCTATTTACAAAGAAGCAAATACCTCTTTTTCACGGATGAAAAATTATCAAATGACTTTTCCCGCCCTGGGAAGGAGTGTCAGACTTTTACTGGTTCCTTCGGAAGCCATTTCTAAGGAGATGAAATTGTGTAATATTTAGTGTTTAAAATGTTATTTAAACAAAAAAAAAAATTGATAATATAAACAAAGCAATCTTCTATCTGCGAATTTCTTTTTTAGAGGGAAAATAAAGGGGCGAAATTATAAATCCGTGCTAATATTATAAATGCAAAAGTAACTCTGTCTGTCTGTCTCTTCTTCAGGCCTAAACCACTGAACCGATTTGAATGAAATTTGGTACAGATATAGTCTGAAACCCGAGAAAGGACATAGGATAGTTTTCATCAGGGAAATCCCCCGGGAACGGGAACTATTAATCCACGCGGACGAAGACGCGGGCAAAAGCTAGTAGGAAATAAAAAAAAAGTTATGCAGGTCGCAAATTAAAATCACTATACGTACTTTTTTAAACAACCTAAAACCAGTAGAACTATTGAAGTAAACCGTACAATACCAAATAAATTAAGAAAATTCTTTTAAAACTTAAACTTCACGGAAACAAATAAAATTACAAAATTTCAGTATTAAAAGGCAAGAAATCACTTGAATTTAATTAAGCGAGCCGGTAAATCGTGTTTTCTGAGACTTTCTGTTTTATACGAAATATTCTACACTTTCAGCACTTTCAGCACTTTCAGCGATGTTTTTTTAACGAGAAAGCTATTCAATCTTGTCGTTCGCTTTGATTGATGCTGTTTTATGAATTATTTTAGTCAGTAATGTAATGCCAATTAAAAGAAACATCGTGGATGTAATAACTTCTCTGTCATGAATCATTGTGGTTTTATTTTTATTTTGTTTATTTTTCTTTTAAAGATTAATTGGTGAAGAGAATATTTTGTGTTTTCTTTTGAAATACATTGGTATTTTTTTTAATACATTGGGCAAATGAAGGGTAATATTTAGCTCAATCTAAGTTTATATGGAGACAGATTACAGACAGATATCTTTGAAAGTACGTAATATGAGTTGAAAATATTACATAGGTTATTGCCCGGTTTTGAATACTCAACCTAATGTTAAATAGGTAGACGCCTTAACCATTAGGCATTCACGACAATCGAATTTTATCACTTCATTAGAAAGTTAAATATCCTACATCTATGTAAAAATGTAGCTCGTACTTGTTTCTAGCTCGTAGCAGCTACGGCGTAGCTAGTGCTACGGAATCGTAGCAGACAACCTGCTACGCAACTAGGTTGTGGTGAATATTTTTGTACACACATCATAACAATTATGATGAACGTACACGTGCTACTTTTTGTTTAAAATTAAAACTGAATTACTATTTTTCATAAAACTGACTGTCATATACTATAATAACGTTTTCAATACATCTAGCAATTACAGATATTATTATATGCAGCTTTTTAAAATAAATGTTCAAAGTAATAGTATTACATAATTACAATACCCATACTGTCCAGTACTGATATATTATAACCATTTTTTTTCATTATTTTATAAACTAATTCCCTCATCCACTTCAAAAATTAGAAAGTGTATCTTCCTCAGAATTAAACATAATTCAGTAAAATATACGAATTTAAATGTAACTTGGTAATACAATTACAACTTGGCTACGTTGATTAGCAAATTCTTGCCGGTGGCTTTGTGTCATATAAGAGATAAATACAGAAGTCTAAAGGACGCATCTTTATGTTCCTGATTAGCTCGGGAGCAGACGACTTTTGTCCTTATCATCACTGTCATAAGCTTAGTTTTTGTGCGCTTGCAGTCTACTAGGTGACGTGAGGTATTGCCAAGAACTAAGGACAAAAAGGAACCTAGTGGCAATAATAATAAGAGCGGTGACACTAACATGGGGTTGGCTGGTGTCTTTACCCCGCTGATACCCCCGTGTCTTTGGTTACAAAGCCTATTTCTGGCCTTCTAAGTAATAATATAGCCTATTTCATATTAATATGGTTGGTAAATATACCCCGAGTAATCCTATTTGTTGTTAAGATTACCGCCTTTAATTAATCACACAAACAAAAAGTGTAATCAATGCAACTTTTTTTTTATATATTAGCACATATGCATAATTTTGTCTTATTCTCGACATTTATTATAACCAACATTTTTATTAACATTACACTATTATTTCATTATTAGCATAAAAAAACTGGCCAAGAGCGTGTCGGGCCACGCTCAATGTAGGGTTCCGTAGTTTCTCGTCCGTCACAATAAGTGTTCCCACTTATAAGTTTAAAAAAGGCTATTTGTTACGTTGACATACTAAGTGCGCAGAAATTATTTTGTACAACCTTTTTGTCTTTTTAGGGTTCCGTACCTCAAAAGGTAAAAACGGAACCCTTATAGGATCACTTTGTTGTCCGTCTGTCCGTCCGTCCGGCTGTCAAGACCCTTTTTCTCAGAAACGCTTTGAGATATCAAGCTGAAATTAATATCACATACTCGGGTCTGCTATCTCTTAAAGCAGTGAAAAAATCAAGTTTTTAAATCAATGCAATAAAAAGATACGGCGGTTTAAATTGCAAATTTGGACATTTGCAAGGAAATCAAAACCTATAGGGTACTTCCCATTGACCTAGAATCATGAAATTTGGCAAAAAGCAAGGTCATGTAGGACAAGTAAAGGGAAAACTCCGAAAACCGTAAATTTGTAGTTAGTTCACACCAGGCGTCCGTCTGTCCGTCTGTCTGTCAAGAACCTTTTTCTCATAAACGCGTCGAGATATCAAGCTGAAATTAATATCACATACTTAGGTCTGCTATCTCTCACAGCAGTGAAAAAATCAAGTTTCTAAATCAATGCAATAAAAAAATACGGCGGTTTATATTGCATATTTAGATATTTTCAAGAGAATCAAAACTCAAAACCTATAGGGTACTTCCCATTGACCTAGAATCATGAAATTTGGCAAAAAGCAAGGTCATGTAGCACAAGTAAAGGGAAAACTCCGAAAACCGTAAATTTGTAGTTAGTTGACATTAGGCGTCCGTCTGTCCGTCTGTCTGTCAAGAACCTTTTTCTCAGAAACGCCTCGAGATCTCAAGCTGAAATTAATATCACATACTCAGGTCTGCTATCTCTCAAAGCAGGGGAAAAATATAGTTTCTAAATCAACGCAATAAAAAGATACGGCGGTTTATATTGCATATTCAGATATTTTCAAGAGAATCAAAACTCAAAACCTATAGGGTACTTCCCATTGACCTAGAATCATGAAATTTGGCAAAAGGCAAGGTCATGTAGCACAAGTAAAGGGAAAACTCCGAAAATCGTAAATTTGTAGTTAGTTGACATCAGGCGTCCGTCTGTCCGTCTGTCTGTCAAGAACCTTTTTCTCAGAAACGCGTCGAGATATCAAGCTGATATTAATATCACATACTCAGGTCTGCTATCTCTCAAAGCAGTGAAAAAATCAAGTTTCTAAATCAACGCAATAAAAAGATACGGCGGTTTATATTGCATATTTAGACATTTTCAAGGGAATCAAAACTCAAAACCTATAGGGTACTTCCCATTGACCTAGAATTGTGAAATTTGGCAAGAAGCAAGGTCATGTAGCACAAGTAAAAGGAAAACTCTGAAAACCGTAAATTTGTAGTTATTTCACTAAAAAACAAATTAACGGAACCCTCGTTGCGCGAGTAGAACTCGCACTTGACCGGTTTTTTATACAAAAACTGTTCTTTCTATCAAGTTCAAAATTATTTTCCTAGAAAGTTAGAGGGGGTCAAAAGTTAGAGGGGGGGCGCTTTGATTTTTCCTTTTGGAGCGATTATTTCCGAAGTTATTGACATTATCAAAAAATGATATTAGTAAACCCCTATTCATTTTTAAATACCTATTATCGAACGATATATCACACGTTAGTATTGAAATTAAAAAAAAACACATCCTACTTTACATATAGGGGGGCTATTTTTATTTTACCACTTTGTTGGCGTGATTGATATACATATTGGTACCAAATTTCAGCTTTATAGTGCTAACGGTCACAGAGATTAAGCGAGGATGGACAGACAGACAGACAGACAGACGGACGGACAGACATGGCGAAAATATAAGGGTTCCTTCGCTGATACCTTATAACTCGGGCCAAAACAATAGGTGTTTCTGCGAATATCTCCAACCTCTGCGATGTACCTGGGGCGACGACCCGCGGTGAAGTCAGTTTTGTTTCTATTTCCATTTCAGTTGAGCAGCGACTTTGTTTTGGCAAATAGATTTGTCTTTGATGTTTGTACGGCCGATTTGAGGTGTACCTACTGTTCAGTTGTAAAATGACTGAGGTTGTAGTTGGAGTAGTTAGTAGTTGTAGTAGAAACAACAGAAAAAAATAGTTGTATGCCAACACAGCGTTGTGTGCAAGATTTTCTAACTGATTATGATAACTTTAAAAAATTGTTATTTTATTGTTATAATGACAGCAATTTAATAACATAATTTTATGTAAATAACAACTAGTTTTATTGTTTTGTATTTAATCTTTCGACGACAAAGCGCCAGCCGGCTGTCGCGCTGCAATCATTGTCTTTATATTGTGTCTCGAATCACGTGTGTTCAAAAGATAATAAGAAATAACGCACCTCTTTATACGCTAACATTAAAATAACGAAAGTGTTATTGTGTTTGTAAGATGGAGAACTGTATTCTTTTGTTTTCAATAGATTTACCCAACATAAAGCACATCTTTAAAAATGCATGCATATCCTTTCCGTTGTAAGAAAAAAAAAAGAGTAAGAAAGATGAATAAACCAAACCTCAAATATCAATCTACTTTTTAAAACGATATTAGGCAAACAAAAATAACAATTCAACTTCAGTAAAACATCCATACTTAATATTATAAATGGGAAAGTGTGTCTGTCTGTCTGTCTGTATGTTTGTCTTTCTTTCACGGCAAAACGGAGCGACGAATCGACGTGTTTTTTTAAGTGGAGATAGTTGAAGGGATGGAGAGTAACATAGGCTACTTTTTGTCTCTTTCTAACGCGAGCGAAGCCGCGGGCAAAAGCTAGTAAATTATAGATCTTAAAATTCCCGTTTACGACACAGCTCGTACATTTTGAGATTGCTGGGAAAACCCTTGAATTTTAAATGACCAGCATCTGTAGGGGTCGAATCAGGGTTTGCTAGCAAATTGTACATTTTATTTTTTATTTATTTTATTTATTTACTTTAAATAATACGGTTACAACACCAATTACATTATTGAAGATATTTTACATAATTATCCATAGAATATTGTATTATTTTCTTATAAATTAAAATTATTACAACTATTAAAAATATAAATATATGTCACATTTACAATAATAGTTACATTACAAGACACAATAAAAAATTAAAACCACAATTACAATGTCAAACAAAATATGATGTCATATTACAGTCTAAACTTTCACTCACACATCTCACAAAAATCCAGACACACCGACAATAACGTCTTCCAGTCATCCGCAAACACATCGCATTCAGGCTTTGCGTCCAAGAGAGCGTTGAACGCTGATAGTGTTCTAGGGACAGGCGATTGGGCTCGCGCGACAGTACGGCACGCGGGCACGGCAAAAAGTCTATGCCTCCTGCTGCGGGCATAGTTACTAGGAGCAAACAACTGGCACAATACCTCATGTATTTCAGGAGCATTTACTTTACCATGCAGGATCTTACGCATGGTTGCCATTTGGTCAAGTTTTCTTCTAACTTCCAACGAGTTATACCCGAGACAGCCCAGAAGATATTTTGTTGGGTACATGAAAGGATAGTATCCATGACAACGCTTGTACAAATTTCGTAGATACGCCTTTTGTACCTTCTCTATCATTAAAATGTATTTCTTTTCATGGGGGTTCCAAACACATGCACTGGCCTCCAATTTAGTGCGCACAAGAGCATCGAAGATTACTTTGACGGCGTCTATGCTACAAAAATCTTTAGTGTTGCGTAAAACAAATCCCAGACGTTTATATGATTCCTGTGCAACCTTGACCATATGGTCGTGGAAAGTGAGCTTACAGTCAAAGGTGAGACCAAGATCTTTCACGTTGTTTTTCCTGTCAAGAGTGTCACTGTTAATGTGGTAGATGAAAACGATCGGTTGTCGCCCTCGACCAAAGCTCATCACAGAACATTTTGAGGAATTAAAATCCATTTTATTCTTAACGCTCCAATCAAACACAGCATCAGTGTCACGTTGGAGTGCTAAGCAGTCAGCTTCAGATTTAATTTCTACATATAGTTTCAGGTCGTCAGCGTAAAGTAGGCTTTTTGCGTGACGCACTACTTTTGGTAAATCATTAACCATTATCAGGAACAACAATGGGCCTAATATAGAACCCTGACTGACTCCAGAACGCGTGTGATAGGGTTGAGATATATAGGACCCCAATCTCACAAATTGTTTCCGATCACGCAGGTAGTCAGCAAGAAGTTGTAGGAGACCCGGTGAAACGCCCATAGCACAGAGTTTTTCAAGGAGAATATCGTTATTAACCCTATCTAACGCCTTCCGGAAGTCGAAGTACAGGACGTCTACCTGATTCCCTCTATCCAGACACGCCGAGATGTAGTCTACAAGAGTCAAAAGATTGGAATTTACAGATCTTTTTGCTCTAAAACCATGCTGTTCGTTGCATAGGTATTTTTCAACCTGTGAATAGATATAATTATGAAGTACGCTTTCGAAAACCTTCGCTGGAGATGACATAATAGCAATAGGACGATACTCTTCCACGGATGTTTTATTAGTTCCTTTGGGTATGGGCGTGACCCTGGAGGTCTTCCATTGAGGCGGATAGACGCCACTTTTTAGGGATAAATTAAAAATATAAGGGTAGGCAAAGGTACTTCCCGAAGTTTTTCACAATATTAGGGGGGATGTTATCAGGTCCTGCAGAACTGTGAAGTTTAAGTTTATTTAACCCTAACATAACATCTTCAGGAGTGATACTTGGTATGTTAATGTGGTTACTATTGATACTATTATCGCTACAATTGGTTTTCTGAGAATTGAGTAACGGAACGTCGGTTAAAAAAACATTTTCGAAAAAAAATGCAAAGGCCTCTGCAGCGCTGACTCCAGAAAACGTTTCTCCCTTGTAGGTGACGTTAGGCTCGAAACCACCCTTCGCGCGTAGGCTTGAGATATGTTGCCAAAAATCACGCGGCTTAACTTTTAAGTTTGCCTCTAATGTTCTGACATGCACGTTATAAGCAGCCGCAACGCGATGTTTAAGACTAGCTCTTAACTCACAAAATTTGGCACGAGCTGTATCACATTTAGAGCGTTTCCACTCGGCGTGAAGTTTTAATTTGAGTTTACAATCATTAATGATGTCCCTAGAGAACCACACTGGGTAACGTCTATTTATAGTTTTACTGCGACTTTTTTTAGGAGCACAAGCGTCAAAGATGGAATAAATGGTCTCATAGAAATACTGCGTAGCTAAATAAACATTGTCTGCCTGAATGACCTTTTCCCATAAATTATTGTACAATAAGTCAAGAAGATTTTCCTGATCGCACTTCCTAAAATTCCAGTCTATACTCACGTCAATATTACTTGGGTCGATTCCATCAGAAAGGCGAGTGGTTTTGGTGTTGATTTCGATGTCCAGGGGTGGGTGGTAATTGTCAGGATTAACTATCCCATCCGTAGGAACGACCGAACTTTGTATTATGTCACCGCTCTCTTGGATCAGCACTACATCCAGTACGCCTTCATACAAGTTCTTCACATCATTCATCTCAGTGAGACCACAGTACGATAAAAAATAACCATAATAATTTACAATAGTTAGTGAAGCGCTATTTAAATTTAAATCTCCCATTATTATAACAGAACCCTTCAGACTAAGGATTATACTTTCTACTTTATTAAACCACTGCATATAGTCCGTATCCTTAGAAGTAGGTTTTATGTACACGATACACACATAAACTAAGCGACCACCCCACTTAAAACTTGCCCACAAGTCTTCACCATAGTCAGTCTCGAGTTCTTGGCGTCGACTCAAAGTTAAAGGAGAGCGCGCAGCGAGTAGCACGCCTCCGCACGGTGTTCTTCTATCACGACGAAGGATGTCTTTCCAGTCTCCCGACACGAGTTCAGAGTCATCAACTGAATCGTCGAGGAACGTCTCAGTTGCCGCGATGATATTATAGTCCATTAGAAGTAAGTTATTTCGCCACATGCTAAGTTTAGTTTTTAACCCCCTCACATTCTGATAGAAACAATGGAGATTTGTTGTTTTATTCGTCACGAAAGGGCTGCTGGTCAGTTTTAGGTCGATTGTTCTTCTTTGCGACCCACACATTTTTATTCAAATTTATCCAAGGTTTTATTTTCGCGTTCACTGGCCAAATATCTGGTGAAAGACACTTCTCATAGTTAGCTACGGGGACTCCAATCTTGTAAGACTTATAGTCACCCTTTGCTTTAATTTTTTCGACAGTGCATGTACTACCTGAGCATAGATGTTGTAGGTAACTTCGTATGTCATCGGTGTCGGATTCCATATTCCACAGGTGTAGATATTTCCGTGGTTCCACTGCTCTCAGCGATGTTACTGTCGGTCCTGCAGTTCCACATATTGACTTAAACTGTCGGTGTATGCGTGTGTCTTCAATCGGTTTTGTGACCTCCGGGCTCTTCAGTATTGGATTACTATCATTTATACTATTAGTTACGAAACTAGGTTCTGAATTAGATTGGGTTGGGTTAATTTCTTTAATTTCGGTGTGATCTAAGCCGGTGAGGTCCACTGTGGGGTGTGTTTTAAGTTGTTTTTGCTTGCGTTTCTTTTGTTTTTGTTGCTGATGTTTTTGTTTGGTGTTTGCAACATCGGAGGGGACAGTTGCGGATGGCGGGGATGGTGGAGTCGTTGGTACATGAGCCACGGAATCGAGCACGGTTGGTCTGTCTGTGTGTTGAATTGTTGGTCCGTCATTCTTACTGAAAGCCTCAAGTTTATCTTGCAAAGCGCCTATAAGACATGCGTGGCTTTCCAATTTTAACTCGTAACTCGCAATCAGTGAAACGGCATTAGTTAGCAGATCTTTCAGGGTCTGGATTTCGAGTTTTAAGTCCCGTATTTCGAGTGATAGTTCTGAAGTTTCACTATTTGGCAGTTGTTGTTGCTGTACATTCTGCGTATGCGCCATCCTCTGTCTGAATGTAACATTTGTATTTGAGAGTTTCGAAGACCCGACTGGCGTACGACTATTGTCTCCACCTCTTTTAGTAGTAGACTGGCACTCTGGGCAAATCCATGTATTTGCAACCGCTGATAAATTAGTTTTACCCGTACATAATAAATGATATAATTTACTGCACTCGGTTTGGCTACATTGCAAAGAATCCTCCCCCTCGACAATAATGCAATAGCAAGCAGCACAATTCATCTTGTTTACAATATAAACCATCAATAAAAGTGGTCGCCTTCTCTAATATGACAGTCTTAAAAGGCAAGTATCCACAACATACGGTCTCTGCATCACATGCTTATGTTGACAGTAACTTCGTCGCTGGAACGCCAATTCGTTTGACAGATCGCGATCCGATTTTGAAATTAAGAAAAATAACAGAAAAGTTTTGTTTGTTTTTTTGCAATTTCACAGTTTGTGCACTATTTAGATTTGTTCACTTAGTATATGTTCGGAAAATTAGTTCACCAATGTTTATTATTATTCTAGTTCACATTCCTTTTGCAACTTTTCGAAAATGTTCAGTTGCAATTTCACTGTACACTATTTTCACAAGTTATTATTTTTGTAAACTATGTTGAGATAATAATTGTAGCCAATTATTGTAACATTTACTAGCAATTACAGACTACTTTGATAATAAACAAACGCAATATCACTAATACATTTGTAATACATTTGTAAGTCCCAATTTAAAAATGTATAACAGATTTCAGTGTTTGTTTTAGGAATGCAAGTTGTGTTGGGTATAAAATATTTTATTTGTTTTGTAAACTTTAGTTTTAGGGTAAAACCGTCAATTATTACAGTTACAGCAACAATACTTCTGTTAATTGCCCGGTAATTAGTGAGCAATATTTAAACATATATAATTATGCATACCAACTTTTGACGGGCCTATTGGTCTAGCGGTTAGTGACCTTTTTTTTTTTTTTTTTTGCGTGTCAGACTCTTACTGACTAAAACCCACTCATGTTCCTTCGATTGCCCTTTATGATCCAGGGTCACGGTAACTATTATAAACATTCCGCAACCCCGGGTTAGTGACCCTGACTGCTAAGCCGGAGATTGTGGGTTCGATTCCCACCCAGGACAAACTTTGTGTGATGAGCGTGATTGTTTGTTCTGTGTCTGGGTGTAATTTATCTATAATATGTATGTATTTATAAAGTATATAAGTATGTATATCAGTTGTCTGGTTACCATAACACAAGCTCCGCTTAGCTTGGGATCAGCTGATGGCCGTGTGTGACTTGTCCCAATATATATTTTAAATATATTTTATTCATTATAACACAGGCACACAGCAATAAAAAATCTCAATGTAAAACAGTGGTAGTTTTTGTAATCAGACAATCACTGCGTAAATTAAGAAATAACCAAACTTCTAAAATAAAAAAGTGAGCCGTCACGGGACGCCTGGCAGATGTGAAACATCGACATTATTTTGTAAAAGTAATATGATTGAAAAGAAAAGCGTGGCGACGCGTCGCCACGTCATGCGTCGCCACGCCAAATTTGTTTTACGTGCGGCTATAGATGTTTCACATCAAAATAGGCCAGTCAAATTAGGTAAAAAATAGGGTAAACCTCGGAATGAAAGATAATAAGCTGAAAATTGGTATGAGCCTTTGTCTCGTCGTTCTAAATGTTGTCTCAAAAGTCACAATTGTTATCGTGTCCGCGTCTTGAGATATTGGAGGTCAAAGGTCACAAAAATCGGTTTTTTGCAAATATCTCGTTTTCTATTGCCTAATGAGATTTGCACCTTTTACAAAAAATGTGGAGTATAAAATTCTTCACAACTTGTACCTTAACTTTTTTTTCATACGATCAACTGTTTTTGCGGTAGACCGCGAAGTGTGCGCCGCGCACAGTCATATGGCCTAATGCAAGGACAAGCGTGAGTTACGGTTATCAGTACGTTATATTAAGTTAGTTATTTACTGAAAAAATATAATTATTAAACAATGCTCATTTTTAATGTACTAATTATTAAATATTTCTATTTAACTGTAGTAATTCTGCAATGTATGTTTTAGTTATATTTTGAGTTAAAACGATAGTAAGGGAACATACTTTATACAATATTTATTTATCATTAAACATACATATATTGAAATGTGTGTTCAAGTATTAATCCTTCGAACACACGTGATTTGAGACACAATAGCAGCCCGACAGCCGGCTGTCGGTTGGTCGTTGAAAGGTTAAAACATTTTTTGTTGATTTTAATTACTTATAATAAAATTGTAAATGGAAAATCTTCATTTTCTTCGTTGTTTTCTTCTTGTGTTCGCTGGAAAATGTTCAATTCATTGTCAGAGAAAATTCCCAATTTGGATAAATTGGTGGAAGTATTCCAACAAGAAAACATCCCCGTACAAACATTATTTGAAAATGGAGTGCGTATCTTGTTGGCATTATATAATGCTCCAAAATCTGAAGACAGCATTGATCATTTACGCTACACGCAATTCATAAAATTAACTAAATTATATAAACCAGTACAGTTATTAATACTTCCACCAACAAGTGCAGCAGCTCAACAACACATAAATCGAGTCTACTACCAAATTCAAACGTGGTTAGGGAAGGACTTAGAACCTCAAGAATGGGGCTGGATGCTCGAAAATGAAATCCTGGAGCCCATAAAAACGTTATTGCCTCCAGCGCTAGCTGAACTACTAATATAATATTTTGTTATTGAAAAACGGTTGTGGTTCCAGAAAATCCCGATGAAGAAAGCGCATACGATCCTAAAATTTTGGAAGGTTTGAAGATGACTAAGATGATGAGGATTTTCCAGCGACAACAAAAAGAAGACAACGAAAAAGATGAAGATACTAGCTTCCATTTACAATTTTATTTGTAATTAAAATAAACAAAAAATCTTTTAATACTTGAACGTACATTTCAATAAATGTATATTTAATGATAAATAAATATATGTATAAAGTATGTTGTCTTACTGTCGTGTACATCAAAAATGAGCTTTGTTTAATAATTATATTTTTTAGTAAATAACTAACTTAATTCAACATACTAATAACCGTAACTCACGCTTGTCCTTGCATTAGGCCATACATGACTGTGCGCGGCGCACACTTCGCGGTCTACCGCAAAAACGGTTGATCGTATGAAAAAAAAGTCAAGGTACAAGTTGTGGAGAATTTTATACTCCACATTTTTTGTAAAAGGTGCAAATCTCATTAGGCAATAGAAAACGAGATATTTGCGAAAAACCGATTTTTGTGACCTTTGACCTCCAATATCTCAAGACGCGGACACGATAACAATTGTGACTTTTGAGACAACATTTAGAACGACGAGACAAAGGCTCATACCAATTTTCAGCTTATTATCTTTTATTCCGAGGTGAAACCCTAATTTGACTGGGCTAAAAGCTTTTTTTAAAACAATAACCTGTATCCAAAATTATAGTGTTTTTATTTTAGACTAAAATAGAATTTTCTGCGTTTTAGAAGTCAGTTAACTAAGTTTCAGGCAATAGTGTATCATTCATTTAAGGACCGGTCCTTTTTAGACTGATGTAGAGATTACGTCCTGTAACTAAAAAAAATCCGAAGACCTTCGTCTCTTTATAACACTAATAAAACATGAACATTTAAAAAGATTATCGTAAACGTTTTATTTCCTAGATCGTATTACTTTTTTAGGGCTCTGAGGCTCAGAAAGAGAAAAGAAAACTCTTATAAGATTACTTTTTTGTCTTTGAAATGTTGACAGAATGCCTCTGTTGCTCGTCTGTCTGTCTTTCATCTCATCTGCTTTGAGCTGTTTAAGTTTTTCGTTTGAAAGAAACCGTTACTGACAAATACTTGCGCAACCTGGTAATACTACTCAAATCTGTGTACTTTTCTTATCAAAGAAATAAATACTAACCTGGAATTACCCTGGTACTCGCATGATTTGAATTATATGAATTTTAAAATAGACTTTAACCTCTGAGTGTCTTTCCGTGTTTCTTCTTAGAGTATTCTGCTAGAAAACACCTGTCTATCATTCGCTAAAAATAGGTAATCAAAAAACTAAAGTGAATAGTTCAAATTACATAACATACAAAACAGCAAGCGCTGACACAACAGAACGCAAAACATAACGCAAAGCACAGCTAGTTTCAAAATAAAAGAGTAATACAACGTTCTGCCATATACGTCTAGTATGCCGAGACACGTTTCCGCAAATCCTAGCAAGTAACTTGGGTTTATCCTAAACTTTTGGCATCCTAACTTTTGGCTTAGGACTAAATCCTTAGCATTTTGTCATAAATACAGAGTAGGTCGTTGCGCAACGTTGTGTTAACGTTATTGAAACTACTGTTATAGCTTTAATGCTGATGCATGTAAAATTATAGATTAGAAAGCCTATTTTATTGTACTGTTTATAATTCGTACTTATATTATAAATGCCAAAGTAACTCTCTCTGTGTGTCTGTCTCTTCTTCACGCCTAAACCACTGAACAGATTTGAATGAAATTTGGTCCAGATATAGTCTGGGACCCGAGAAAGGACATAGGATAGTTTTCATCCTGGAAATATCCCGGGAACGGGAACTAATATTATACAGGAACGAAGTCGCGGTCAAGTATCTTATAAACATTTTTTTAAATAAAAAGACATGTCAAGGTTGTTTACCTTTAGTTAATCTTGCGACGAGCATGCGACAGCTGGCTTTTTATTGTCTTTCTTTTGTGTCTCGAATTACGTGTGTTGGCATGTTTAATTATCTAAACTGATGGGGTAAATACATTAGACACCTTAGTATTTTATTACTTTAACACTCTGTTCCTTTTTTTTTTTTGGTGAGTGGGAAATCATCAAATGACTGCTCCCGTCCTGGGTGCGGCGGGAGGGCGTGTCAGTCTTTTACTGACTAAAACCCACTCATGTTCCTTCGATTGCCCTTTATGTTTCAGGGTCACGGTAACTTTCATAAACATTCCGCAACACCGGCAGGCGTGGCCCTGTTGGGTCCCTTACAGTGCTGACTTCTTCTCTTTGAGGCGCGCGTGGAACAAAACGCGCCGTCGACGCGGTCCTGGTCCTAGCCGGGCGGCGAGCTACCCATCGCTCGCCATCCGCAGAACCGCACCTATGGTAGCCGGTAGTCGTCTAGCGACTCTCGAAGTCTTCGCCTGGGTCTTAGTCCGGGGCGAGAGGCTCGTCGTTGCCTCTCGCGCGCCGCCGCTTCCTTCACTAGCATTACTGCTTCGCAGAAGGAGGCGACGGCATCCCATTCCGTCTCGCCCGAAGCATGCATACATCTAAAAATAAACAAAAAAGGAAATCACATAAAAAAAATAACCACAGTTTTTATCTTAGTGAGTAACCAAAAAAACGAGTCACTGGCCACTACCGAACTCGCTTACTATATCCACGTCTCGCTAGCTAGCCTTCTTATCGCGTCGTTGCTCACTGGTTCGCCGAATCCAGTTCATATTTCAGTGGCTCTGTTTCGGCGAATTTCGCCGACAAGGGTGGCAATAATTCGAGGTTTTCAAGGAAAAGTCTGAATAGCCAGAGACTGTTGAATTACATTGTTTGCAAGCTTGCGAACGATTGAGCCAATAATTGGGGTTATTGTGTGCATAGATTTCTTAGAACGGATTGATTATTCTAACGATCGAGTCATAGTATTGCAGTTGGACGGGAAAATGATGGGTTACGTTATTGGCTAAAGTTCTTATTATTATTTAATTAACTGTTGAAGTCATACTGGGTCTTTACTTAAGTTGTACACTGATCGTGATTTTAATACACCGTGACTGTAATGTTTAATGCAAAAAACAATAATAAATGATAATGATGTAAACCCCACCAACTTGGCTTGGTTTTTCAGATTTTTAAGACGCTCTCATGTAAGAGGTTCAGATCCGGGAAAGAACTAAGAAAATAAACATAGACTTACAACAAAACATAAGTCGAAATCGTCATTCCATTTTAATGCTTTATTATAATGCTTACTCAAGTATGGTGATCAATGTTCGTACTTTCTCTGTTAACCCTTGCTCTGCTGTGGGTTAGTAATTGGGTTGCTGTTATAATTATGTTGCTAAGACATTTGAAATAATAGATAATCACAGACGATGACAAATGCTTGCACTGTCGGGACAGGTCCACTCAAATCTGTGTGCTTTTCGCATCAAGAAAGTACTTCATGATACTTGCATAATTTGACCAATACAATTGTATGGACTTCAAAAGAAACTTTGTCGTTTGAGTTAAACTTTGTCGTTTGAGTTTGTTTCAGATGTTTCTTCTTAGAGTAATCAGTTACGAAACACCGGTTCAATCGTTCGATTAAGGGTGAGGCCAAACGAGCGTAATTTTGTGAGTCGTGAGTCGCAGAATTTCGTATTCTGGTACGGTCCAGATCACTCATATTTTGCGTTAGTCTTTTTCTATGAAAGCGACCGAAATTCTGCGACTCACGACTCATAAAATTACTCACCTTAAAATAGAATTGAAATATTGGCGTATAAAAGTGTATATATATTATCTATTTACAAAATAAAGTCCATTTATCATTTATTAAATGGTCACCCTACCGATCGTTACTTGTTGTTATCAAAACAGTCTCGTTTCTCTCCAGAGTATAGTTTATGGCTTGAAGTTCTAACATTTAAAGTTACAGGAACGACTGCAGGAGCCTTCATATAAAATATATCATACTTTTCTGCCCAGTTTAAGGCAATTTAAAGTGTAATTTCGAGGAATGGTACGCGCGTATAAGCTGGGGATATTTTGTGATTTTCGAATAAAGAACAGTAGTTTATGAAAAATGGAAACAATTGAAGATTATTTTGGTATATGTCTGTTTGTCTATTAAGGCCCTTTTTAACCTCTGAAGTAAAAAGAAGTTTGACTGTTATACAGTGTATCTGCTTGTCTGCACCGTTGCTGTTAAACGAGTAAACCAAATTAGTTGAGTTTGTTTTTATTTGATAGTAGGTTATCTAGCGATGGTTGTTAAGTATGCTTTACGAAAATCGGTTTAGCCGTTTTGAAGTTTTAATGATTTCGCGATATAATTTAATTTTTAAGAGCAAGTTTAAATTAAAAATACCTATAATTTAAATTTGCTCTTAAAAATTATATAAATCTGAATCACATTTTAAAAACTCAGGTCTATAAAAATACTATGTTTATGGCTATAAAAAAACTTCTAAGTACAATTAGCGTGTAGCGTAACTAAGTACAATTAGCGTGTCATTGACTGGCAAGGGCAACAAAATCTACTGGGTACTTTTCCAACGACCTAGAATCATGAAATTTTTCGAGAAACAATTGTTTACACAAGCTAAGTAATGGAAATTTCTGAAAACAGTAAGGTTAATTATTAAATAAATACCACTGTGTGGCATTAGCTCGTACTTGCCTGTTTCTTTTACCATGGTTTATGCATAAACCTTTTTTGAAGTGAAAACTTCTTTAGCGGCGTTGAGCACTTTTTCTGTAATGGGTATAAAATCTTAAACTCGCGTCAGGACACGTGACCTGATCGAAAAAGCGTAGGACGGATGGATAGTAGACAGCTATAATCAAGTTTTCACTTCTGCCGGCACTCCCGGAGTGCAACCCGTCTTTTTTTTTTGTATGGGTAATCATCAAATGACTTCTAATAAAAACGTTAGCTCTAGGACAGCACTAGTTAGGAATAAATGGTGTAGAAAAATCAGTGGTGTGACAAACGAGAAAAAAAAACCGGTTTTTCATACTGCACTGGTGTCATAATCTGGTGTGACTACGAGCCGGCATTGTACCCTTGTTCCTTCGGTTGCCCTATATGTTCCGGGGCCAGGGTAACAATTTGAAGTATTCCGCAACCCCGAAACCGGAAACTCTGAGAATCAGGCTTTCTGAGGCACGGAATATCAGTGATGTCCTAGATAAACCTAGAAGGTACATGTTTTTTTTTGGTGGTCAATCATCAAATGACGTCTCCCGTCCTGGGCGCGGCGGGAGGGCGTGTCAGACTTTTACTGACTAAAACCCACTCATGTTCCTTCGGTTGCCCTTTATGTTCCGGGGTCACGGTAACTATTATAAACATTCCGCAACTGACTTAGAAAGTACAAGAATTGAAAAAGTCACATTAATAAATTCTCGGTTTATCCGCTACCTCATGCTTGAGAGGTTCCTTATCCACTGGGACTTAACGACAGTCGATGACCGAAAAATATCGAGATTTTATGGAAAGCGAAGGAAATCCCAAAAAAATATTACTTATCCTTTAACAGCGGGATGCTGCGTGTGTCGTTTTGATGACAGACATCCCCTTTTACTTTTATCTTGTCACGTAGGTATTTTGTCCTGACAGATTTCAAGGCGTGGTCTTAGTGTTAGAGGGAGATGACGGTATTTCTTTAGCTTCGTCTATAGTTGTTTGTAAAGAAAAATAAATCTTTCTCTTTACAATCGATTTTAATGAGGATGTTATTATCGTTTGTATGATTTTCTTGTTGTTTCTAATTTTTTTCGCCATTTTTGAATTGATTTGCATCTGAAATTTTTTTATTTTTTTATTCCCAGACGCAAAAAGTGGGTGGCAAAGGTGTTATACGTTCGCCCACTAAGTGTGTGGCTGTTTATTTATCTGTCTGTCTGTGGCACCTTAGCTCTTAAACGGGTAAACTGATATGGAAATTGTTTTTTTTTATATGAAAGTAGGTTATATAGCGATGATTCATATTTTTTTTATATAAACTTCTTGTTACTGTTTTTCGCCAATTTTGAATCAATTTGAATTTTCTTGATTGTTGTTAAGATTTGACATAGATCTGCGGAATCAAAATTATCATTCCATTGTTTATTTTTGAAGCCATTTTTCTTAATGTTTGTTTCAGTTTAAGTTTAAAGAGACACGACCCAATAAATATTTTTTTTTTCATGAAAACATTACACATAAAAAAAATAACCTGACCTGTGCAGTCACATATAGATTCTCTTTAACATAATTATTTTGGTGTACCTGCAAGGGTTCATTACCTCCTCGCCAATCAACGTTTTCCAAGAAAACTCTAAGCAAAAAACTAAGTAGGAAAGTCTTGTTGTGTATATTCATAACAAAAACTCAATTAACTTAACCGCACTCAAGCTTCAACAAGAATTAAGAAGACTTTATCGACAGCGGAATTAGACAAAAGTTATAAGATATGATATAATATGTATAGATGTAAAAGTTTATATTTTTTTTAACAAACATATATATCAGTTATATTATTATATATATCAGTTTGTTTGGTTCAACGCGCTAATCTCAGAAAATACTGGTAAGTTTGGCAAAAATCTTTTACACTACATAACATTACGCAAGACTTAGGGGAGTAGAGCACTAACCAAATATGCGGGTGAAGCCGCGGGGGACAGATAGTTAGATATAAATTATATAGTTTCTATTTACAAAGAAGCAAATACCTCTTTTTCACGGATGAAAAATTATCAAATGACTTTTCCCGCCCTGGGAAGGAGTGTCAGACTTTTACTGGTTCCTTCGGAAGCCATTTCTAAGGAGATGAAATTGTGTAATATTTAGTGTTTAAAATGTTATTTAAACAAAAAAAAAAATTGATAATATAAACAAAGCAATCTTCTATCTGCGAATTTCTTTTTTAGAGGGAAAATAAAGGGGCGAAATTATAAATCCGTGCTAATATTATAAATGCAAAAGTAACTCTGTCTGTCTGTCTCTTCTTCAGGCCTAAACCACTGAACCGATTTGAATGAAATTTGGTACAGATATAGTCTGAAACCCGAGAAAGGACATAGGATAGTTTTCATCAGGGAAATCCCCCGGGAACGGGAACTATTAATCCACGCGGACGAAGACGCGGGCAAAAGCTAGTAGGAAATAAAAAAAAAGTTATGCAGGTCGCAAATTAAAATCACTATACGTACTTTTTTAAACAACCTAAAACCAGTAGAACTATTGAAGTAAACCGTACAATACCAAATAAATTAAGAAAATTCTTTTAAAACTTAAACTTCACGGAAACAAATAAAATTACAAAATTTCAGTATTAAAAGGCAAGAAATCACTTGAATTTAATTAAGCGAGCCGGTAAATCGTGTTTTCTGAGACTTTCTGTTTTATACGAAATATTCTACACTTTCAGCACTTTCAGCACTTTCAGCGATGTTTTTTTAACGAGAAAGCTATTCAATCTTGTCGTTCGCTTTGATTGATGCTGTTTTATGAATTATTTTAGTCAGTAATGTAATGCCAATTAAAAGAAACATCGTGGATGTAATAACTTCTCTGTCATTAATCATTGTGGTTTTATTTTTATTTTGTTTGTTTTTCTTTTAAAGATTAATTGGTGAAGAGAATATTTTGTGTTTTCTTTTGAAATACATTGGTATTTTTTTTTTAATACACTGGGCAAATGGAGGATGAGATTTAGCTCAATCTAAGTTTATATGAAGACAGATTACAGACAGATATCTTTGAAAGTACGTAATAAGAGTTGAAAATGTTACGTAGGTTATTGCCCGGTTTTGAATACTAAACCTAATGTTAGCCTTAACCATTAGGCACTCACGACAACCGAATTTTATCACTTCATTAGAAAGTTAAATATCTACATCTATGTAAAAATGTAGTTCATACTTGTTTCCAGCTCGTAGCAGCTACGGCGTAGCTAGTGCTACGAAATCGTAGCAGACAACCTGCTACGCAACTAGGTTGTGATGAATATATTTCACCACACACACATCATAACAATTTTGTACACGTGCTACTTTTTGTTTAAAATTAAAACTGAATTACTATTTTTTATAAAAAAACTACTACTACTACTACTACTATAACTACTATTATTACTATAACTACTATTTTTTTTTGTCGTATACAAAAATAACGTTTTCAATACATCTAGCAATTACAGATATTATTATATGCAGCTTTTTAATATAAATGTTCAAAGTAATAGTATTACATAATTACAATACCCATACTGTCCAGTACTGATATATAACCATTATTTTCATTATTTTATAAACTAATTCATCCACTTCAAAAATTAGAAAGTGTATCTACCTCAGAATTAAACATAATTCAGTAAAATATACGAATTTAAATGTAACTTGGTAATACAATTACAACTTGGCTACGTTGATTAGCAAATTCTTGCTGGTGGCTTTGTGTCATATAAGAGATAAATACAGAAGTCTAAAGGACGCATCTTTATGTTCCTGATTAGCTCGGGAGCAGACGACTTTTGTCCTTATCATCACTGTCATAAGCTTAGTTTTTGTGCGCTTGCAGTCTACTAGGCGACGTGAGGTATTGCCAAGAACTAAGGACAAAAAGGAACCTAGTGGCAGTAATAATAAGAGCGGTGACACTAATATGGGTTCGGCTGGTGTCTTTATTAGCTCTAACCTGCGGATACCCCCGTGTCTTTGGTTACAAAGCCTATTTCTAGCCTTCTAAGTAATATAGCCTATTTCATATTAATATGGTTGGTAAATATACCCAGAGTAATCATATTTGTTGTTAAGATTAGCGCGTTTAATTAATCACACAAACAAAAAGTGTAATCAATGCAACTTTTTTTTATATTAGCACATATGCATCATTTTGTCTTATTCTCGACATTTATTATAACCAACATTTTTATGAACATTACACTATTATTTCATTATTAGCATAAAAAAACTGGCCAAGAGCGTGTCGGGCCACGCTCAATGTAGGGTTCCGTAGTTTCTCGTCCGTAACAATAAGTGTTCCCACTTATAAGTTTAAAAAAAGGCTATTTGTTACGTTGACATACTAAGTGCGCAGAAATTATTTTGTACAACCTTTTTGTCTTTTTTATACAAAAACTGTTCTTTCTATCAAGTTCAAAATTATTTTCCTAGAAAGTTAGAGGGGGTCAAAAGTTAGAGGGGGTCAAAAATTAGAGGGGGGGACGCTTTGATTTTTCCTTTTGGAGCGATTATTTCCGAAGTTACATTATCAAAAAATGATATTAGTAAACCCCTATTAATTTTTAAATACCTATTATCGAACGATATATCACACGTTAGTATTGAAATTAAAAAAAAACACATCCTACTTTACATATAGGGGGGTGGTGGGTAAAAAACCACAATATTTGACGATTTGCGAAATCTGACTGTAAGAAGGATGGCTGATAATCGCCAAGAAAATAAAGAATTATATAGTGATAACAAACCGGGATGTAAGTTGTGGGATTAGGGAGAAAGTACGCTGCACGCTGGTGCGCCTTACCTGGCTGTCTCCTTGCCTCGTGTATAGGTTCAACAAAATGGCGCCTGATGTTTCTTCGCCTTTTGGAGGCTTTTGAAGCACAACACTGGAATTCTCTGTCTCTGTGTCCACAAACAATCACACCCGCGGGCGGTCAATCACAGCGGTTAATATTTGTTGTAATACGGTAGGAATTAACTAGGCGCGTTAAATAATATCTTGAACGTGAAAAAACTGCATCTTCACGTGCGGATCTTCCATGGCGGATTTTTTTTTTTTTTTCTTCTTTTTTTTATGGCTTCTGACAGCCGTCAGGCGTGCGAGAGCGTGAAGGTCGGTCAAGACAGAATAGATAAAAAGAGGTCTTATTATTAATATTAAGAAATAATAGAAGGCGCTACCATTTCCCCCCGGCCTTAAAGGGTTGCCTTTGAAAAGAGAAAATTGAATTAGCTATGTTAGGTGTACTACCGCATGACCTATCCACAGGCTAAAACAGCGTTAAACTATTTAAATTAATCTAAATTAACTTTATTATAACAAATTATAAACAATATACCTAAACTAAAAGGAGACCCAACTTAAAGCTAGATCTCACTGTGTCGGTAGCGGACAGAGACGTACAACAGGGCGCATGTAGCTACCCTTTGCGGTTTTCACGGTAACAACGCGGGTTGTACCGTCTTTAGATGTATGTACCTTATCAACGATGGCTAATGGCCATGAAAGGGGCGGAGAATTATCATTTATGACAATGACCAACGTACCCTCCTTTATAGGCGGTACAGGACTATTCCATTTGGATCTAGCCTGCAGTTGGTGAAGGTACTCTGAGCGCCAGCGCTGCCAGAACGACTGCACGAGTTTATCGAGCAGAGTATGTCTCTGAAGCAGGCTAGAAGAGTCTGCTTCAGGAGCGGGAAGTGATGACAATGGCGCTGTGCTCAAGAAATGCGCAGGAGTTAACGCGGATGGTTCAGCAGGGTCACTGCTCAATGCTGTAAGCGGACGCGAGTTAACTAACGCCTCGATTTGAGCAAGGACCGTTAAAAGCTCTTCGTAAGAGAGGATTTGTTGACCTATAACTTTGAAGAGATGCGTCTTAACTACCTTGACCATGCTTTCCCAACATCCACCGAAATGTGGTGAAGCAGGTGGAATAAACTTCCAATCAATATAATTTATGGAAAGTTCTTCCTCAAGACGAGTACGATACTCTTTATTGAGAAACTTATAAAGATCGCGTAAGTAAGAACTTGCACCCACAAAACAAGTGCCGTTATCTGTATATAAACACTGTATAGGGCCGCGTCGCGAAAGAAATCGTTTTAGGGCTGCTAGAAATGATACCGTGCTTAAATCCGTCGCAACTTCAATGTGTGTTGCACGCGTTGTCAAGCATGTGAAAATGCATAGCCATGCTTTACGGCTTCTAACACCTCGACCGCGAACTGGCGTGTACTGCAGTGGTCCTGCGTAATCGCACCCGGTATGTGTAAACGCCTTATCGACCTGATTGACACGCTGGCTAGGTAGATCTGCCATGAGTGGAAAGACAGGACGCGGACGGAATTTAAAACAGACGTTACATTTATGTATTCTATGGCGAATTATTCGCCGTGCAGCTAAAATCCAATATTTATGCCTGAGTAAGGACATAAGCAACTCTGGACCTGCATGAAGATATTTTTTGTGATAAAAATCAACAAGAAGGTCGATCACATGATCATGACGCGGTAGAATGCAAGGATGCTTGTAGTTGTAAGGTTCGTCCGAATTTGACAGACGACCGCCAACTCGTATGATGCCGTGCTCGTCGAGAAACGGCTTGAGTTTAAGAAGCGCGGGAGAACAAGGCATACTATTTTTCAAATTTTGTATGTCGTTACTAAAATAAATAGCTTGTACAGCTCGCAATAATTTATGTTCTGCAACTTCAAGGTGAGAGCTTGAAATAAAAGTTCCATTAGGCAATAGCTTAAGAAATCTACAGATATAAACGATGGCGCGTAGTAGCTTAGACCACGACGACATGCGCATTGCGAGTGCATAAATCGGGGATTCCGCAACCTCAACAATCACGGGATGAGAGATAACTTTCCGTTCGGGTACGTCCTCGTCCTCTGCATTACGGTCAAATGGATGTATAGGCCACTCCGACGGATCATGGGACATCCAAGAAGGGCCATGACGCCACAAAGGATGATGCAGAAGTTTAATTGGAGTAACACCACGAGAAAGGCAATCAGCGGGATTCTCAATACCCGCGACGTGATTGAAACAATCGGAAGGAATTAATTCAATTATTTTTGTAACGCGATTGGCGACAAAAGTCTGCCAGCGGTGAGGAGATGAATAAATCCAAGCGAGCACTACTTTAGAGTCAGTCATTGCAAATATTTTATTAATAGGGTAGTGGGGCGAAACTGTCTCTTGAACTCTGCGGAGTAACTGAGACAGCAGAAGGGCCGCGCACAACTCCAGTCTCGCAACCGAAATAGTTTTGACAGGCGAGACTTTGGACTTGGCACAAACTAATTGCACAGAGTAGTTGGAACCAATGCGGACTTGCAAATATACGACTCCGCCATAAGCGCGTTCACTGGCATCAGCGAAACCTATTAAGTTAACAATACATCCATCGACCAATCCAAGATGCCGCGGTATAATAATTTGATGGAGCGCGGGGAGTTCAATGCAAAACTGTTTCCAAGCGGTGACAATATGGTCGGGAGGAACGGCATCCCACTCACACTTTGATAACCAGAGTTCTTTGATCAAGAGCTTGGCGTACAAAATTGTGGGAGCCACAAAACCCATTATATCCCATAGTCGAGCCACTGTGGACAGCATAGTGCGTTTGGTGCACTTATCATCAGGAGGTGCGACTTGAAAATGAAACCTATCGCTGGATTGGTTCCAGCGCATACCAAGAACCTTATGCACAGATCCTTCAAATTCAACGTCTGTAAAAGCTTTATATGAATCAGGTATTTGCGCGAGAACCTCTTTAGAGTTACTTGACCATTTGATAAGATCAAATTGACCTCGCTTGAAGAGCTCAATAAGCTCTTTGCTAAGCGAGATTGCTTGCGGGGCGGATACGACACTACAGGCGATGTCATCCATATACAAAGCGGAGGTGGCAACAGCTGCTGCAGCGGAAAAATTGTCGCCTTCATCAGCGATCAACTGGCGGACGACCTTCAATGCGTGATACGGACTTGACTTGAGTCCAAAACAAACCCTATTAAATTGATACACGGATATAGGTTCACTATTGTTAAAACGATAAAAGATCCGTTGAAATCTACGGTCAGATTCGCGAACGCCGATATTGAGAAACATTTGGCGGCAATCAGCTGACAGAGCAATTTGGAAAAGTCGAAACTTTATTATGATGTTAAATAAATCACCCTGTAGATTAGGGCCGGCATGCAAAATGTCATTGATCGACTGACCTGATGTAGTCTGGCAACTAGCATCTAAAACCACGCGAAGTTTAGTGGAGGTCTTATCTTCGCGAACTACGCCGTGATGTGGGATATAATACGAGGGAAAAGAATTATTCTCATCAATTACAACTGGACTCAAAAAACCCTTATTTATGTAGTCACGTATGACGTCATTATAAGCGCTGCGAAATTTAGGCGAAGCATTAAATTTTCGTTCTAAACAATAAAAGCGTCTAAGCGCAGCAGCGCACGAGTCGCCTAGCGAATAAGGGTCGCCACAAAATGGCAACGCCACAATATATCTGCCACTGTCGTCGCGAACAGTGGTAGCGCGGAAGTGTTCTTCACACTCGAGGTCCTTACGACTCAGCGAGGGCGGTGCGGAAATTTCCTCAAGCTCCCAAAATCGCTTGAGGAGAGAATCAATATTATTTTCTTGAAGAACAGAACAGCAAGACGTAGTATAATGAGGAGTATGTGATGTAGGTGCGGTACCCATGACCACATACCCAAATACCGTCTCAATAGCGGGAGGTAAATTATATTGCTCACTACGTACAATATTAGATAGTAGTAAGTGCGGAAATATTGAAGCCCCGATCAAAACATCGATATTTCCCGGCTGCGCAAAGTCTAAATCTGCGAGCGGCAACTCGAGGTGCTTAAGTAAGGACATATCCACATGAGCATTCGGCAATGTGTCCGTGATACGTTCTACTATAAGTGAAGAAACATTAAAATTAATATCCCTATTGATACGCGAATGTATTTTAATATCTACGGAACCCTTACATGATTTTTCTGAACCGCCAATACCCTTGACTACTATGTCAGTATTTTTAAAGTTATTCCACAATCCTAGGCGTTTCAAACAATCAGAAGTAATGAAATTACTTTGGGATGCACTATCCAGTAAACAACGAATTATGTGAGGTATGTTATGAGTATCGTATACTATTACTTGCGCGGTAGCGAGCAAAACCGTTGTGTACGCCGCCGTACATTGCGATGTAGCTTCGCGCTGAACGTGACAAGTGCGCGGGCGATGCTCGCGTGTGTGTGCGGCTGATGTAGTACATAACGATACTTCGGGATGAGCCGCGGACTCTGTGGTACGGACGGCCTGCGTTTGCGGTGACGTAACAACAGATGAACTTACTTTAACAAGGTTACCAGGTTCATCCGGTAACGGCGAGGTTTTATTAAAATGGAGTAAAGTATGGTGAGCCTGATTGCATGAGCGGCATTTAGTTTTACTAGAACAGTTGCTTGTTTTGTGTTTAATACTTAGACAGTTAACGCAAGCTTTACTTTCTTTAACACATTTAAAACGAGCAGTCGGAGTTAAATTACTAAAAGCGGGACATTTATAAAAGTGATCATGTACAATATTATTGCACAGACACTTGAGCGGATTATTATTATTATTATTAGAATCCGAACATGCTACGTAAGATTGCGGATTAGGAACCGAACTACTATTATTATTTCGCGATTTATTCGACTTTTGTTTACTGTCAATAAGGCTAGACGAGCCAGACGAACTAGGCTGCGTATTTTGAAATATTCGACACTGATCTTTGATAAAGGTCACAAAACTATCTAGTGTAGGTAATTTATGATTACGTTCTGTCATCTCAAAAGCACGAATAGTTTCCGTGTCGAACTTTTTTATTGCGAGTTGAAATAACATAAAGTCGGAAAGGTTTCCTAATTTTAAGTTTTTAAGGGCATTAACTGCGGTGACAAAATTATCGATAAACAGCTGAAAATTCGAAACAGACGCGGGACCGGTCAGCTTAAGGTTTAAAGCTTGATCGAAGTAAGTAGACGCGAGGACACGAGTATCCTGATATCGGTCAACAAGTGACTGAAATATAACCTGATAATTCACAGCATTGGGCGTGACACCTGCAAACACGGATTGCGCTTTCGACGACAGTTTCCCTATCAAATAGTACAATCTGTCGGCATCTGTCAGAGAGACATTATCATGCACTGTTGATTTAAAACTTGCATAAAATAATGGCCAGTTCCGTATGTCACCGTCAAATGACATAAGTTCAATTGGAGGTAGACGCGGTGCTCGATAGTTCGCGCAACCGCCACCTGGCGCTGTGGAGCGGTTGTCATCTAACTGACTTTGTATACGTTTCACGATACAATAAAGATCTTCGAATGCGGTGTACGACTGATAATTCGGCTGGGAATCAGGATTAATTGAAAGTAATTTTGAGTTATAAGCGTCTAATAATGTATGAAAGTCTGATCGAATAACATCTACTGTCATACAATAACTAAGAAATGATTCCCTACTAATATCGGAAGAAGTTGCGGTTTTGGAACGTTCAAAAATGTCTTGCATACGCTCAAATAAAGTATTGCGTTTAGCTTCTAATATTTTTAACTCTTTTTCTTCCGAAATGCATAGTTTCTTTTGTTGCGACATGTTTATGTAGGTTAATGAACCAAACAAACTAAAATGTATACCTAAGTATTATTTTACCTAAGTATATAAGAACAACAAAAATACCTAAGTATTTATGCGGCGGTAAATCCTAGTAATTCCTATGTAGGCAACAAACTTTAAGGCGGTTGAACTAATGGTGCTTGAAATATGGTATATTTATAAGACCACTATATAGTTCGAGTAATTATAATAAGGTATATCAGTAGGTAGCTACGTAATTGTATATTACCTACTGGGGTGCGGGAAATAACCACGTAATGGGTATGTAAATAGACTAGGAGTGCAGCTAGATGCTACAACTACCTAGGTAAGTACTTCTAGAAGATACTTACGCGGAATAAAAGAGAATTGGATATGAGTCCGGCTCGAAGGACCAAAAAATGGTGGGTAAAAAACCACAATATTTGACGATTTGCGAAATCTGACTGTAAGAAGGATGGCTGATAATCGCCAAGAAAATAAAGAATTATATAGTGATAACAAACCGGGATGTAAGTTGTGGGATTAGGGAGAAAGTACGCTGCACGCTGGTGCGCCTTACCTGGCTGTCTCCTTGCCTCGTGTATAGGTTCAACAAAATGGCGCCTGATGTTTCTTCGCCTTTTGGAGGCTTTTACCACTTTGTTGGCGTGATTGATATACATATTGGTACCAAATTTCAGCTTTCTAGTGCTAACGGTCACAGAGATTAAGCGAGGATGGACAGACAGACAGACAGACAGACGGACGGACAGACATGGCGAAACTGTAAGGGTTCCTAGTTGACTACGGAACCCTAAAAAGCTCACTTAATAACATCATAAAGGCGAATAATAATAACTCTGACTGTCTGTTTTTTTCGCTGTCATGGATATATCAATGCTAGTTTTGATGAGTTGAAGAAATCCTAAAAAACTAACCTTGTCCTACAAAATCTCTAGTTATTAATTATTAAACCATGTACGCTTGTGCATGAAGTTTAAATAAATAAATAAATAAATAAATAAATAAACCATGTACATTTCGTAGAACAATGAGATATAAATATTCGCTCATTGCGCGAAGTAGACCTTCTGAATTTATTTTTCTGTTTGCGTCTCCTCTGATTGTTTCGCTGGAAATCTTGAACTCGTATTGTGGCTTCAAATATTTATGTTATTTTAATGTTACAGTTATTTTGTTACGAGAAAAGTTTTGTGTTTTATCTGTTTTAATGTAATAAAACTCGAGAGTTTTTTGTTTATTTAAAAACTCTTTTTGCTTATTCAAATCTCGGGCATTACTGGTCTTTTTGGGTTTTTTGTAAATGATATGATATTTATGTATAATACCACTGTACAAACCAGGGTTGTGAAACAGTAAATACTTGCGTAGTAGATAATAGCATGCAGATGGAACCGCAGTTTTTGTTCGTTTCATGATACATTACTATTTTTCTTAATATATAGGCTCAACTATTATTAACTAAAATTAAAGTTTCAAGTTGTTTTTAACGGTCTTATGAAAATAAACAATATGACTTTGATAAACAAAATTGAGTGCTACTCACGGAGCCTATAATATAACCTATGTATTTTTTTACTAGTAATATGATTGTAACCTGATAGATATTGACAAGATGAGGTGGCTGTGTATTTGAACCTTATATCCGTATATTCAAGAAATAACGTTGTTTTACACGCGTCCTAAGAAAACATTTCATAACAAAGGGTCACCCCGTTGTTAATTTCTTTTTGTATTGGACACTGACAGTCTACCTAAAGTTAAGGGCTTATCGAACGACCTTTTTAAACAGGAGCTCTTTTATATGTTAACTAGCTTTTGCCCGCGGCTTCGCTCGCGTTAGAAAGAGACAAAAAGTAGCCTATGTTACTCTCCATCCCTTCAACTATCTCCACATAAAAAATTACGTCAATTCGTCGCTCCGTTTTGCCGTGAAAGAAAGACAAATATACAGACAGACAGACACACTATCCCATTTATAATATTAGTATGGATATTAGTATAGAAGTATGGATAAACTGTTTGCTAATAAAAAGTTTATTTTATTAAGAACACATAAATGGTCTGTTCTAAATTATTTGACTATTTAGAACCGACCATTACGTAGATGGGTTTGAGTTGGTGTTCAGTCTAACTCGATGCATTTTAATTAATTTATATGACATCTAACTGTTTACTTGCTTACTTAGTTGTGGCATCGATACTGTTCAATTTACCGCCCTTGCGGGTCGGGTGAGTGACACCTCGGGTACATATGATACGACTACCTAAGAGACTTCTTGTAGCATCAACAGTCAATCATAATTACGTTTATAATCTTCGACAGTAACAGTTGTTAAACTACATACATGTAAGAAATACAAGATCTTGTAACCATTAAAAGGTTTTTTTTTTCTTGGACTAATCACACACGGTCATCTGATCCCAAACTAAACTGAGCTTGTACTATGGTAACCAGACAACTGATAAACATACTTATATAACTTTATAAATACACACATTATAGATAAATTACACCCAGACACAGAATTACACCCAGACTCATCGCACAAAGTTTGTCCTGGGTGTGTGGGAATCGAACCCACGATCTCTGGCTTAGCAGTCAGGGTCACTAACCACTAGACCAACTGGCTCGTCTACCATTGGCTACAGTTGGTTTTATTCTCTTAATCTATAGTGGATTGGAACTAGTAAAAAATGGTTGTATGTAGAGTTGCTTTACGGACAATTATTTTACGTGATAACGTCATAGCATGCCTTTCTACCGCTTGTCTGCACGCTCATCTCAACACATAACGAAGCAAGTCGTGCTTTGTTGTGCGTTGTCGGCATTCATCGATTCACGTCAAAAAATGCATGAGATTATATGCATTTTTCTACTAACAAAATCTCATTTTCTTTAAAATGACTGGTAGTTAGTTGCCGTTACCTAATTGTATATAACAAACAACTTTCTCAAAGAAATTACTTTTTAAATATTTAATGTATATTTTGTAACTAGAATAAAACTGCTCAAGTTACTGCCTTGTCTGCAATAATCAGTACAGTTTCACGTACCTTAGGGATTAACCGCGAACATGGAAATATATGACACCATTATACACGCGAAATAAACGACTTTATATTACGGATCGTAACGTGTTGGGACCGGGAAGGATTAAAAAGGTGCCGAGGGAATTTTAAAATGAGGTAGCTTTATTAATATTTTGTTATTGAGGTAAATTATATTGTTAATTCTTGGCGGGTTATGAACATAATTCAGAACCGGTAGATTGATTTTAAGTAATTATTACATTATACGTACCATGAATGCTGGCTGCTGGTGTCGTGATGGCCCAGTGGATAAGGCGCCCGCCTCTCGTGTAAGAGGTTGTGGGTTCGAATCCGGGTGGAAAAAGTACCAATGTGACTTTTTCAATTCATATGTACTTTCCAAAGTTTATCTTGGACATCACTGACATCAGCCTCGGAAAGCACGTAAAGCCGTTGGTCCCGGTTGTCGTTCGTAGAACTTTGACAGTCGTTGCTGCTTAGCCAGAAACTGACCAGTCTAACCAAGAGGTATCGGGTCGCCCAGTTACTGGGTTGTGGAGGTCAGACAGACAGTCGTTCCACGTAAAACACCGGTATCCAGCTGAATCCGGTTAGGCTGGCAGCCGACCCCAACATGGTTGGGAAAAGGCTAGGGTGAACGAACGTACCATGAATGCTAGATCTATTTTTAAACCGCATCTGCTAAAGTTTCTATAATTTTCTATCTCTATAATATTAAAATAAATACCTTTTAATAAGTTTTTTTATATATATTCTAATGAGTATTATAAATTATCGCCGTCAAAGCTCATAAGCTTTCGCGTCGTCAACTTCGTATCAAAATTTCGAAATTTCGGAAAACCATAATAACTTCAAAACGATGGAGCAAGACTTTGTGTCCCAGCGGGTAAAGACTCAACATCTCCTGAAGCTTCTTAGGAATGAAACACGTGTCAAATACTAATATTATAAATGTCAAGGTTTGTATGCGTGTGTGTGAGTGTAGACATTTGTTAGTCTTCCACGAAAACACTACTGAACTGATGTTAATAAAACTGTACAGTAATATAGCTTTTACATCAGAATAAGACATAGTCTACATAACATCACGCTATGACTTACATCAGCGGAGCAGTAACCAAAATCCTAACATAACCCGCACGTACCTTTTATTTATTTTTTGCTTGACGTTTCGGCAGGGTTACACCTGCCATGGTCACAAGCAGACTGTCCGGCGACACTACTCCGTCGATGAAGTAGATTGATCTTCATCTACCCTCGATGTTGTTGCATTCATCAACATCGATGGTCTAGAATTAAGGGACGGTTTATATCTGACGTAAAATGCGTCGAGCGTATCGTCGATCACGTCTATTTGCATTAACGTATCATCGGTTGAGTGTGAACGGTTTGTGTCTGTTCGGGCGTTACGCGACCGACAATACGCGACGCATGTTCCGTCAGATATGAACCTTCCCTTATCTATATATTGTGGCGTGAAAGGGGTGGTGTGTAATGGAGATAATTCACACTCGACAACAAAAGTTTACAAAGGTTTATTGTAACGAGAAAAATACAAGAATTTAGCATAACAGAGACTCAGGGTTAGGAAGTGGGTTACGAGGATGCTGATCTACGTGACTCCCGTCATGATGAGTGGAGCCACTTAACTGAGTTGTCGCCGGCGCAGGAAAAAGGCTTGAGTGTGCGTCTGCTTCGGCTTAAATAGGCAGCCGGCGTCTGAGGCGCGGGCGGTGGTCCGTGCACTCGAGGTGGGAGACCGCAGGTGACACTCCCCCCTTTAGGCCAGAATTTTCCCTGGGGGAAATTCACTGCTGCAGCTGCCTCTGGTACTGCAGGTTCCCAGCAGGTAGATTCTGGTACCCTGAAATCAGTTTGAAGAGGTATCAGGGACATAATAGAAAAGAATAAAAGTTAGGAACAAGATTATTATATAATAGTGTAGGTAAGCTAAAAGTTAATATTGCTGCAAACAAATTGCTCGATAGAAAAAAGGTTCGGAAGATTTAGTAGCTAATTAGATATTGACAATAACAAGTTACGTAAGAAAAAATATGAAGCGATCATTTGCAGTTGCGTCGTGAGTCATGCATTCCATTCTCAAGCGACGCTCAAATGAGAGTAAACAATAAGCCTAAGTAATAAGGTGCAGTTTAGAAAGCGATTACAAGTTGTTTACGAATTAGTTCGTTTCGTAGGATTAGTTTTCTATAATTATAAAGAATATATGTATTTGTTTTCGTAGCTGATTTTATAACCGTTTAGGAGAAAAAGTTTACAAGACGAACTGAATGATTGTATTGAATTTGGGTGTCCTGAGATGACAACGTTAAACTATCCAAAGTTTAGAATATTAAGCCAAGATAGACAATAATAATAAGGAAACATTGACATTGTTTATAGTTAATTAGTTTGAGATCTTTTATGTGCTATTCACCCAGCGGTTTGCCTGACATATCGGCTAATTTATAGACTAAAAATGATTTCTTTGAGACAATTTTGCATTTGACGAATTTGTAAGGAGCGAGTTTCTTTGTAAAATATTTATCTAGGTGAGCCGTCACAAAGCTGCCTGTACCTTCTCGAATATAGACGATAAGTAGCCCTGGGACTCGGCGTAACCAGCTCGAGGCTCATGGATTATATCAGAATCATTTTTCGACACAATATAATGTGAACCACATGTGACCAATTCACGACCAAACACTCGTTTTTTTTAACGATAGATTTTGTCAGGATCATTTTTCGACACAATATAATGAGAACTACATGTATGTGACCAATTCACGACCAAACACTAGATTTTTTTTTAAACGATGGTTTATATCAAGATCATTTTTCGACACAATACAATGTGAACCACATGTGACCAATTTACGACCAAACAGGAAAAGACGAAGAACAAACAGTGACTTCGTTAACTGCACAGTTAATTATTGTATTTTAGTTTTCTGCACAGTTTTCGATATAATTCTAAACGGCTGTTATTAAAGTTTTGTTATATCGTTGGACCGTGTTTACATGAGGCGTATACAACGGTGTGTAATGTAACCTAGGTATTTTGTATTTAGATATTAGATCTTTAAAGTTACACAAATAAAATGTTTGGCACTGCTAAGTACATAGATTTTAGCTATTATTTCTGACATAGCTCGCCCAATAGAAAAAAGTAAACAATATTTTAAGAAACAACCTGTAACAACACAGATACACGAGTTTTTTTTTAATGCGACCAATCAAATCAATACTCAACACTCTCGAGTGAGAGGGCTTAAACTTTTTTTTTTTTTATAAATGTTCAAATAGACAAGTACCAAGAATCATTAGTAGAAACTGGCGAATTTAAGTTACAATGTCAACATTATCTGAAACAATGCCGACAGGTATAGAACAATAAAGAAAAATCGAGCAGAACATTTTAGAACGACGATGTCTAACCTCGAAACTACAGCAAGACAATCGAACTACCCAACCAGCTAAACGACCTGTAGGGCCATTTAGTACAATGCAGTCTACATATAACCAAACTTGAAGAAATATAATAGATATTTATAGTTTTTATTTTGGTTCAGGCTTACTTAAGGAGTAACCAACCGCTCCTGCATAGGCTTTTTTTAATAGTTGCAATCCGCTATTTAGAGTTTAATAGATAGGTACGTATTTATGGTTCAGGCTTGCTTAAGGAGTAACCAACCGCTCCTGCATAGGCTTTTTTTAATAGTTGCAATCCGCTATTTAGATAGATACGTAGATTACCAATGGTGTAGGGCCATGGTAAGGTTAAAAGAAATCATTGGGTTAGGGCCAAGATTACTTTCATACTACGGCGGTAGGGGCCGGTAGTATATAAGGATGAATGGGTTAGGGCCATCATCTTATAAGGCAGTTGGTTTAGACCAACTGTAAATATATAAATAATAGAATTATAGATAAAAGTAATAGTTATATGTAGGGTAATGGGAAGGTACGTTTTAGTGTTGCAATGTAGATAAATTTATTTTAGAATTAGATAGTATAGTATAATATTTAAGCGTTTTTTTTTTTAGTTATAGTTAAGTCAGTTTTTTTTTTCAGTTAGTTATTATCTATATATTATGTAATAGTTTTTTTTTTTTGTTTAAGTTAAGGTTAGTATCATTTTATTTTAAGTTAAGTAATTTATTATGTTTCATTATTATTTATTTATTTATAGTTAACTTTAAGTCGAAGCATTGTCTTTGATACTACGATAGCAAGTTAAAGCATTTTCAGAAAAGATTTTTAAAGTAATAGAAAGGATTTTGTCATCAGGAACACCCCTACACAACATAAATTAGTTTACTCTCCGTAATAAAAGCACATGTTTTTTTTTTTTAGTAAATAGAATTAAGATAATTCAGAAACAAGTTTAAGATTATAGGTATATGAATTAAATGATTCATTATAATTATCTTCCGTTGAGCAACCTGCCTGCAACACGTGCCATGTGGGCTTAGAGGTTAAAGATTTAGAGAGAATAAAGCATGGAATTCGGTCCAGACCGTTTGTATATCGGTTTTATTAAATAGGGCATTCATACCGGTAAATATGGCGCAAGCGTGTAGATTTGCTTAAAGTTTGCAAGTTTGCCTGAAGTTCATATGAGAGGAATTCAAGCTTAGCTTTAATAAGCACGCGAAGTTAATAAGCCATATTACCCGGATAAAATGTTGTTGATTTTACGTTAAGTTATAAATCATGAGAATGCATTACGCAGCGACAAGCGAAAAGAATACACAGTAAGTACGTAGAAATCCGTTCAAGAAATAGATTAGAGAAGCTAATTATTATTTGCGAACACTCACTCGCGAATATGATTTAGAGATGCACTATAAAGAAGTACTTAATATTATTAAATTATTGAACCACGTGCTGTTTAGGTTAGCACGTCGTTCACAAGAAAAATAGATATATATCACGTATAGAATTTACGTACCTTCTTGGACGGATTTCACACACACACGTAAATACACACAGAAAGAAGAAGAAAGAGAACGGGAGTCACGAGATCAGTCCTTTTGCCTATTACTGGGCGCCAGTGTGGCGAGAAAGGGGGTAAAGTGTGTAATGGAGATAATTCACACTCGACAACAAAAGTTTACAAAGGTTTATTGTAACGAGAAAAATACAAGAATTTAGCATAACAGAGACTCAGGGTTAGGAAGTGGGTTACGAGGATGCTGATCTACGTGACTCCCGTCATGATGAGTGGAGCCACTTAACTGAGTTGTCGCCGGCGCAGGAAAAAGGCTTGAGTGTGCGTCTGCTTCGGCTTAAATAGGCAGCCGGCGTCTGAGGCGCGGGCGGTGGTCCGTGCACTCGAGGTGGGAGACCGCAGGTGACAATATATAAAACAAAGTCGGGTTTGTTACAACACTTATAACTCGAGATCGGATAGACCAATTTTCATGGTTTTTGGTTCGTTGGATTTGTCCCCGCCCCGAATAGCAGAATACATCTAAAAATAATGAAAAATCGTCGAGAACATAATTATAAAAGATGAATCATTTTCCCCTATAGTTAATTCTAAATCACCGCGGAAGTACTTTAAAAAAAATAATTCTAAATTCAATTAAAGATTGAAAACTTAAGAGAACAATAGTACTAGGAGCGCAGTAATGTGAAGTGATAATGTGAGAAAATTTAAAATACTGAGATACTTAGTACTTAAATCAATCAAAAGTACTAGGCGCGCAGTTGTGTGAAGTGGTTAATAGAAAATGTGAGCGCAATTTTAAGAAAATATATGTTTATGAACTTAAATAATCTCCATCCATACTTTAATATTATAAATGGGAAAGTGTGTGTGTCTGTCTGTTTGTCTTTCTTTCACGGCAAAACGGAGCGACGAATTGACGTGATTTTTAAGTGGATATAGTTGAAGGGATGGAGAGTAACATAGGCTACTTTTTGTCTCTTTTTACCGCGAGCGAAGCCGCGGGCAAAAGCTAGTTCTAGTTAAATTATAATAATTAATAATCATGGTTTTACACAAAATAGCACCAGATTCAATAACTTATCGCATACCGTTGTGTTAACAGAAATTTATAAGGGCGGTATATAAAATATTCATTCACTGCTGTCTTCTTGAACGCAGGTGGTTTCAATCCCTTATTAATCTTTAATAATACCAAAGCAGCGTCTTACATATCTCCAAAAATATTTGAAAGGACTACCCGTCACAAAAAGAAGTCTTGCGTGACTCGAGCTCAAGTAGGATGGGTTCGGTACCCTCAGTATTATAGTAATAACTATACAAGAAGTCTTACTTTCCGCCTTCCTAGAGTGTACCCGAACAGTACCCAAAGATCGATAGTTATATTATTGAGTCTTTGCAGACCATTCGCCCGTCTGTAAGTTTCATCTCATCAACCGTGATAGGTAAAGAGCTATTTCATAATTCAAGTGAAACGCTGATATTTAGCTGAATCTTGTTAGACTAGAAGCCGACAACAATAAAACAGGTTAGAGAAACTATGACTACGACATAGGAGGTACTTTGGCTTAGCTGTTCTCGTTCTCTATATTGCCACTATACTTTGATAGTTTAGATCCGTACTTCCGTACTAATATTATAAATCCGAAAGTAACTCTGTCTGTCTGTCTCTTCTTCACGCCTAAACCACTGAACCGATTTGAATGAAATTTGGTACAGATATAGTTTGGGACCCGAGAAAGGACATAGGATATATGAATTCATCCTCAAAAACCCTCGGGGGAACGGAAACTATTCCACGCGGACGTAGTCGCGGGCAAGAGCTAGTTAATAATAAGTTAACATTAAAAGAGATCTAAAAGTAGTTTGATTCTTGTGCACCGAATGAATTAATATCACTTGAAGCTCCTGCTAAGCAATGTCCATTTATCTCGGCCTTAGTAACAAGGTCTCGTTAGAAACAGAACCCTAGAAAACATTGGAATATTCACAAAAGGAAAATCGTTTAAAGATCATTGATATGCGTATCATGAACGAAATTATTTTTTACGTTCCCGCATTTAAGATTATGCGAAAGCTACGACCCAACATATTTTTCCGAGGTCGAACCAAATTGGTATAAATATACGCGATAAATTGGGGCAAAACGTGAATTATTTATTTTCGGTACAAGTACAGATTTTTTCGCGTTACACCAAGCATGATACGGGTATAATTTACTTATAAATCTTAGCAATAGAAAAGAAAAGAGTACGAAAAAATATCTGTAAAAAAGTACAAAAAAATGGCAGCCTTTTTGTAAAAGTTTATCCATACTAATATTATAAATGGGAAAGTGTGTCTGTCTGTCTGTATGTTTGTCTTTCTTTCACGGCAAAACGGAGCGACGAATTGACATGATTTTTTAAGTGGAGATTGTTGAAGGGATGGAGAGTAACATAGGCTACTTTTTGTCTCTTTCTAATGCGAGCGAAGCCGCGGGCAAAAGCTAGTATTATCATAAACTCAGTTCCCTAGCCAGTTACTATATACGTTAGGGTTGACTTCCAGTCTAACCGGATCTAGCTGAATACCAACATGCCTAAAAGACCATCACTACGCAGTTTTTTGGTTATGATACCCGACTTTAAAATCACAGTCACTGATAACACGGTACCGGTTGTTTAGGCTGATTACCAGATTTTGATAGAGTTCAAGTATTCTGATTACCAAAGAACTCTACCACTACTAAACAACCTTCATTCCAAGTACGTAAAGATAATAGAATACAATCCACATTTTATAAAAATTCAAAAAAACATATGGATGTCTATGAACACTGTTTGGACAGGTCCACTCAAATCTGTGTGCTTCTCTCATCAAGAGATCACTTCAGTTATTACCTTCATGGTTTTCGCATAATTTGACCAATACAATATTGTATGGACTTTAAAAGAGACTTTGACCTCTGAGTGTGTTTCGGTTGTTTCTTCTCAGAGTAGTCCAGCTAGGAAACACCGGCCCCATCGTTCGATATAAATAAGAAAAAACATGTAAAAGTATTATTTTTTTATTTATTTACCAAATAAAAATCATTGAACAACTATCCATCATAATATAAAAAGTTATAAGAACATACAATATACTCTTCATTAGAACTGTTAAAAATACGCGCAAGTATGGCTACAAAAAATTTCAGCTCTCTAAATGAGAAAAAAACCCTAATTTTAAGTACAAAATGAAGATAGCCTAGCGCTTAATTAATACCGCTTTGTTAATACCGCTTAATCCCGAAAATGCGACGAAAACCGCACCTACCCGTAACATCCATTCAGAGCAAAAGAGAGGTTACAAAAAAGGGACGGAGCATGTTGTGGAACGAAATTATTACGTCATTACCCTTAAGATATGTTTGCCGAGAACCGGAATTAAGGAAAAGAAGTTACTGGAAGTGACTTGAGTTCTCTCGTTGGAGAATTGTACCAGATGGATTTGCTATCCAGTACAACTTCCTAATTGAATTAGGTAGTAATTACTAACTAGCTTTGAATGGAGTAAAGCTTATTTCATACTACGTTATAATATACCTATAGCATACAGATTAGAGTTCAAAGCACAACAATATCGCACTTCACATATTTTGTATAATAAATAGTACTTGCTGTCCTCCCCGGTTTTACCTACATAGTTCCCGTTCTCGTGAAATTATCCATACTAATATTATAAATGGGAAAGTGTGTCTGTCTGCCTGTCTGTATGTTTGTCTTTCTTTCACGGCAAAACGGAGCGACGGATTGACGTGATTTTTTAAGTGAAGATAGCTGAAGGGATGGAGAGTAACATAGGCTACTTTTTGTCTCTTTCTAACGCGAGCGAAGCCGTGGGCAAAAGTTAGTTGGAATATAAACTAACCTATGTTCTTTCCAAGGCTATAGATTATATCTGTGTCAAATTTCATTAAAATCGGGTCAGTAGTTTTAGCGTGAAAGTGAGACAGAAAGGCAGTTAAACAGAGTTATTTTTTTGCGCTCGAAAACTAGCTTCCGAACGCAGCTACAGAAGAACACATCCTTCAAGTTTCAGTCTCTAAGACAAGCGGTCGGTGGACTATGCATTCATATATTAGCCTGTCAGTCACTTTACTATTTTATATGTTATGAAATGTTTTACAATACACGACAACTTCGTCCCGTAAATATCTATCAGGCTTGAATAATATTGTAAGCAAAAAGGATATAGGCTTCGTGAGCGGCATACTGTTATTTTATCATATGGTAAACCTCACATACATTGTCATGTAGTTTTCCGTCTCTCTGAATTTTTTCGATTTCAGTCAGTCAGTTTACCATCCATACTAATATCATAAATGCGAAAGTAACTCTGTCCGTCTGTCTGTCTCGTCTTCACGCCTAAACCAGTGAACCGATTTGAATGAAATTTGGTACAGATAGTCTGGGACCCGAGGATGGATATAGGATAGTTTTCCCCCGGAAACGGGAACTATCATTCCACGCGGACGAAATCGCGACCAAAAGCTAGTTTTGTATATGTAGATTACAGTATTATCATGTATTTATTCAACAATACTTTTAGAAATACGTTTTAAAAAAACAACAGTCAACACAAAAGCATGCACTTTATACTGACTTTATCTGGAAAGGTCCACTCAAATCTGTGTGCTTTTCTCATCAAGACAGTACCTCAGACATTAACCTTCATGGTTCTCGCACATTTTTAAACAATACGATTGTATGGACTTTAAAAGAGACTTCGACCTCTGAGTTCTCAATTTCCAACCTTCTCAATTTTTCCGAATTTCAATCAAAACGTTGACGTAAAAGTTTTATGTATATAACCTACTATACTAGCTGTTCCTTGCGGTTTCACCCGCGTTATATCAGATTTTTGGTTACTAAAAAAAGAAGATAAAAAGTATTCTATGTCCGTCCCCTGATCCTTAAGCTACCTCCCCACCAATTTTCAGCCAAATCCGTTCTGCCGTTCTTGAGTTATGGAATGTGTAACTAACACGACTTTCTTTTATATGTATAGATTTTAAAAATAGATATGACTTTACTGATTTTATAGCAACTACAAAACATTTTTAACACCTAATTAAACTGGTGCCTTTTTAATCATAAAATGTTTATTTTACGTCAAAATATATTAAAACGTGGCCATTATCTGATGGGTTTGTTGTAAATCCAATCATAGCGGTCGTAAATCGTCTGGTGTTTATCTTTATTAAGCTGGGCGATTTTGTAAACAGCTAAGTGCATTTTTTACGATGATGCTTTATTTTTAAAGGGAAAGTATTTTTAGCTTTTACTCAAAAATTTAAATAATATGTGGTCATTGGTTTTTAATGGTAAGTAGGTAGACAACACAAACTTATAGGTAATATGCTTATAACTAATTGCAATTATAATTATCTATTATAATCTATACAAAATATTATAAAAATGAAGTGTTTGTTTGGTAGAATGCGCAATTTTAAATAAATACTGGACCTAACCGAAAAACTCTTTCTTTTGTTGGATAGCCCATTTATTGAGAAAGGTTAAACATCACGCTACTAATTATGGGAGCGTAGTAGTATCTAATGACACGGGGAAACCGAAGAGGACAGCTTGTGTTATAATTTAGAAGAATTAATAATTTTCCTGTTTGTTTAAACTTGCTTATTTCTAACAAATAATCCAAGGACTAATTTCTTAGTTTGCACACCTCTAAAATTTTCTCTTTTTCCTACAAAATACTTAAGTCACATCTAGCAAAAAAAATCCCTAAATCTTTGCCAAGTTCATAACTGTTGACATGACAAGGAAGAGACAAGAAATAATCTCAAACGATGACATCACTAAACGATGTTATATCAAATATCGTGACGTCATGCATTACGTGGCTGCCTGTATATCTCTAGATTTAGTTTACTTATGTTCATATCGATAAAGAAATAATTATATTGATCATAGGTAAGGAATGGAGTTGATTAGCTTTTTTATGAATGGGAAATCATCAAATGACTTGGGCGGGCCTGTTGGTCTAGTGGTTAGTGACCCTGACTGCTAAGCCGAAGGTCGTGAGTTCGATTCCCACCCAGGGCAAACTTTGTGTGATGAGCACGAATATTTGTTCTGTGTCTAGGTGTGATGTGATTTATCTGTCATATGTATTTAAAAATATATATCAGTATGTTTATCAGTTGTCTGGTTAGCATATTACAAGTTCTGCTTAGTTTGGGATCAGATGGCCGTGTATGAGTTGTCTCAGGATATTTATTTATTTATTTATTCTCCCGCCTCGCCCAGGGCGGGCGAAGTCATTTGACATTTTTTTACTTTCTTTTTCCACCTTTTATTGAAACAAATTGCCCAATACACAATACAGGATTATTTTCCAAGTCCACACACGTTAATAGTAAGACAATAAAGCTGGTACACACGATTTAAAATTAACGGTCGCGTGCCGTTGACGTCTAATTATCTTGTTAGTAACACACGCGATGTCTACACACACCTTAAGATTCACAAAGAAGCTTATGGCGAGATAAATAGTTGCTACTAAGCACGTATTTCGCTTAGCCATGTTCCGTCTCTTTCGTGTACTTGACATTTAACAGTTGTGTAACAGTGACAGGTATAGTGCTTAGCCAAAGTACGTGCTAAGTAACGTCTATTAAATTTATCTCGCCCTTATACACCGTGTTCGGTAACATTAAAAGGACATATTGAAGGAGGCTATCTGTATTAGATTCTCATTCCAAATATGTAAATAAGCAATACCTTAGTTTTTTAGGGTTCCGTAGTCAACTAGGAACCCTTATAGTTTCGCCATGTCTGTCTGTCTGTCCGTCCCTCCTCGCTTAATCTCTGTGACCGTTAGCACTAGAAAGCTGAAATTTAGTACCAATATGTATATCAACCACGCCGACAAAGTGGTAAAATAAAAATTGGAAAAAAATGTTTTATTAGGGTAGCCCCCCTATATGTAAAGAGGCAAGTGATTTTTTTTTAATTTCAACCCTGTCGTGTGATATATTGTTGGATAGGTATTTAAACATGATAAGGGGTTTACTAAAATCAGTTTTTGATAATGTCAACAATATCGGAAATAATCGCTCCAAAAGGAAAAATTAAAGCGTAACTTTTGACCCGTAGGTTTAAAAAAATATGAAAAAAATCTGGAAAGTAGAACATTATAAGTACTTTCTAGGAAAATTATTTTGAACTTGATAGAGAGAACAGTTTTTGTACAAAAAAGACAAAAAGGTTGTACAAAATAATTTCTGCGTACTTAGTATGTCAACGTAACAAATAGCCTTTTTTAAACTTATAAGTGGGAACACTTATTGTGACGGACGGGAAACTACGGAACCCTACATTGAGCGTGGCCCGACACGCTCTTGGCCGGTTTTTATCAAATGCCTCACAACATTAATAAATTGTTGACACGCGAGGTAGATACGAACGATAAGAACAGATCATATCTACTTCACTCTGTTATCATAGTTTAGAGTGCTTTTTAAAACTTTGAGAGCCAGCGAACGCATTTTTTTTGGCGACAGTGGTACGAAACCCTCCGTGCGTAAGTCTGACTCGCACATTTGCCAGATTTTTGAAAGTAGTCATTAGTTTCCAAGCCTTTTTCCCAACTATGTTAATGTCTGATTCCATTTTAACGGGTGAAATTGAATATGAAATTGAAATTGAATTGCTCTGGATTAGGATAACATTAAAATTGGTTTTTTTATTGTATTTACTAGCTTTTGCCCGCGACTTCGTCCGCGTGGTGTAATAGTTCCCGTTCCCGTGGAATTTCCGGGATGAAAACTATCCCTTGTCCTTTCTCGGGTCCCAGACTATATCTTTACCAAATTTCATTCAAATCGGTTCTGTGGTTTAAGCGTGAAGAAGAGACAGACAGACAGACAGACAGAAAGACAGACAGACAGACAGAGTTACTTTCGCATTTATAATATTAGTACGGAAGTACGGAAGTACGGATTTAGCTTAATCAACGTTCTGAGAGGCTACTTAACCTTTATCTTACACAAAAAACCACGCCACCAAACTCAACATTGTTTCATTACATTACCAAGATAACCACTTCCTTATTTAGTAATTAGCAGCCACCATATTACTTTATCCACTCTCCATCCGCATCCGTTCATCAAGACAGTGATGTGAACTGCTGACTTATAATAGTTATTGACTATTAGTTCTAAAAAGAAATGAAATAAGCAACAGCCGGCTGTCGGGCTGCTATTGTCTTTCTATTTTGTCTTGAATCTCGTGTGTCAAGGTTTAAATATGTTTTCATTACATTACCAAGAGACCCACTTCCTTATTAACTAATTAGCAACCACCCTATTACTTTATCCGCTCTCCATCCGTATCTGTTTCATCAACACCCCGACACATTAGTCTGTGTCCAAAGAATTGATGTTACCAGGCTAGTGTTACTAACTAGTGATGGGAATACGTATAAGTTTAGAAGACCAGATTTAAAGTAGTAACTGACTTAGTTTATTATAAGTTTTGTAAAAGAAACACTGTTTTTATGCTTTGACATAATAGCAGCATTACATAATATAAAACATATTCGCTTTATTCTGTATGTTTAAGATCTTTAAAACTACGCAACGGAATTTGATGCGTTTTTTTAATAGATAGGGAAGTTCACGTAGAACGTTTTTATATATTAAACCTTTCGGCTACCAAGCGACAGCCGGCTGTCGGGCTGATTTTGTCATTCTATCGTGTCTCGGATCACGTGTGTTCGTAGGTTTATTACATACAAAGCACTGAAGAAAAAAGCTTGGATTCCTCAAAGTAGCACCGGTGTGAAGTTGAGGCGGGCCGCTAGGTGGTAATTGGGAAAGAAAAAATATTTAAAATGGTAAACTGACTGACTGATTGACGTTCAAGCATTTTTGCAAGGACAACTGAGAGTACGCAGGGTTGTCAGGATCTTTGACACAGTTTTTGTATTATGACTATCGATGATGGTAAAGTTTTTAATAGAAATGTTGACTTTAGAACTGACTCAGAGGCTAGATATACAGACGTTAGTTAGGTCTATTGGAATCAATCGTAACAGCTCACATTTTAGGACCCATTAATTTTTAACAGATCATATTCCGTGGTGCTTAGCAATCTGGGCTTCTCCCAGTTGTAATCGCCCCTTTGTGCCTATCGGCCTAGTTCTGTTCTGTCTCCTGCTTGTTAAGGATGGAAGTGGAAAAAAAATATTTTTCTTACTCCTCCGCTGTTCTTTTCTGATTAATTTCGTTGCGGGATCCAAGACAGTTGAATCGTTTCTCCGGGACTCGTCGAGCTTCATTGCTCGGCGATTTTCTGGCGGACTCCACTGTTGATTCTGGCTTTCAGGGGTTGCAGTGGTTGGGAATAGTGTGGTGGAATTGTCCCATAAAAAAAAATGACTGATTGATTAACTGTAGATATATCAACACACAGCCCAAACCTCTGGTCATAGAGACATGAAACTTGGAGGGTGTGTTCTTTGTGAAAAGTTAGTCCACCACTAAGCAAGGAATTTTGGAAATTCGACCCCAAGGAGTAACATAGGGGTTGGAAGTTCGAAATCCTTGCGGGTAAAGCCGCAAGCGAAAGCTAGTAATACTATATTCGAATTGGTAATGTCATCCGTTTTATATTCGCCTTGATAATATCGCCTCTACAAGCCATAATGAGAAACAAAACTTCCATATTCAAATATGAAGAACATTGCGGTATACTTCTATTGTGCGTTATATTATGTTTTACTGCTCTGCTCATGTAGCGTGGTATAAATAGAAGTGACAAAAGCCATTGACAAACTAGTTTCAACCAATCAAAATAAGGAAGAACACTAGATTTAAAATATAATGGCATCGTAAAACTCCTCCGCATCGTCGTCAACCGGTAAAGTGCCCTAGAGGCTGGCAGCATTGTCACGTTGGACGGCAATGCAAAGCCAGCCTTTGGTCAAGGGAAAAGTCAACCAGTCTTTTAAAAGTAATTTTAAATTGAACCTTTTTAAAGTGTCTATTATTTATTTACAATCCCACTATGTACTGTAACATAAGTAAGTATCTAAACTATGAAATCCAAAAATAATAATTACAAAACTTATAAATAATACTATAGTAAATATTTATACAATTTGTATAAAGCAGGGCATCAAAAAATTCGTCCGCATCGCTGTCAACAGGACAGGTGCCCAAAAGGCTGGCAGCATTGCTGCGTTGTGTGGCAATGCTAATTCCTTGTCCCAAGAAAAGGCCAGCCCTCTGATCACGTGAAGAGTCAACCAGCCACTTGGCGGTATCTTGAAAAACCAGATGAGCACTCGGACCCCATGGCCCTTGAATTGATCCTTCAATAACATCCGTCCAATACTTTTTGCGTGAATGGGAGGGAAAGAAAGATATTGATAAAAAAATGGAATAATAAACTGTTCTACAAATAAATATCCGTAAACTGAAAGCCAACACTACCGTATAATTCAATTAGTTGATACGTTCCATCGAAGGCACCGACCTTAACGTAAGTAATTACAGTAATGCTGGATGATACACTTGCAAGGTTTCTTAGTGGAACGCCTATTTTTAGGTTGATTGGCAGTAGCCTGTGGTTACAAATAGGAATGATTAGGGGAAAATGTAATTCGATGGAGAGTGTACTTATTGGAAAGTAAAAGTTGTCATTCTCATAGCATATGATTTAAGGCTTTGTCATTTAGCACGATACAGTACAAATATTTATTGGCTCAGAATCGAGTAAACAAATGGGCCTGTTGGTCTATCTAATGGTAAGAGACCTTGAGTGTTAAGTTGTAACTTTCCGGTCGTGGGTTCGAGACCCATTTTGTGTGGTAAAGGTGAGGGTTTGTTCTATGTCTGGGTGTAATTTATCTATCATACACCAGTTATCTGGTTACCAAAATACAATTATTGTCAAAAGATATTTATTTATTGGAATGTACTTAAAATAGTGACTATTTCGATTTATATTTACTTTCTCGGAAAGCGCGTTGAGCCGTCGTCTTGGTTGTTATTTGCAGATCTTTGACAATTGTTACAGGTAGTGCGAAACCAGAAAGCCAGACTATCGTGCTCTCCAATAACTGGGTTGTGGTGAATTTTTCAATTTATATGATTTTCCAAAGTTTATCTTTGATATCACTGACACTTGGTTGTCATTTGTAGAACTTTGACATTCTTTACAGTCAGAAGCTAGAAAGTCTGAGTAACAGAAGTACTTACACAACTTTGTTAGTAGCAAAATAAATTAAACAAATGTTATACCATTTCATATTATTTTTCACCAATAATCATATTGAACCATAACAAGAATGTGACAAAAACCAAAATATGTGTTACCAAAGATTCGGTAACGTGCCAAAATATAATACATTCATAACGACATTATATCACTCTAAAAAACCCGAATAATCTTGTAAAAGATCACAGAAGTTATTTGGCATCCCAAAACTTTGCGAGAGGGTTAAAAACAAAAGTTTTCCTCAACTAGACTGAGTTAAAGAAGACGAGGAACTAAGCTTTTAAAGATTCAAGTTTAAATAAAATTGTGGAAGTATATTTTGCGGGTAGTTGAAAAATTATGCATCATCATCATCTCCCTACCCTTTTCCCAACTATGTTGGGGTCAGCTTCCAGCCTATGCGGATTCATCTGGATACCAGTGTTTTGAGAAATTATGCATAAGCTACACTAGTTCTAGCTGTCCCCACGTTTTTACAAACCGTGAGTTTGAAGGTCCACTACCAAAAATAACGAACATTTTCTACACTTAGGCCTTTTGTCCACTGCCACCGTCACCGTCACTTCAACGAGAATGAGATCTTGTTTGTCCGTCTTTCGCGGCAAAACTGAGCAACGAATTAACGAAGGGATGGAGAGTGACATAGGCGACTTTTTGTCTCATTCAAACGCTAGCGAAGCCGTGGGCAAAGGCTAGATTATTATTATTATGTATGTCGATATGGAAGAATATAAGTAGAAACAGAAGTACTTTAGAGATAATAACAGGCTATAATTATTTTCAAATAACATAATTAGTAATAAAATATAATAATTAGCACTAAAAACACCATTTTACTCCCAAACTTTATGATAATCACGTCACACCTGTAATTACCCAGTGAATGTCAATAATGGCCGGTCATTATTGACATTGTCCACGTACAACTACACAATTAGTGATAACTTAATTGTTATTGACAATAGCAAGCGTTTATTAATTGTTCGTGTTTGCTTCAGACAATTAAGGCATGAAAAATGTGTTATTACATGTTTTTATTAAGTTTTTTGATAGTTGGTAATAAATTTTATATTCTATTTTATCGTTTTAAATAGTTTTATTTCCTAACCATGTAGTTATTTATATGTTTGGTTCAAATATTGAGCTGTCTCAATATTTGAACCAAACATATAAATAACTTTTCGAACTGCTATTAAACTTATTCTTATAAACCTTTATACAAGTAAATAAATATCTTAAGACAACTAACACCCAGCCCTCTAAAATAATAATAATAATAAAAAATAAATATCTTCGGACAACTCACACACGGTTATCTGATCGCAAACTAAGCAGAGCTTGTGTTATGGTAACCAGACAACTGATATAATTATGTACATTATATACTTATATAATGAATACATGTTATAGATAAATTAAAGTTTGTCTTGAGTGGAAATTCAACCACGACCTACATATATAAGTAACGCAACATGATGACAATTTCAAACTTTGACTTCTTACCTAGCTTTTACTAGCAAGTTATAAAAATATGCTTAGTTATGGGGTCAGTACACCCCGCAAATTGCTTAGTATCGTTGTTTACCGCAAAACGAGTTCAGCCAATGTTTATGGTTACGTTGTAAATAACGTTAAAATGCTTAAATTATTAGGGTCAGACCTGTTACAAGTGAATCAGAATTAGGGTCACTTCATAAACTGCGCAGGTTCACCGGGGATAATTTAATATACACCTCGATGTTTTACATAGTTCATTTTGATGGATAAAATAATATTGTTGGAGGTGTTTTTGTTATTCAGATCATATACGTAGAACACTTTTTTTTTCTATATTTATTTAAAGGCTTTTTCACGGCCACAATAGTATAATAATATGCTCACTAACATATTATAAAGTAACTAATAATAAAGTAAAGTACATATAAAGCGAACAAGTCACATTATTACTTGCCCGGATTCGAATCCACAACCATTACGCCATCATGCCATACTTAATTTAGTTCCAAAGAAAGCCCAGCAAAACATTAATTGAAAAGAGTAACAGGTAATTAACCTACCAATTTGCACCAATCTTAACTACTTCAAAAAGAACCTCTATATATTATTAAGCCAACATTATTTTCTAAGAAATAATCACTTCAGTGAATAAAACCTCGAATTAAGGCATAAACAATTACTGCTTGAATTCCGGTCACGCCAAAGGCGCGGGGTGTCATGGCCGCTGACGTAATTATTGTGACGTCACTTCGCGTCATCGTCTGTCGGAATTGCCGGATGAGTGTTGAGTGTCTAATTCGGTTTGATGGGATGCTGATGGACTCCATGGATGGGATGTTGATTTTGTTTTATTATAGCGGAGAGTGTAGCGCTGTGTTTTGTTGGTGAAATGGTGATTAACATGAAATGTATTGTCGTTTGCACGCACTTTCAACATCTCATTTATCTTTTACCTTAGTAATAGTTGTCCACTGGTTTCACTCGCGTTTTTGAATACTCCTTCGCTCCCGTTGGTCGTAGTTGTGTTACATAGCGTATCCATTTTCGATAAATGAGATGATTTTTTTTTATTTGGACCAGTTGTTTCTAAGATCCGCGCGTTCAACCATAGTTATATAAGCAACAAGCAACCAATTTCAACATTCTGATTAATTAAGTATTGATATATGATTTTTATTCATGTAATATGCATCCAATTCCTCTTCCATCCACGATAGTGTAAAAACGCAACTGGACATTTCAAATACGAAAATGTTTTTGGCAGCATGTTAACACTTTAACCAATATTCACACCGAAAGAGAAATGCAGTTCTATTAACACTAACGCTTTAGTTAAAAAATTTTAGTGGCAATTTAACGATAGCACTAAAATAATAAATTAGTCTATTATTATTTTATTGGTGTGAAACCATCAAATGGCTCCTCCTCTTCTGGCGGAACGGAAGGGAGTGTCAGACTTCTACTGACTAAAACCTACCTATGTTCCTTCTCAGACCTTTGTGTCCGGGGCCGCGGTACCTCTTTCGAACAACTTTGCAACCTCGGGGCAACCCACGGCCCCAGACTTTAGTTACTAAATAATGCTATAGTAAATATTAAAAAATACCAGCCTATTACTGTCCCACTGCAGGGCAAAGGCCTCTTCTCATACAGAGAAGGCACGAGCATTGATCACCACGCTTGCTCAAAGCGGATTGGCGATTTCGGACTTGTATACTACAAGTCCAGGTTTTCTCACGATGTTTTCCTTTACCGATGTCTGTGATGTCCAAGATAAACTTTAACCAAACAATGCTAACAAACATTTCTGTGTTTAATTGAAACTAAAACTATAACACCCTCTTAAGAACAAAGGAAATGCTATAGTCGTAACATTGTACTTAATAGTCCCTACACCATTTTATTAAAATATAAATAAGCTACATTCCACTTAATGTTACCGTTATGGGATGTGAACAAAATGGACGCTGTAATGTCTGTGTTTCTGTAATAATTGAATAGAGTACGCATTCGTAGTTTGGAACGCGATAGTCATAGTAATTCGCTATTTTGTGAAAATACAGAGTGAATTTTGCAGGGTGGAAATTGTTTAAACTTTTATTTATTTATTTATTTACACTTTATGCACAACGGTACACAGGCGGACTTAATGCCAAAGGCATTCTCTCCCAGTCAACCTAGGGTGGTGAAGAGATAGCATAGTAGGTGCATTTATGGTGGTAAAACTAAAAAGATAGAAGTATAATAGATAACAAAAATAAAATACATAATAACTACATACATAAGTAAATAAATACATATATCTATAATATATATTTATATATAAGTGTAAGTAAATTATGAAAGAACTCTGCTTAATAGTTAATGCTGTAAATGAATCTTCAATTTCCAATTCAATCAATTCAATTAAAATTCAATTTATTTCATTTTTACTTTTGATAGTGACTTTACTGGTCGGTATGTCTCGTGGATGCCTATCTATCTTTCGAACACACGTGATTTGCGACGCAATATAAAGACTATAGCATCCCGACAGCTGGCTGTCGGTTGGTCGTTGAAAAGGTTATTCCTTCAAACACATTGATTTGAGGCACAATAGAAAGACAATAGCAGCCCGATAGCCGGCTGTCCGTTGGTCGTTGTAAGATTAATTCATGGTAACCCGTGTCTCTAGAAACTGGGCTCTGGTCCACGGCCCAGATTACACTGAGAAATCAGTACTGGAAACTTGGAAAATTTGCCGATTGCATGAGCCAAAATACCACGGGAACAAAGTTTCGTAGTTATATCGACCCATTCGGATTTAGTTTCATTAAAATGAAAGAAGTGTGAAATAAAACGTAAGTATCAGAACTATTACTATGTTTATACTGTGTGATGGCTCATGTATTCGGCCTATTCGACTACTGTTTCACTCAGTGTTATATTATTATGGACCGCTGACCAGAGCCCAGTTTTTCCCTTAGGGTGCTTACATTAAGAAACAGGTTCCCGGTACAGACAACCCGGTCGGTACGGGGTTGTCTGTACCGGAAACCTGCACAGTTAATATTATTTCAATATAATCTATATATTCACTTATAAAGAAACAGGTGGTTGGTTGTAGGTAAGTCATTCGGTACCAACCCGTACTGATTTGTCTGTACCGGGAACTTGTTTCTTTATTTAAGCACCCTAACCCACTATACCTTACGTCGGAGTGTTAAATTGTTGTTGTGTATTGTGTGATAATAGGGGAAAATGGGAACTGAATGATTGATACAACACATCATTTTATTATTTAAAATACCACATACTACAGTTATTTTATGCATTTAGAACGTTAATGATCTGTAAATCGCGTCTCTAATATCTTTTGATTAAAACTTTAGAAAAAAAGAAAACGCGACATGGAAAAGCGTACATTATTTCATATAATTTCTACCAGCACTTAATAAAGTCTGCAAAATAATTTATTAAAGGGACAAACACCTGACCCCTAGGGTATAGTATGTTAATTATGGATCTAAAACTTTGATAATTAGTTGGATGTGCTATTTAAATATAATGGAATTATTTTCTTAGTGTTTTAATGCTTCCAAACATTATCTATTTTATAATATAACAAAGTAGTTAGTTTTATTTTTTTCGAAATTGTGGAGCAATGTACGAGGTTGCGGATTCGAAACTGGGCAATCGTTTTTCAATATTATCATAATGTATGTAAATTACGCGTCATGTTGTTTGTCCGGGCTCCTAAACTACTTAACCGATTTTGATTTAATTTGCACGCCGTGTGCAGTTTGATTCAAATTGAAAAAAAGGCCATATTTTATTTTGATAACAGCCACAGCAACGCGTGTTCGAGTCAGCTAGTATACAATATATTAATTGATTATCACTGACATCGGTGAAGGAAGGTGTGGCGATTAATGTCAACACAATACATATAATAAAATTGTATCGAAGTGAAAACTATTCATTGAAAATTCCTAAAAAAGAATACTTGATACACTTTTATATTTTAGCGGCGCCTGCGGCCTGCGCTATCAGCCGCTGAACGCAAGCACTACATGTTACAATAAAAATCATTCTTTGATTAGAAATTCACATTGAGGGTTCACTCACAATGCGTGCTGTGTCCAATACAGCCGTCTGCTTTCCACTAATGGAGCTGCTTATTTATCTATAAGCTCTCTTATTTATCTATAACCTTTGAACAGGTCCACTCAAATATGTGTGCTTCTTTCATCTAGAGAGTACCTCAGACAAACCTTGATGGTTCTCGCACATTTTTGACCAATACGATTGTATGGACTTTAAAAGAGACTTTGACCTCTGAGTTTGTTTCGGATATTTCCTTTCAGAGCAGTCCAGCTACGAAACACCGGCTCCATCGTTCGCTTAATATAAAAAAAAAACAATATTGACGTGAAAAAGTGTTATGTTTATAACATATTTACAAAATAAATATGATTTTACTGATTTTTCAACCGACTTCAAAAAAAGAAGGAGGTTCTCAATTCGACTGTATTTTTTTTTTTTATGTTTGTTACTCGATTTCTCGAAGACGCCTGGACCGATTTCAAAATTTCATTTTTTAATCGAAAGGGTATGTTTGTCATTTGGTCCCATTGTCATCAGGTCAGGATCTGATGGTGGAAACCCTGAGAAATTGAGGGCATCTCTAGAAAATTGTAGGCGAGCATCGGGTAAAAACTTAATATTAATGTGTATATCTGATGAGACTACAATACCATGGAGGTTTAGGGCAGATCTGATGATGGAGATGACAGAGAATCAAGGGAACTCCTCAACGGTACATCTTAGCTACATCGTATTTGGGCTTTTTTTATTCGTGATGACCAGATCTTTACACCGAGATGGGTTATGACTGCCACTGCAAGCTCCGTGATGCAGGTGCAGTACAGTTTAGGGAACTCCTTAATGGTTGATAGCAGCTACATAGTGTTTGGCCTTATTTTTTTTTTGTGTTGACGAGTAATTTACACCGAGATTGATTATACTGCAGATTCGATAGTGCAGACAAAATACACTTTAAGGATATCCTAAATGGTTCGTAGCAGCTTCCACGTGTTCCAGCTTCACTGAAACGAACTTAAAACTGGAATTGGTTATGATTTGTCGTCTTAAATCGATGATTTATTAAATGGAGCACATTCAGAAGAAGAAGTTTCATTGTATATTGTCTGCGTTGTTAAACGTTTGATGCTTTTTTACGCTTGGATGAAACTATTGGTATGAAACTTGGTATGAACATTGGCAGCCTGGATACTTTAGTTAGACATTGGGAATCGACACTAAAATGTAAAAAATAAAAAACTTTTTACAAAAAAATATTAACCGCCTTCAAAACTAAAAACATAAAAATAACTAAAATTTCGGAAGTCGGTGGCAACACAAATTGACGGGCAGAAAAGATACGCCACCGACTTCCGAAATTTTAGTTATTTTTATGTTTTTAGTTTTGAAGGCGGTTAATATTTTTTTGTAAAAAGTTTTTTTTACTGATTATATTTAAATGATATTTCATATAAATCATTTAAACACATAAAACATTATTTTCTTTGTCATTTTCAGTTAACATAAGAACCTCGAGACAATTGGCATTGTAGAGTAGAAGGTGGAATAGAATAGACTCTTAAATGCGTGCTCAGTAATTTAACATCTCTTATGGAACTCTATTCTACCATCTATGTTTAGAGGTTCAGGTGGGCTACCAGCTTATATACCGTAAAATGAAATAAAACCAACAATTTTCAACTGAATGCAAAAATATGAAAATTGCTTGAAACATTAAATTCGTTCCATGCAAAATAGGTCTTAAACTATCAGGAATATTCCGTGTCGTGTCGCCAAATACCTTGCTTTTTGCTGAAATAATATGATTTCACGAATCACGAACATTTACTTCGGTTTTGAAATTAAATGACTGTACTATAATGAATGTACTTTATTTTTCAGTTCAGTAATAAAGAATTTAACGGATTGCTATAAAAGTGTTTTCACGAGTTAGTTTCAAGGTACGTGCAAAGTTTAATCGAGCAGTTTTTGTTTGTTTTGATGATAATAATAATGTTTATAGTAAAAGTTCTGTCCATTGGAAATCTAAAAACTTTATGTTTTTTTGTGCATCACCCAATTTTTGTTTCTAAAATAAAAACAGTTGTGTCGGTGGTGAAAATAATTTTTTTTTTTTTTTAATTATATATCAATTTATATATTTAATTAAAAATGTTTTACTTACCATACACGCTCTTTGCAGGGTTTGATGTGAAGACTATTTAAAAATATACGACTTCGTAATGTCTGACGATATAAAAACCCTGTTCATTCAACAGTAAATTTAATGAAATATGGTAAATTCCTAGTTTACTCACGTTAGACGAGTAGGTAGGATTCCGACTACCGATCCACAGATTTCTCTTAAACAAACAAACAACCTCTTTCGTAAGAAAATCTATAACTACATGTCAAGTATAAACCCAACTTTACATAGGAATTTTCACTCAGTCCAGTACCATCAAGCCTGCTCATACCAAAAGGGAAATTGACTGTAAATATACTGATATCCAGCTTTATGACGTCATTAGATCACCACATTAAGGTGTCTTTTAGACGTCACGAAAAACGAATTTCTTGTAATCATAAATAATTTATTTTATGTCATGCTTCTCTATGTAACTTTTGTCATGCTTCTCGCATGACAAAAGTTACGAGTCAAGATCACCTTTTTGAGTTTTAATGGTAACTTCTTTTGAAATTATAGCTGTACTATCCGTACTAATATTATAAATGCGGAAGTAACTCTGTCTGTCTGTCTTTTATTCACGACTAAACCACTGAACCGATTTGAATGAAATTTGGTACAGATATAGTCTGGGACCCGAGAAAGGACATAGGATAGTGTTCATCTCGAAAATCCCCTGGGAACGCGGACGAAGTCGCGGGCAAAAGCTAGTCTATTATAATTTTATAAAGCACAAGAGTCTGTTTGTCTGTTTGCTTGAAAGCACTAATCGCAAGAACTACTGGTCCGAATGAAAAAAATATCGACGGTTAAAAGGCAATAGGGGATAAGCGACATTTTGGTCAAAAATGAGTTAAATATGCCATCCTACGTAATTTTTTTTTCTCTTTCGAATGCGCCTACTCCCATGGCTCTACGATGACATTTTTGGCGTTTATGCCCTTGCAAAAAATTGTAATTTACTAGTATTACTTTTCGCAACCGACAAAAAATCAGATCATTTTTGCTTTAAAGGTGCTTGTACCCCTACAAAATTGATTTATTTTGGGTTTATTGTCGGTAATGCTTTTTTACTTCATAAGGGTGTCAAGCTTTTGGTTGGTTAAGCCTTTTAAGCTTTTCCCTCAAATAGTACAAATGTTGTTTATCGCCTACTTCCATTTCGTAATTTAACATAGCTGTGGCGCTTGTACCCTATATACAAAATTCATATTCTTATTAGTCTGTCGGTTAAATCCTATTACCATTCAGTACTTTATGACAGCTATGTAGGTTGTGCCCTATTACCTACATTTATTTTAATGTCACACTGTTGGTTATACTTTACTAACGTTTACAATATAAAATGAATTAGGTATCATGGTGTCGATTATAACCTACATCCACATTCTACAATCATACTAATACGTCACTTATACTGCAAATACTCAATAAGGGTTTCTATACGAGTCGATGCTTGTGCTATTTGATAATACAGAAGTAGGTTTTAAGCCCGTCGCTTGTCCGAAAAACAGTCTGCTGCATGCTGTGACGGCAAGAGAAACGATTTCAAATATTCTACGTGTATTTAAACAGAAAAAGTCACCTCGGTGAGAGGATTAAAATATCGTGCGTTTAGCAAGACAATTCCCTTTTAAGGGGTCTGACAAGTTAGAAAAAGATTATTTTGGTGGAAACAACTTTTCAGCGATCTCGGCAAGCACCGTCCGGAGGCATTTGATACAGACGAAGTCGAATAGAAGGATAGTAAAAAAGATTCCCATGTTGAAGTGGTGTCATATGCAAGCCCAGCTTACATTTGGTAGGAGGTATGAAAGCTGGATAGTAAAAAGACAGTGAAAAAAAAAGTTTTTCTGACGAGGCAAACATTTACAGACTATGTTCTGATAGAAAAAATACCCTCCGAATACAGCATTCAACTGCAAGTACTAAAAGTGACATTAAAGCATGGTGGCGGATATGTAAAAATTTTAGGTTGCTTCTGGGATCATGGTGTTGAACCTGTTAGACTGACCAACTCAATTTCATAATAAGTACATAAGTATACTTTATAAAACATTATTACTACCTGCCTACAACGTCCTTCCGATTGTTCGGACATTCCAATACAACAATGGTCCAGAGCACACTGCACGCACTGTTATATAATTCCTTACGTATCTATCAGTTACCGTCTTAGAATGGCAACTAAACAGCCCAGATTTTTGATACGATGTCAAGCAAAAGGTTTCAAATCGAGTTAGAAGTAACAAAGAAAATGGTGCTTTACTGCCCTTGAAAAATGACAAAAAATAATAGGGGAGTGTTTCGCCATATTTCGATAATCTGCTTATGTAACCGCATCAAGTAATATGATGTGCATTAAGCGCCTCTAAAACAACGAAGCGACGGCCCGGCCCTAGAGACAGTTGCTGCTGAGATGGTAAAGGATAGAGATCCTTTTTTTTTTGGTATGTGGGAAAATTCTGAACTGTTAAGGCGAATACACAACTTGGTCACGCAAATCTGGCAACAAGAAACCCTCGCGCAAGACTGGTGTTTAGGTATAGTAATTCCGATACAACAGAAGGGGGTTAAGACAGTCTGTAGTAACTATTGTGGAATCACAGTGCTGTCTACGGCTTACAAGATGTTCTCAGGGTTGTTTTACTGGGAACTAAGAAGGTATGCCGAAGAAATACTGGGACTCTCCAGTATCAGGATGGTTTTAGACCAAATCGGTCTACGACTGATCAAATCCACCTAATGCGCCAGGCTCTTGAAAAAGCAGATGAATATGACATAGATCTACATCATTATGTTCATAGGTTTCAAGCAGACCTTCAATAGCGTAAACAGACAGGAAATTTGGATTCTACTTGGAATACTAAGTAAGCTAGTGCGCTTGTTTTTGGCCACCATATTGAACTCCATATCAGGTCAGCAGCTTTAAGTATCTGGGTACGATACTGTCCAAACAGAATAAGGTTGGGGATGACATAAATGCCAGAATCATGGTTGGAAACCGATGTTTCTATTCTCTCAGTAAGCTTCTATGCTCCAAACATCTTAGCAGCAAAATCAAAGCTATGCATCTATAAGACCATTATACGCCCTGTCGCCGCCTATGGTCTTCAACAGCGTTGGAAACCAAATAGCGGACCGTGTTTGAGAGAAAAGTGGTGCGCAATGTGTTGAGCCTGTCAGTGACGCAAACGGTGAATATCGTATACTCGGATGAATCACAAGTTGGATGGTCTGATGAATCGAGAAACAATCGTCAGATTCATCAAATCGCAACTTTCTTCTTAGATGGGCTGGGCACGCGGATAGAATGGGTAAGGATAGGGCACCCAAAATAAACTGACTAGAAGCCGCAACAAAAAAGGCCAAGACGAAGGTCGAGATGGTGCGACTGAATCGAAGAAGATCTCAAGGCTCTAAAAAGATTCATCAACTGGACAAGGACAGCTAGGAATCGTCGCGCATGGCAGTCAATCGTAGAGGAGGCCAACACCCACAAAGAGTTGTAGCACCAAAGAAGTAAGTAAGAATGCTTCGCCAGTATAAGGCAGTCATTATAAGTCTTAGACACGCAACAAACTATTGACTTAAAATTATATTGCTATTTTTAACATTTTCTCCACCTTATTTATCGTGATTTTGACAAAATCTAAGTATCTACTAAAACAACTCTCGAGCAGTTTAAGAATCGTTCGAGGGTTCCGGGGTCAAACCCGGTAAGTACAAAAAACCTACTTTCGAGATATTCAATGTTAAAAGTTTGCAGACGAGAAAAACTTGAATTAAAAAGTAAATCGGAAAGTAATATTTTTTAAAAATAACATGTACTAATATAGATACAATTTACGTGGTTTTCAATTGAGTATCGTATTTAGTTTTTTTATGAGAAAATATATTGTACTCAAGGGTACCGACATATTGGATTTTAGCTCAAATAAAAAAGCCATTTCCTGTGTTTAAAGTTTAATAAAAGTGTGAAAAAATATTCGTTTTGAATTGTTATTACTTATAGCTTAACATAAAACGTTCTTTGGTACATAAGAGTAAAAAATATTTAACACTAGCTTTTGCCCGCGACTTCGTCCGCGTGGAATAATAGTTCCCGTTTCCGGGGGATTACTGGGATGAAAACTATCCTATGTCCTTTCTCGGGTCCCAGACTATGTCTGTACCAAATTTCATTCAAAATTGGTTTAGTAGTTTAGGCGTGAAGAAGAGACAGACAGACAGATAGACTGGCAGAGTTACTTTCGCATTTATAATATTAGTACGGATTAACTGTGGAACTATCTTGAGCGTACACAAAAAGATTATTGGGGTTGTATAAGCGTGAAAGAGCTACATTGACCATGGTAAAAGCATCCAAAACATATCCAATTGCATTTTTATTTTTGATGGATATGAAATCATCAAATGACTTCTCCCGCCCCTGAAGAGGGAAGGAATGTCAGACTTTTACTGACTAAAATCCAATAATGTCCCTTCGGTTACCCTTATATATTCCGGGGCCGCGGTAACTAAGCATCGACACGCCGTCGACACGGGTCTGGTCCTAGACGGGCGGCGAGCTACCTACCGCTCGCCTTCCGCAGGCCCACGCCTCCAGTGGCCATCATCTTGCGACTCTCGACAACTAAGCCTGGGTCTCTGTCCGGGGCGTGAAGCTTGACGCTGCCTCACGCGCCCCGCCGATTTCGTCTCCAGCGTGTCTGCTTCGCAGGAGGCGACGGCTTCCTATTCAGTCTCGCCCCGAAGCATGGCCTGAACCAGCGCCGATCGCCTCTGCAACGACACGGTGGTGGTTCGCCCAAGCGGGGCCTACCTCCACCGTATGCTACACCGTGTCACGCAGGCGTCACTTCCGCCCGAATCCGACATAGGAACCTCCCGAAATGACCGTGTGCGGTGAGGACCTGTGTCGGGCGATACGTGAGAGTGTCGAGGCATCATTCCAGCCACTCCTCAAAGAGGGATGACCAGCAATGAGTTGCGACAGACGCAGTCTACACACACATATACACACACACATATACACACACACACACACACATACACACTTTTAAGCATAGAGAGGCTTTATTGTAATATTAATTAGTTTATATGTAAAAAACTTGTATTATTTTATAAATATTAATTTTCATTTCTTCTAAATACACTCAAAACAAATTGATTATTCCTAAATCCGTAGACACCTAGTTAATCATAGTTAATTGTATTCATTAGGAAATTGTGTTAAGAGAGAGCCCTGGCACCCATAACACAAGTTTAATCTTAGCTTGGGTGTCAGAGGATCACAACCTGCGTAGCGTACAATTTTTATCGATTAGAAATAACCAAATGTATGGGTTTAGTCTTAAGTCTTACTGTGAAATTGTACTTTCTGGAATAAAGTTATTTAAAGTTATTTAAAGTTAAAGTCAAAGTCTTCATGAGATCCCGCCAGAGCTCTGTGTGCTGAGTGTGTGTGAGTTTTGCCCCAGCGTTGCACTTCCACGCGCCACTGTGCGTGGTACCCACACCAGTATGCCGGCAAGGATCAGGCAGGCAGGAGATCTTGCGGTATCCATGCACCATCCGCAGACCTCCACAACCCAGTAACTGGGCGACGATACCCTTTGGTTCGACTGGTCAAACTTTCTGGCTTCTGAATACCCGTAACGTCAAAGTTCTACGAATGACAACCGGGGCTTAACATGCTTTCCGAGGCACGGGATGTCAGTGATGTCCAAGATAAACTATAGAAAGTACATATGAATTGAAAAAGTCACATTGATACTTGCCCGGATTCGAACCCGTAACCTCTTACACGCGCCTTTATGACGACCCAGATGTGTTATTCTGATGTATAAGCTACGAATATCTTGCAAAGCCATCGGCCAATATTCTTTATTGTACACCAATAGGACAAAAACAGTAAAGGACAATACAAACAAATATGCAAGAGTACAATAGGCGGCCTTTTTTCGCTAATAAGCAGTTTCTATTACATACTATCATTTATATTGCTTGCTGCGGAGTAATATTAAAACTGTGAATATCTCCGAAGATATTTTTTGAAATTATAAATGACTTTCACAATGCTTCCACACAATGAAAATTACGCTAGGGGCATTTTGCGTTTTAGTAATTTTATATTATCTCCGAAACTATATGACCAATTGACATACTGTAAATAGCAAATCTTATCTGTATGATGTCCTTGTGATACTGAAATAATTTATTGTCATAAGAATTAATATTTTATTGCTCAAATAATCAACCAAACGTAAGTATGCCGAAAATCATTTTTATATTATGCAATAAAAGAAGCATAAAAGATAAAATATAAAAGATAGAGATATGGTATCGCGGACTTTTTTGTAGAAATAATTAAGACAAACCAAGTTGCCATACATTGTTTTCAGCGCACGCAAATAATTCTGTTTTATGAGGTAATTTTTAGCCAGTTCACGGTCTCTTTGTTACCATCTTTATTTTTAGTTATCATAACAGCAGCACTTAGTTTTTTTAAGATAGTAAACACTAACTTTCAACGTTTTTTGTTATTATTTTGATGCGTGCGCTTGCTCAACGGTCGCTATCGCAGCGCGAACTGACCGGCACGGTGCGCGCGGGGCGTGTCCTCTGCGTAGGTACTACTCAACCACTCTTATTGGGTTTCACCTCACATAAAATAAAAAATAAAATGTTAAAAATAATTGCGACAATCCGATAACTAAACTTTACGTATTATTTTTAAATATGGGTTTTCAGAAAAACACCACAATTATATTTATTGGATTTTATACTAAAACAAAATATGTATAAGTTATATAATATCGTTAAAGTAAAATCCGACAAATATGGTTAATAGCTTCTGGTTATCATTAAAAATAACTTTACTATAATATCGTAAGAAGTGAAACCCGTTAAAGATTAATAACTGGTGTTACTTTATAGATCTAGTTAAATTTGGCCAAAAAACGTTTGCCCTAAACACCCATAAATATACGTTATGTGTTTTTTCCACTAAATAAAACCAAAATCTCAAGCTTTACGTCTACTTATACTATATTATACCGATGTTGTAGTTAATACATACAATACTTATTGGGTTATTAACTCAGCCTTTTCAGTGATCCTTATTAAGTCGGTTTATCTGTAAATACCATTAAAAAGAGCGCAAAAAATGCATTATAACTGCACTTTTAGGTAAAAATCTCAATTTTTGTTACTTATCGGGTTTGACCCCGTAACCCTCGCGTTCTTAATTATTTGTCCAGCTTTATTACTATTTGAATTTGTAAGTATCGATTATTAATTAAATTTGTAAGAAAAATTGTTAGTAATTTTAATATTTATTACTAATCCCGTTTAGTCTAATAAATTTATGTATATAGCTTTTATTTGACGTAACTAATTACTTTTCAGGAGGAACATAAAAATACACATAACATTGTTTTCCTGAAAAAATGTGTGGTCCTACAAATTGTCCTTAATTATATATTATGACCTACTGTATAACTTAACAAATACCTGTAGATCGCAGAATTAAAATCCGCATAACGCAGCGCAGAATTTAAACCTTTACCATCATGATTAATAATAAAAAAAAATGTTTTTTTATTAAAAACATCCTACTATCCGCTTGTTAGTAAATAGATTCATAGGTGACATGAAAACGAATATAATGACGAACTGTCATTTTTTTAATCAACCATGTAGTGTAAATTTCAATTACTTGAACGGGTAGGGCCCTGTTTCAGTATACTCACTGAAACGGGACCCTAAGAGTAAGGACCCAGTTTTTTATATGTAAATCTACTCCCTAATACTTATAAGGTACTTTACCCTATTTTACGAGTTAATAATACCCATTTTATCCTTTATCCTGATGTAGAATCTTGTTGGTTGCGCTAATTCATTATTTTTAGGGTGTCGTTTCATCCATATTTCTTTAGACTCACGCAATGCTAAATGTTGATTATCCTTCTTTGCCGTTGAATTCAAGTGACATTGAGTGTCACTAATGTCTTATATCCTAGTATTGTTTTGAAAGCCGAGTGTTACTTGTACTCTATTATCTTGTATACATCCACTGTTTAAAGTACCTTATCCTTCTTTTCCTATAACACTTATTGTACTGTCTAGTCTCATATACGTTTTTACTTTGCAATGTGAGAAATCGGTATGTCGCTTATGCCATACTTCCTCATTGAAAAAATAAGAGCTATGGTTATAAGCGACAAAAACCACCTTAAATAATGTTAAATCATTAAAACTAAAAATACCAGTAACTGCTCCAATTTTTTCTGATTTTATAACTGTTTCAATTTTCACGATATCTAAATAAATGACAAAAATACATCAGTTTTTCTAAAAATTAAAACTTTGAATGGCTTTCCTGAACATTTTACTTTTTGTCGCTTATCCCCTATTGCATTTTAACCGTCGATATGGTTATACAGTTTTTAATAAATGGAATGATACAAGCGAAAAGTTTATATGTTTAAAATACGTGCGTAGTATTAATAGTAGTTATAGTGGAGTAAAACCGAAATTTAGGGCGTGCAAATCTAGGGCGGATCGCCACTACTTAATAATTACTTTTAAAAAATGCAAAAGTTATCAAACGACTAGTCGCACACTGTACTTAAAACATAAAATTGCTTGGCAAATGTTTACCTGCCTCATGTCACCATTTACCTTATATCAGGGCCGTCCTAATGTGAAACGAACGACGCGACACATTGCAAAAACGACGTTGTGAGCGTGTCGGCGTTATTGTGTTCCTTGATAGTATAAGTATATGATGCCATTATAGATGTAAGTTTGTGAGTATAGATGGATGGATGTTAGCACACTTAGGGTGAGGCCACGCTGAAAGAAAACGCCTGAAATTTAAATGCACGTTGTTAAACACTGTCCATGAAGTTGCGGGTTCAAAACCGGTCAAGTACAAATTGGTATGTTGGTATTTGTTGCTTTCAAGGACATCGATAAGTATGGAGTTTCTCGCCCATTCTTCTCATTACAAAGCAACATTTTGGAATGGGCAAATTAATAAATAAATGTTTGAAAGGGCTTTTTTAGTCTATTGAAAATAAATGCTTTGACTGTTGACTTTTTGATAAAGGAAACCATCGTAAGAAAACTTGGGCTAATACCTACAATAATTCTGAAATGGCCAAGCCACCTTCATCAACCGTAGTGATCAATGTTCGTGACTTCTCTGTATGAGAAAACATAGAACTAATTACCATGAATAACCTAACTACAATAATATTATGTACCTGTGCATTGCATATTATTGTCGTGATGGCCCAGTGAATAAGGCACCCGCCTCTTGTGTAAGAGGTTGTGGGTGCGAATCCGGGCAAGTACCAATGTGATTTTTTCAATTCATATGTACTTTCTAAAGTTTATCTTGGACATTACGACAAAACCGTTGAATTGATTCTATGGCTTAGCAAGGAGTTTAATGACGACATGAGCTAGGTACACTTTTGTCAAATTACGATAAAGTAAAAAGGCGAATGCACATAACACTTATAAAATTATAATCGTACTAGCTTTTGCTCGCGGCATCGCTCGCGCTAGAAAGAGACAAAAAGTAGCCTATGATATAGTTGAAGGGATGAAGAGTCATCCCTTCAACTATATCCACTTAAAAAATCACGTCAATTCGTCGCTCCGTTTTGCCGTGAAAGAAAGACAAACATACAGACAGACAGACACACTTTCACATTTATAATATTAGTATGGATGAGATAACGACTTTATCTTGTATATTATATCTTGATTTTTGTCTTAAATATTTTCTTGTAATATCTTCTTGTAATAACTTATTAGATTACTTTTTGTTAGTTCTAAAAGGTTATGAAATTGTCTGTACATTCCTGAAACGGTCCCAGATACTTTTATTAATTAAGACCTAATATAATTATATCCTTAGACATAGATATTAAGACAACAAAACAAAACTAAAGACGCCAACTGTTGAAATTTAAGTAATTTTTCCGTTTTATGTCTTTGAAAAGTGAATAGTAAAAATTATTTATTGCAAACATAGGTAATAAGTACATAAAACATGATAAAGCATACATAATAAGAGTGCGCTATGTTTCGCCTGTCGGCATGCAGTTTTTAAATGTGAAATACAATTTTGAAATGTCAAATACAATTTTTAAATTTCAAATACAATATATCTTTGATTTTTATGGTTACTTGGTTTTTATGGTACCATCAAAAGATTTGCATAAATCCAATCACTTTCATCTACAATAACCAATTCCACGTGGACAAAGTGACAAGCCAAACCTCTACGTATAAATAAAAACCTGACCCCATAAAATATAATGAGCACCCACCGTAAGAAAAGACGCTATTACGCCGCGATGATGGCTATACACCCTATTAAAACCACATGACGTGTTGGCATAATTAACTATCGCTTAACACTGGATTTTGAATCTTGGCTTCGGGTAATAGAGTTAAGATTCCCCTGTTTTGTTTATAGAGTAGTCATTTATCATAACGATGTAAGGGTAAAAAAGCGCTTTTCTCTTTATTCGTTGAGGGTATTGTGGCTTCTCTGGGGCTTTGTATATCGTCACGCTGGTCTTGACTGAAGGGGATTTAATCGAGGCCATTTTGTTATTGATGTGTTAAGAATTATGTGTTAAGAGGTCAAGGTCGGAGGTTTGACCTTGGGTTGGAGTAACACGGAGTTTGGTAAGGTTGTGTTGGATAATATGAACTATTAGCTGTCCCGGTTTTAGTTGCGTTGTTGGTGTTCCGCTCCCGTGGGTCATTGTTTTTTTGTGAGTGGGAAATCATCATTCCTAGGTGCGGCGGGAGGGTGTGTCAGACTTTTACTGACTAAAACCCACTCATGTTCCTTCGGTTGCCCTTTATGTTTCGGGGTCAAGGTGACTATTATAAACATTCCGCAACCCCGGCAGGCGTTGGCCCTGCTGGGGCCCTACTCGTGCTGACTTCTCTTTGAGGCGCGCGTGGAAACCTAACGCGCGGCTTCCGTGTGTTATAGCGTGATGTTATGTAGCCTACGTGTTATTCTGATGTGTAAACTATATTACTCTACTACTAGTACTGCTAGAAGTCACGTGCTGACTGCTCTTTGAGGCGCGCGTGGAACAAAACGAGCCGTCGACACGGTTCTGGTCCTTGTTGGACGGCGAGCTACCCATCACTCGCCGTCCGCAGGGTGGGCGCGGATCCTACGGTGGTCTCGCTTGCGACTCTCGACGCCTACGCATGAGTCTCTGTTCGGGCCGTGTTCTCTAGCATGACTGCTTTGTAAAAATCTTTGCATAATCACAACAAAAGCACACACCACTAGAATGTAACAAGCAAAACCAACACTTATGTTTTTCACCACAAGGTACACAAGAACGAACTTTACCAAAACAGCTATACCCGGTGGTTCTACTAGCAATTTTCTTTAACAGTCTTAATTTAAGCAGAGAATATTGCCCACAATTATTGCCTGAAGCGACACCATCTCCATAATAAATGTATGAAACAAAACTTTGTTCTTTATCAAGTTTCATAAAGTTTATGCGTCTCCCGACATGTTTTACAATAACATTAGAATTCGCACAAAATTAAACGTTGGTTTGTTTCTTAACTTCGCCTGAAATGCTTCTTGTTTCTGTAGGTATTATTAATTTTGGATGATATTTTCCGGTGTAATTTGAGAGTGAGAATTTGTATGGTAATTTCTTTGTACTTTGTAGTTTATAACACTTCGTAGTATGAAACAGTTTGTTTGTTTTCAACTGCATCCGTTAAGTAAAGTAACAATTTTGTAAGAATTCTGTATTTTTTACGTTAAGATACTCTTTCAATTATTCTCCCAACTGGACATTACGCGATGATGTTTTCAAGATATATACGTTAAGGCGCGGTATGTAGCTATTCGCGGTGGTGCATCGAATCAATAGAAATAAGGTCGAAAATATTTTTGCAAATCCGCAAAAATGCAAGTAATTTTGCAGTTTGATAATTGAACATTTAAAAAATACATTTCTGTGTTTTAAAATTTTTAGATATGTCTTTAGTTTATAAAATTTTCTTTGTTATAGATATAAAAAATATGATGGTTGTCGCTGAAAAAATTGAGAATTTCGAGACGATAACTTTTTTTCGTGGTCTTTTTGATGTTTTTTTTTCGTAGTACTAGACTACATCTGTAAATTGTTTTTGTGTAAGTCTTTTCTTTATATATTAGACTATACACTGTATTTTTTTCTGGCTTGTGGTATGTATAGATCCGGCTAACTTTGCGACGAAAATCTAGACTTTTACAAGGTGTTCGCTATGGACAGCGCCTTAAGATTAGACGTAGATAGAAAACGAAAACGTCCAATTTCTTAAACTCTATGCATAAAAAACAACTCCATTTGTGCTAAGCTGGACACGTCTGTCCAAGTTGCGTTTAAATTGGCGTGAAACTGCGCCAAGTCCTGCACTATCGTACGAGCCAGCTTAAAATATATCGATTAAATACACTTGAAAATAATATTTAATTGCGCTATGCATTATATTTAATAATGGAGCTAGTGGGATAAGTCTATTTTCAATATGAAATGAAAGCATTCAATCTTTTAAACAACACAAAGCAACCTCATTTCTACTAACGTGGACACGTCTATCTAAGTTTTGTTCAACTTGGCGTTAAATTGCGCCAAGTTCCGGCTTAAAATATATTGATAAAAGTGTATAAATACTCGAAAATAATATTTAAATTTACCTTCTATCGTATTCTATTTAATAATGCAGCTAATAGAACAAGTCTATTTTCAATACGAATCGAAAACATCCAATCTCTTAAACCGGGCATTAAAAAAGAACCCCATTGTGCCAAGCTGGACACGTCTATCCAAGTTCTGTTCAACTTGGCGAGAAATTGCGCCAAGTCCTGCACTATCGAAAGAACCAGCTAAAAATATATCGATTTAATACGCTCGTTTTTTTATCGTATTCTTTTAAATAATGAAGCTAATAGAATAAGAACTCAATTTTCAATATGGAACGAAAACAATATCTTAAATCTTATGAATTAAAAACAACCGCGACCGCGAATTTGCGCCAAGTCCCGCACTAATCTACTAAAGAAAATTGATTAAATAGACTCAAAAACAATATTTAAATTTGCGTTTTATCGCATCCTATTTAATAATGAAGGTGGTAGAATAACTCTATTTATAAATATCCAATCTCTTAAACTGGGCATTAAAAAACAACCCCATTTGTGTCAAGCTGGACACGTCTATCCAAGTTCTGTTTAACTTGGCGTGAAATTGCGCCAAGTCTAGTACTATCGTAAAGGTAGAGGTACAGGCTTATTAATAATAGATTTACATTTAAAGGCATTTTGTTGAAATGCTATTGCCTCTAAGAGATTATTGGGAATTTATTATTTACTAGCGACCCGTCTTAGCTTCGCATAGGTGTCACAAATCTTTGAAAAATTTAGGATTTTCTTTACTGTAATACAATACAGCCAGTGACAATAACAGACTGTGGAAAGTGACTTTGTTTTCTACTAAGTAATCTTCTTGACGACTTTTTTAATAGGCCTATTGTAAAAATATGAGCACTGAGTTGGTATTCCTAAACATAATTAATTTAAATTCATTGCATAGTTTATTCTATTGTTGTTTTTATTTTGTAATCTTTACATTCTTCATTCTTCTAAGTAATTGATTGAGTACATAAGTCAATTACTTATAAGAGTACGAAGTTTCTTGCTGTTTCTTAATTTCCTCAAGATGTAAGATAATTTAATACCTTAAATATGGTATAGTTAGGAATTATATTTGAAAAAAATCAATAACTTCAAATAATGCAGAAAATAAACGAAAACCTGTGTCACGTGGCCCAGACAGGACCATGAATGCTAAAAAATCTATCAAAAAGTGAATAGGGGGAAAATGAGACACACAAATAGTGAATGGTAAAGGCTTGACGTCGAGGGGAGAAAGGGCCGTTAGTCAACAGTTGCGAGACACGTGTGAAGAGTTAAGGCGAAGACTAGAATATTTTTTTTTTCATTTTCGTTCAGGGAAGCCATTTTATTTTTATTCTAAACCTCAAAAGAAAATTAAAAGCCTTATAAAATCACTTTATTGTCCGTCTGCCAACACCCTTTTTCTCAGAAACGAGTGAAGATATCAAATTGAAATATTAATACCAAATACTTAAGACTGTAATTCCTTGAAGCTGTGAAAAAACCATAGAAAAAACAAAACTTCTGAGTCGGCGCGATCAAAAGATACTGCCGTTTACGCCAATTGGGAAGGAAAGCAAAACTTTTTGTTTTTTACATTATACCTATAAAGTTCTTCCATTTTAATTACAACTAAGAAATTATAGAATATTCTGAAAACTGTAAAGTTGTAGTTGAAAAATTACCCGATTTCTGTACCTACAAATTCTCACGTAACGGAAAAAGAAAATTCATTTTTTATAACAAAATCCAATACATTTGTCTAGTAAGTATTACCACAGATTCATAACCTCCTCTCTTCGCCGAAATCGCCTAAAAGTTATCAACAATCCGTACTAATAAATGTGTTTCTGTTTGTTTTATTGAACTTGTTTAGATCCCTGTAGTTGTGGCGAACGATTCCCGGCGGACATATTATTAAAAACAAAAACTTTCTCTTGCCTGACATGAAATGAGATTCAGAGCTGTAATATAAACTACGTTATCATGTGAAGCAGAGGGGCAATGATAGTGTGGCGATATTTGTTGAACAACATGCGAATTGTGATGCCTTCTACATCGCGCAACTATTCGACGACCAAACGTCAGCCGGCCGTCGGGCTGCTATTGACTTTCTTGTGTCTCAAATCACGTGTGTCCGCAGGGTAAAATTTTGAATTAAAATAACAGCAATTATTTTTCTTAGAACATTTACAGGCATTTATGAATTGTAAACGTCGGTTGGTTAGTCAGAAAATTGGAGCTAGGTGCTTGTTCCAAAGCGTAGATATCTATGGCGAAGAACAAGCAAAATATGCAGCTTGAATGGTAATTACCTTGGAGGAATTTTCTACGTCGTTCTCGTACCATTAGAACCTGGGAGAAAATAATGCAGTTAAGGTGATTTTCGTATTCAAAAGATGAGTGCAATCATACTACACCATTACACCGTTTGAGTTTTAAAAGTCGTTTTATTTGTTATTCTTTCGCGCTTTTAGTGTTGAATTTGTTGAAATAGCAATCCAACAGATGAATGTTGATCTAGTTTAGCCATTTTAAAACTTTTGTGTATTTTTTGTTATGTGTATTTGTGCTTTTCATCAGTATTTTTTGTCAAAGTGAGTTTCAAAAATATGAAGCTTCAGTATTTTTTTTTTTGACGTGGTGGTGATATTATTATGATTTATTTATTTTGCTCCTATTATAAGACATATATTATAATAATAATAGGTGTCCAATTCAACTGCATGTAGTCAATAGAAACTGATATTGTATTTTGTGTTACACTATAAAACAAAGTCGATTTCCGCTGTCTGTCCGTCCCTGTGTATGTTTAGATCTTTAAAAGTACGCAACGAATTTTGAAGTTTTTTATAATAGGTAAAGTTATTCAAGAGGATGGTGTATATAAAGAAATTAGATAAGAAAGGTTATACCAGAGAAAGCCCAAAATTTTCACAGATTGACAAAACTCAATTTTTTTGAAAACATTTTAATTTATTTGTCTATTTCTTTTGAGTTTTTTATTAAACTAACTCAAACACAAGCAAACCTTATAAAATCATTGAAATTGAAATTGAAATCGTTTATTTTGCAAGTAGGATCTTAAAATCACTTTTACATGTCATATTTTTTATGCTAGTTGGAGCCGGCATTTCCTAACTGGACTACCTCTGAGAAGAAACGCCGAAACAAACTCAGGGATCATCGTCTCTTTTAAAGTCCAGACAATTTCAATATTTTTGTGCAACAAACCATGCAGAATAACATTCAGGCTAGCCTTTTGAGGAAAGCGCCAGAAACAGTTTTAGTAAACCTGCCTCAAAAAGCATAGTAAGCTCAACTTTAATGAAAAGGAGCTCCACAAACCGATACCACATTACTGCTTGTAAAATCATGGGCTTACAAGTCGCCCGCCGAATAGTCATTTTGTGCATTCTAGATGACTTGTACACTTACAATATAGTATGTTTTATTAACAAAATATGTATATATTATAGACGGCTAAATAGTGCTTAGCAGAGCGAGCAGTTCAATCCCAAGCTTTTTTGTCTTCTAAATAATCTGATATTTTATAGTACCCTTTTTTATAGAGTTTTGTTTTAATACAGTTTTTATATCTTTTGATAGGTAAATTTCGAATATCAATAGGAAGTTTATTGTAAAAGCGTATACATTGACCCATGAACGAGTTGCCTACTCTGTGGAGGCGAGTGTGATGTACAGCAAGATTGTGTTTGTTCCTGGTATTTACACTATGAATATCGGATTTTTTTTTAAAGTCCGATATATTTTTTTTTACATACATTAGGTTTTCAAATATATACTGTGAAGCTACAGTCAGAATGTTCACTTCTTTGAATTTTTCTCTAGGACCAAGGTTGTAAATGGCTCGAACAGCCCTTTTTTGTAAAATAAAGATGGTATCGATGTCCGCACAGGTTCCCCAGAGAAGAATTCCATACGACATAAGACTATGAAAGTAACTGAAATAAACAATTCTGGCTGTATCCACATCAGTTATCTGTCGAATTTTTTTCACAGCGTATGCTGCTGAACTAAGCCTACCCGACAATCTTTCAATGTGTGGACCCCACTGCAACTTGGCATCAATAGTTAGTCCAAGAAAAACTGTCGATTCAACAGGCTCAACTCTATTCCATTTAGTTGAACATTGGTACTTAGCTGCCTGACATTTGGCGTAGAAAATTTAATTAGTTTAGTTTTTTTTTCGTTTAAGAGAAGATTATTTACATTAAACCAATGAACAACTTTAGAGAGCGCATTGTTAATTTCGTTAAAATTTATTAATTGACGTTTGATTTTAAAAACGAGAGAAGTGTCATCTGCGAACAACACTATTCTATGATTGTCTCTTACGTGGAATGGTAGGTCGTTAATATAGATTAAAAACAAGAAAGGACCTAGAATTGAACCCTGCGGAACACCCATGGTAACCGCAGATCCAGCAGACCTCTTACCATTAACATCAACCCTCTGAATTCTAATACTCAGGTAAGAAGTCAGAAGGTCGAGAGCTCTGCCCCTCATACCATAGTGGTACAATTTCCTGATAAGTGTGTCATGGTGTACGCAGTCGAAGGCTTTGGATAAATCACAAAAAATACCAAGCGCATCTTGCGATCATGTTTCTAAAGCCTTCAAACAACTATTAAGTCAAGGTTGGATTCGCTTTATAGACGTAAGACAAGAAATAATTGAACATCAGCACTAAACAGACCATTTTTATGACTGAGCCTGTCCTTTCGTGGTATAATAGTTTCTCGCTTCAGTGAAACTTTACGATTCAATTAATGTGGCACCGTCAGTTATATCTTGGTAAGGATTATCTGCCTAATAGCTTGTGCTTGTGACTTTGTCCGCGTCAAAATTAATTTATTTGTGCCTTGCATATTCTTTGACATTGTTAATCTATGGGAATACAAAATTGAGATAATAGTTATATATTATTAAACAGCAAAACAAAGAGTATTCTGCGGAACCATTAAGCTACACAATACGTTTGCAAAAATACAAAAAAAAATGATACAAATTAGTTAAGAGCGCACTGATATTAAATATAAGTACATATTAGTTAATCTCGCGTCAAACTCTGATTGTGCGATCTAGGATGTCAGTTGTTATTCACATGTGGGGCGATAGATGTCGCCACAGTGGCGCTTGCAAAGTTAAGCGTAAAAGCTGTTGTCAAATTTAACAAATACAACACATTACAGGTCTGAATGAACGAATTAACGAACCAGTTTATCTATTTTTAAACGATTAAAATACCTGCAGTTTCATTCAATGAATGGTAAAAATGAAGTATTCACAAAATGCGCGCTTCGAATACTGGCTCGTATGAAAGGCTCGAGTGGTGAGCAAACAGTCGTAAAAGAGGCGCTGATAGGGTGCCACTCTGTTAAGGCGAAGTCATACGCGCTATGGGAATAGAGGTGGGAAAATGCTCGAAAGTTTTTAAGGCTTCTTAGGGCACCTATCCTTACATATTATAAAATACTAGCCCGCAGCTTCGCCCGCGTGAATTTTGAAACTTCCATCCCTTATTTATTAGAGAGAAATTTCTAAAAATCCTCAGAGTTTTAGTCTTAGATTTCACCTTAGAGTTAAAATTAATAAAAATCTTTTCTAAGTGGCTACCTACTTTTCACAAATAACATACCCTCCAAGTTTCATGTCTCTAGGACCAGCGGTTTGAGCTGTGCGTTGATATAACAACAGTCAGTCAGTTTACCAATATATATGTGTAGAATGTACTTCACCGCGTCTGTCTTTTTGTTTGCGATAGGATTTTCACGTTGTTTTTACTATGACATTCATAGTTATTACCCATAGCAAAGAAAAGTGTAGAGTTCAATGATTTGTAATATCCGTGATAGGCTGGAGCAAGTCGCTAGTTATAAACCTCGTATTGTAATTAAAAATTACGTTTTTTTTTAATACTTTTTAAACTCATCCCATCCGTAAAACGATGCATTAAAAGTTACTTCACAAGCAAGGGTATTGAAAATAATTTACAAGCTGGTGAGATTTTTACAATTATACCTTCTAAATAATTAACACAAAATTCATTCCCCCAATCCCGCTAAAGCCCCAACTTAAAGAAACAATCAGAAAACAATTATCTCAAAAATAAGTACATAAACGTACTCACGATGGTTTTCAAAAGCAATGTACATTTCGGAGCTCTTGAGTCCAATCCTCGAAGGAGTTAAGAGCCCCCAGAGCACCGGAGCTCTCGAAAATTTCTTACAATATTAGGCCTCTGAAGCACGTCAATATTTGGATTTAAAACGCCCGCATTCACGACTCGGCATCCAATTGTGAGTTTTGTATTGTTTTGCTGAATTACTGAAGTTTATGCTAAACAGGTTTGTTTTAAGAAAAAGTTGATTAAACTGTTTAATTTGGTTTATAAATAAATAATGTAGAGTTTATTAAACTAAACAAAGTTAGACATCATTTGCTGCTTTTATTTTAAAACAATATCGCAAGCTATCCGATATATAAATGTTGTGCACGAGCAAATAGATATTTTTACAAGTCAGCCGAGTGAATTCACAAAGATTTTGTTATATAATTTGTGTTATCGAGATAGATAAATAATTAAAGTAATAATTTGATTAATTTTTTTAATTAGTGTAGTACTAACATTTCTGTTTCAGTATCTTTCTTTTATTTATTATTATTTATTTTTTTGTTTAGGTTGAATAAGTTAATTAGTATTAAGTTTATTATGGTGTATGGTTTCTCTAGATATAAGTAGATATGCAATGTATTAAAATACCCTGTTATCGCATTGGGTCTAATAACCTGTAATGTTAACGGAGAAAACGATAAATAAATAAATCAATATTAGTATCCTCAAATTCCTTTCAAGCTTTTGCTTTTGTATTTCGTCTGCATGAGGTTTGTGGTGTAGCAGATTAAGAGAAGTAGGTGGATGGTGGATTAAAATCAATTCAATGATTTAGGTATAAAATCGTAACAGACAGACAGAGTCACTTCTTTGCTATTATAACATTCATAGTAAACATATACTTCAATAGGCAACTCGACAAAAAAAAGTAATTTGTCCGTCAGTTAGATTATCTAAAAATTTTGGACACGTATTATTTCTTTTTTCTCGTAAACGAAAAATGACGATGATACAGTGCGTTGAATTTTCGCGTGACGTCACGATCTGATACAATTTATGCATTACGGTGACGTCAAAAGCCCCCTCTGGAGCTTTGTTGATCTTTATCTTTGTATTTATTTATTAATTAGATCAAGCAAAAAATACGTGTCCCGTATTTTTGACTGGTCTATCAGACGGACTAAAAAGAATACCATTTTTTAAATGTTGTTGTCATCCTTATTGTATATTATGTATGTTCACTGATTGGCACAAATTATGATCTTATCAAGCCACCACAGCAGGCTGAGCTTTTAAAAAGCACGTTATTACAGTCTACCCCTTAAATGTGGTAGTTTTGTCCCTATTTATTTTAATAGCGCGTTTTAAATACAGGCATCTCATACCTGTATATAAAACAAGACGAAATCATCTCTCTCGCCTTTTTAGGCGGCTATAGCTGGCTTCCTGTCTAACTGAATGCAGCTAACCAGTGTTTTGTCAAACATATATATGGCTTGGCTACGTTAGTAACAACAGTCAAGAATCTATGAACAATGACCGAGACGTTTGATTTTACGGGAATTAAAATATTTGTTGTTGCAATAGAAGCTCCTGTATCTTGGATCAAAAATCCATACTAATATTATAAATGGGAAAGTGTGTCTGTCTGTCTGTATGATTGTCTTTCTTTCACGGCAAAACGGAGCGACGAATTAGCGTGATTTTTTAAGTGGAGATAGTTGAAGGGATGGGGAGTAACATAGGCTACTTTTTTCTCTTTCTAACGCGAGCAAAGCCGCGGGCAAAAGCTAGTACATTATAAACAAACTTACTCGGAACAAATATCTGAAGACCTAACCGATACTTGTTGCGTGCATTTTTTTGTTTTTTTTTTATGACTATTTTGCATGTGAATAACGGAAGTATTTATGGAACTCTTACTGACGATATGGTGGATATGGTTCTCCATCTTACTATGAGTCGGAAAACTGATGTGTTTTGAAAATGAATTTGCCAGTTTTGTTACTGTAAATAATTATAATATCAGCTAGTCACGGTCCTTCTGCAGGGCAAAGGCCTCTTCTACAGAGAAGGCACGCGCGTTGATCACCACGCTTGCTCAAGGTGGTTTAGTGATTTTGGACTTATATTTAGATTTATACTTTATATTTACTACAAATCCTGGTTTCTTCACAATGTTTCCCTTCACCGATGTCTGTGATGTCTAAGATAAACTTTAGAAATTACGTATAAATTGAAAAAGTCCGATTGATGCCCGGATTTGAACCCACAATCTTTTGCACGAGAATTACTTTACCGACTATTAATTATCCCCCGCCATTAAGATTTATTGGTAGGCGTATGTCACGCCTACCAATAAATCTCGTCTTCTTCATCACTTACTTTCCCACATCTTGACCTTAGAAAACTTTACGACCTATAATATCTCAACTACTTTATCCCACCTTTATTCCTTCCAAGTTATTGCCGCAATATACCGATTAATACGATACTTTACCGGTCTAATAACCGGTAAAGTATTTTCCTAAATGAAATCATTTATCTTCTTCGGACACCTGATACTGGTATAGATTTCGGTACCGGTATTAATTAGGGTGCCGGTAAATTCGTGTAATTAATATCTTCTTGGTTTTTAAGTACTGACTTTATTGGGCCCGGTTATTTTCTTTATAAGTGGGTTTTAGTGTCCGATAAAATTATATGTGATATATAATATTAATTATGAGCTGTAATAGTTACAGTTTATACATATTATAACATTGCGATTTAAATTAAGATTTTATTATTATTGTAATTGTTACTTATTTAGGGTTTTTTTTACTACGGATATAATATGGCTCGAGATTTTTTTAACCGTAACATAATTATAGCTAGAGATAAGTAAACGTAGCAAAGCAATAATTGCTGTTATCATTAAGGGAATAGCAAATAGCTAAGCCAGAGTATACAGAAAGTAATATTTATACAATATCGTGACCTTATGACACACTATTTCTCACTCCCAAAGTTTCGACACGCCTAAGCCCCAATAATTTATTTCCCAACATATTAACAAGTAAATCACGCCGAATATTAAATTTTGCCAAACCCAATAACTGCGATAAAACTCTGATCCCGGTACCATAACAAAACCTCATAACGTTCAGGCGTGAACCTTCATATCTTAACTTATAATACCATTAAATGTCCATAAGAATATTGCCTCATGATTTACGCTATATTTTGGAGGCGATAACGGTTCTGCGTTTAAGTAGGCGTCGTTTTGGACTTAATTGGTAGATTACTACCAGAATAGGATATTAACATGTCGTTTATTATTAAAAATGTCAATGGTTAAGGCCTCTCATATAAGGTTCGAAACCTGGAAAGTACGAATGTCATGGTTCGAAACCGGGAAAGTATCAATGTCACTCTCAATTAATTCGTACTGTTCATTCTACTGGGATTGCGGAATAGTTCTAATAGTTACCTCAGCCCGGGAACATACATAGCAACAGAAGGAAAAAGGATGAGTTTTTGTCAGTAAAATTCTGACACTTCCTTCAGCCTCGCCCAGAGCGGGAGAAGTCATTTGATGATTTTCCATCTATAAAAAAACAGGGCTTTACTGAAATCTCGAGCCTTGGAAAGCAAATAAGACTTTGGTATCGGTTGTCTTTTATTGGATCTTTGGCAGTCATTACTAGCAGTCAGAATCCAAAATATCTGACTGTGATATCATGTTACCTAGTGAGTGCGTTGTGAAGGTCTGGCTGACAGCGGCACTAAGTAAGACAATCGTATTTAACTGCATTCAGTTGTTGATTGTCCCTTTGAACTGAAACACATCAACGGTGATTTGCTATTAGATATAAGTTTGGCGGTAGCACTTCCCTAGATGAACTATTTTCCAAAGAACTCAAATACTCATATAACTGTTTTCTGTAAGAGAATGAGCAAAAATCTTCAGAGAATATTACACATGGGAACTTAGATGGAAAATTCTTTAATATTATACTAACGCTAAGTTATGAGAGCAGCAGAAGATACGTAGATCATGTCATGACACTCTCGTATCGCACACGTAATAATGTCACGAACAAATCGGATAGCAGCGCCTTAGAACTTATTACTCCAGAGCATTCAGGCAATGTTTAATATCCTGGGAAAGATCAGGGACGTACTAGGTAAATACGGGGTACCGAAACTATCTATTATATCAGTTCTACCTTTTATAATGTATTAAACACGTTTAAGTAAATATGACAATCTGGGCTTCTCCCAGTTGTGATTGCCCCTTTGTGCCTATTGGCCTAGTTCTGTTCTGTCTCCTGCTTGTTATGGAGGGAAGTGGAAATATTTATTTTTCTTACTCCTCCACAGTTCTTTCTGATTAATTTCGTTGCGGGATCCAAGACAGTTGAATCGTTTCTCCGGGACTCGTCGAGCTTCATTGCTTCGGCGCTTTTCTGGTGGACTCCACTGTTGATTCTGGCTTTCAGGAGTTGCAGTGGTTGGGAATAGTGTGGTGGGATTGTCCCATAAAAAAAAAATGACAATATCATTAATGTTAAATAGAACATAATTAACAGTATAAATCGAAATAATCATAACTGAGCCTTAATAAAGGTAAACCATTAAAAGTATTCTAGCTTTTTGGAACTAGTGTCGTAATGCCTAAGTAATAATCTAAGGTTATCTAAAACATCACTGACATTCTGTCTTGGAAAACACGTAAAGCCATTGCTCTCTGTTGTCATTCTTAAATCTTTGACAGTCGTCACGCGTAGTGAGATGCCAGAACCGACCTCACCTTACACTTAAAATAAGCAAGTAACAATACTGACATGTAAGTGTTACATTTAGACAAATCCATACTAATATTATAAATGGGAAAGTGTGTCTGTCTGTCTGTCTGTCTGTTTGTCTTTCTTTCACGGCAAAACGGAGCGACGGATTGACGTGATTTTTTAAGTGGAGATAGTTGAAGGGATGGAGATAGGCTACTTTTTGTCTCTTTCTAACGCGAGCGAAGCCGCGGGCAGAAGCTAGTATACAATAAATATCATTTTAGTAAATTTGACAAACAGTCGAACCAAAAGCTTTTGGAGGTCTCATAGGCAGTCGCTCCATATATAACACTTGAATCTAACCCTAAAATAGTTGATAAAAAGGCTAGGGAGACGATTTTCCAATCTGTGCCGCATATTCTCAGGGGCCATACCATGGAATACAAAAACGTATTGCAGCGCCTTTGTACTTATTACCTACTCCCAAGCATTTCGACTATGCTTATTTTCCTAGAAAAGTTCAGGTCCGAATCAGTCAGGAAAGAGGTGCATAAAATGTATGCGCTATAATTTAGGATGCAATAAATAACTTTATTGCGTTTTGTGTGTGAATTTTATGTGCTCTTATTGTCTGCGATGGCTGTAAAATATTTTATGAGGTATGAGATGGTTATTGTTGTTTCATTGTTGTAATTATATTCGCTTGGATCGTAAGGGTGCTTGAAATATTTCTGTAAAACTTATATAGATCACGTTATATGCTAAAGCTGGTATATGGTATGATATACCAGCTTTCGCCCGCGGCTTCCCTCGCTTGGATGTTGAAACTTCCATTCCTTATTTTACTCCTTTTGGTTCCTAATTTCCTAAAATATGTTCCTATTAGACTCTTCATAAAGAACATACTCTCAAAGATTAATGTCTCTAGGACCAGCGGTTTAGGCTGTGCGTTTTACATCAATAGTCAGTCAATTATTTTACATATGACGTTGAAACTCGAGTTTGTCTACAACCGTCCATGAAATGGATACTGTGAAAATAACAGCAAGAGATTTCGGAAGATAAAAATTGAACATGAGTGGTGCTCACTTTGCTAACAAATAGTGATTGCCGGAGGCTGCTAATTGGAGCACTGTGCTAACAATATCATATCGGGGAAGTATACAGTTAATAACCTCGTTTATATTACCTGAGTTGAAGATACAGTCATAAATTTACATAACTATACTCATAGTTTAAAGCAGTAGCGTGTCTTGGGATCAAAATCAGTTCTAGCCTTACAGTTTGTTTTACGATTACGAAACTAGCAATTTGTTGTGACATTTTTCCAATAACTTTTAGTATACTTCAGCGTTTTTTTAATGATCTTGTTAGTGCAAACTAAGGTTTTAGAAAGGGCACGCGACGCCTTGAATAATGACTCCCATCATGCAGTTTTGATGAATATGATATGAGCCTGTCATTATCATTCAGAAAAAATTAAATTTAACCCCGATCCGATTATTCTAGATCACCCAACCACCGCAGACTGCCTCAGGCAACTTAATACCGGTTCTTAATGCTTACTTTTTTACCGTCTTTATACCAGCTCTGTCTATGAGAGAACAGGAAGACAACTCAAATACTCTTTGATGACAGGCGTCATTAAAGAAATAAAATAATTCGACCTCGATTCGATTATTTCTACTCTTATTACCGGTCAGCTTAATACCGGTTCTTTATGCTTGTTTTTCTACCGTCCTTAATCCAGCCCTGTCCTATGCTAAACTGTGGGACAGGCCACTTTTTGCTCTCAATTCTTAAAGTGACATTTGATAAATGGTGGAAGTCTAAAGGTGCTGAGCTGTGCATCTTTCAAATTCCTTTTTTTCTTAGTAAGGTACTATGATTTACGTGAAAGGAGATTTATAGCGCTTTCTTTGAAGGGATTTGAATATTCTTTAGTTTGTAAAGTTCGGAAAAGTGGGTGTTAAGCGGGAATCAAGATTGATCGGTGTTCTATTGTTTAATGTTTTGTTTTTGAAGTTTGTAAGTTTGGTTTCTTCAGGCTATTTCTTCAAAAAATATTACATTACTGTAATATTTTTTGAGAATAATCTGATATGGTCAAAAAAGGCCTCTGGTAAAAGGTCATTGCAGTCTAGGCTGATTGCGGCGAAGGTGATGTCATCACATCATTATCTCAGCACATTTGTACGGTATGAAAGAAAAAACTAATTAATTAATTTATAAAATTAGCTTTAAATAATAATAATTTATTAGTTACTAAGTATACAATTCTTTGAAAAATTCAGTAACAACCTTTTGAACTACTTCCTTAAGGTTGTGTTTTGTATATTCGCGTCGAATTCTGAATGCGCGATGTAGGACAGCAGTTATAGTTCACATGTTGGCCGACAGATGTCGCCACAAAAGCAATGCGTAAATTCCACACGCGTTTTTAATCTTATTAAGTAATTACGTCGTTTTGTTTCCTAACTAATTGGACATACTCGTCTTTATGGGATTATCCCAACGTATGTAAGGAATACTAAGTAATCCTTGCTGATAGAATCTGTCAGGTTAGGGAAAAATCTTTGTTGAAATGGAATTTTAGATGAAAGTCTTTGTTTAAGAGATTATTATGTTAAAAGATACTTAGGTTTTGGGAGGGCAGCTTGTGTAGATTTTTAGCTTAAGGAACTTTATTAAGGTGAGGCAGAAAATTTACTTTTAAGTTGTTTATTTATTCTTTTTTTCTTAGTGGTCCGGGTACTGTCAATGTGTTAATCGTAATTTATATGTACTTTTGACGGGCCTGTTAGTTTAGTTAGATTGGTGACCCTTACTGCTAAGCCGGAGGTCGTCGATTCGATTTCCAGCCAGGACAAACTTGTGTGATGAGTATGATTGTGTGTACTGTGTCTAGGGGTAATTTAGGTATAATATGTATGTTTTATAAATGATGGGTGTAGGTCTGTTTATCGCTGGTCTGGTGTCCATAACACAAACTCTGCTTAGTTACTTTGGGATCTGTGTGTGTTTATTTATTTATTTATACTTCATGCACATAAAAAATGTACAATGGCGGACTTAATGCCTTAGGCATTCTCTACCAGTCTACCCATGGAGGTGCAGAGATAACATGGCAGGTGCACTATGAAAAAAAGCGAAAAAAATGAAATAGATCGGAAGAATACAACTTAAAATTACAAAAGATTACACATACATAATTACCTACTTAAGTTGAGTTTTGAGTTGTCCTAAGTTTTTTTTTAATCTATCGATGTTGAAATCAAAGGTTATAATAGTGACAGAATTAGAAATTTGAACACCTTAGCTTGTGTTAACAATAATAACTAATATAATATAAAAGAATATGTTTCATAAAACTAGGTGAAACATAGACTGAGTCGACTTAACGTCTAGACAAAACTTGAACGGAGGTTTCCAGACTAATTGTTGCCAAGGCGGCAGCTGGAAATAGCCAGCCCTAATATTGATTGGTAATATCGCTTATAAATAGTACTTATAAATAATAATAATAATAATTTATTTATTCATAGAGATTGGGTACTAAAACAATTTTGAAGCCTTAAATGTAAATTTGAATTCTAAAATTAACGTGCCTGAACTAGGTAATCCTGTGTTTCAGGCGATAAGATCTAAAATAATCTAAAATAATTAATAAACAATCCATCAAAAACTATGTAAAGTAGTCTTATTATATAAATGTGTAAAGAAAAAATGGAGAAGGTAGACTGTGGAATTAAACAGTAGCTTAGTCACTAAAATTAACAAAGTAGGTACTTAAAGTAATACAATAATATTATAAATAATATGTTATTTTATTACAGTTAATAAATTCTCTGTATCTTCGTAGGACATATTTTGAAGAGCATCCTTAACAATTCTCTTGCAGTTAGCGTGATTTAAGGAATAGATGTTTGCTTTCGCGTTTAGTCTATTATAGAGGAGAGGACCGAGGAACAGGAAAAATTTTGAAGCAAAAGCATGTTTGGTTTGTTTTTGAGGACAGATCAAATCTTTACGCCTTTTGTGATTAAAATCAGTGCTGTATAGTAAATCTGCGTGTTGTCTTAATACAACGCTCAATATAAATAGCTGGCGGACTGTTAAAACTTCACAATGCTTGTATAGGAGGTTAGTGGGGAAAAGGAATGGGCGGAAAGTAGACACTTTAAGAACAGCTCTCTGAGCTCTCTCAACAGTTAGCAACAATGTTTTACTGCATGAAAAATAGAGATAAATTACATATGAAAACTAAACTAAATCCGGAAAATTTTATATTGCAGATATCATATAAGCGATATCGCAATTTTTGTAACGATATCCTAAGAAAAGTATTAATTAGGGTGTCGGTAAATTTGTGTAATTGGCATCTTCATGGTTTTTAAGTACTGACTTTATTGGGCCCGGTTATTTTCTTTTTAAGTGGGTTTTAGTGTCCGATAAAATTATATGTGATATATAATATTTATGAGCTGTAATATATTTAGTTAGAGTTTATACTTATTATAACATACTTATTAAATTAAGATTTTATTATTATTGTAATTATTTATTTAGGGTTTTTTTACTACGGATATATGGATCGGGATTTTTTTAACCGTAACATAATTATAGCTAGAGATAAGTAAACGTAGCAAAGCAATAATTGCTGTTATCATTAAGGTAATCGCAAACAGCTAAGCCAGTGTATGTAGAAACTAATATTAATACAATATCCTGACCTTATGACACACTATTTCTCACCCCCAAAGTTTCGTCTCCCCTAAGCCCCAATAATTTATTTCCCTACATATTAACAACTAAATCACGCCAAATATTAAATTTTGCCAAACCCAATAACTGCGATAAAACTCTGATCCCGGTACCATAACAAAACCTCATAACTTTCAGGCGTGAACCTTCATATCTTAACTTATAACACCATTAAATGTCCATAAGAATAATGCCTCATGATTTACGCTATATTTTGGAGGCGATAACGGTTCTGCGTTTAAGTAGGCGTCGTTCTGGACATAATTGGTAGATTACTACCAGAATAGGATATTAACATGTCGTTTATTATTAAAAATGTCAATGGTTTAGGCCTCTCATATAAGGTTCGAAACCTGGAAAGTACTAATGTCACTCTCAATTAATTCGTACTTTCCATTCTACTGGGGTTGCGAAATAGTTCTAATAGTTACCTCAGCCCCGGAACATAAATAGCAACAGAAGGAAAAAGGATGACTTTTTGTCAGTAAAATTCTGACACTTCCTTCAGCCTCGCCCAGAGCGGGAGAAGTCATTTGATGATTTCCCATCTATAATAAAACAGGGCTTCACTGAAATATCGAGCCTCGGAAAGCAAATAAGACTTTGGTCTCGGTTGTCTTTTATTGGATCTTTGGCAGTCATTACTAGCAGTCAGAATCCAAAATATCTGACTGTGGTATCATGTTACCTAGTGAGTGCGTTGTGGAGGTCTGATAGATAGCGGCGCTAAGGAAGACAATGGTATTTAACGGGATTCAGTTGTTGTTATTCGTTCAAACTGGATCACAGCAACGGAGCTTTGCTACTGAAATATGTTTGGCGCTTACCTGGACGAGGATTTTTCTTTACGCAAAAAACAGAACTACCCTTAAACCAGCTTTCTGTAAGAGAACGAGCAAAAAACGTCAAACATATATTACACGCGGGAACTTAGATGGAAAATTCTTTAATATTATACTAACGCTAAGTTATAAGAGCAGCAGAAGATACGTAGATCATGTCAAGACACCCCTGTATCGCACACGTAATAATGTCACGAACAAATCGGATAGCAGCGCCTTAGAACTTATTACTCCAGAGCATTCAGGCAATGTTTAATATCCTGGGGAAGATCAGGGACGTACTAGGTAAGTACGGGGTACCAAAACTATCTATTATATCAGTGCTACCTTTTATATGTATAAAACACATTTAAGTAAAAATAAAAATATCATTAATATTAAATAGAACATAATTATCAGTATAAATCGAAATAATCATAACTGAGCCCTAATAAAGGTAATAAAAGTATTCTAGCTTTTTGGAACTAGTGTCGTAATGCCTAAGTAATAATGTAAGGTTATCTTAGATATAACTGACACTCTGTGTCTTGGAAAACACGTAAAGCCATTGATCTCTGCTGTCATTCTTAAATCTTTGACAGTCGTCACGCGTAGTGTTGTTACTGTCTGTCTGTCTATCTATCTGTCTGTCTGTCTCTTCTTCACGCCTAAACCACTAAACCGATTTAAATGAAATTTGGTACAGATATTGTCTGGGACCTGAGAAAGGACATAGGATAGTTTTCATCCCGGAAATCCCCCGGGAACGTGAACTATTCTATGCAGACAAAGTCGCGGGTGAAAGCTAGTAGTTGATAAAAAGGCTAGGGGGACGATTTTCCAATCTGTGCCGCATATTCTCAGGGGGAATTTCATGGAATAAAAAACGTATTGCAGCGCCTTTGAACTTATAACCTACTCCCAAGCATTTCGACTATGCTTATTTTCCTAGAAAAGTCCAGGTCCGTATCAGTCAGGAAAGAGGTGCATAAAATGTATGCGCTGTGATTTAGGATGCAATAAATTATTTTATTGCGTTTTGTGTGTGCATTTTATGTGCTCTTATTGTCTGCGTGGCTGTAAAATATTTTATGAGGTATGAGATGGTTATTGTTGTTTCATTGTTGTAATTATATTCGCGAGGATCGTAACTGTGCTTGAAATATTTCTGTAAAACTTATATAGATCACGTTTATGATATACCAGCTTTCGCCCGCGGCTTTCCTCGCTTGGATGTTGAAACTTCCATTCCTTATTTTATCCTTTTGGTTTCTAATTTACAAAAATCTTTTCCTATTAGACTCTTCATAAAGAACATACCTTCAAAGTTTAATGTCTCTAGGACCAGCGGTTGAGGCTGTGCGTTTTACATCAATAGTCAGACAATTATTTTACATATGACGTTGAAACTTGAGTTTGTCTACAACCGTCCATGATATGGATACTGTGAAAATAACAGCAAGAGATTTTAGAAGACAAAAATTGAACATGAGGGGAACAAATAGCGATTGCCGGAAGCTGCTAATTGGAGCACTGTGCTAACAATATCATATCGGGGATGTATACAGTAGATAACCTCGTTTATGTTACCTGAGTTGAAGATACAGTCTTTAATTTACATAAATAATGTTGTCTTAGTTTAGCAGTAGCGTGCCTAGGGATCAAAATCAGTTCTAGCCTAACAGTTTTTTTTGCGATTACAAAACTAGCAATTTGTTGTGATATTTTTCCAATAATTTTTGGTATACTTCAGCGTTTTCGTAATGATCTTGTTAGTGCAAACTAAGCTTTTAGAAAGGGCACGTCACGCCTTGAATAGTGACTCCCATCATGCAGTTTTGATGAATATGATATGAGCCTGACAATAAAAAAAAAAATTCAACCCCGATCCGATTATTCTAGATCACCCAACCACCGCAGACTGCCTCAGGCAACTTAATACCGGTTCTTAATGCTTCAAATACTCATAATGACAGGCGTCATTAAAAAAAAAATTCGACCCCGATTCGATTATTTCTACTCTTATTACCGGTCAGCTTAATACCGGTTCTTTATGCTTGTTTTTCTACCGTCCTTAATCCAGGCCTGTCCTATGCTAAACTGTGGGACAGGCCACTTTTTGCTCTCAATTCTTAAAGTGACATTTGATAAATGGTGGAAGTCTAAACGTGCTGAGCTGTGCATCTTTTAAATTCCTTTTTTTCTTAGTAAAGTACTATGATTTACGTGAAAGGAGATTTATAGCGCTTTCTTTGAAGGGATTTGAATATTCTTTAGTTTGTAAAGTTCGGAAAAGTGGGTGTTAAGCGGGAATCAAGATTGATCGGTGTTCTATTGTTTAATGTTTTGTTTTTGAAGTTTGTAAGTTTTGTTTCTTCAGGCTATTCTTCAAAAATATTACATTACTGTAATATTTTTTGAGAATAACCTGAGATGATCAAAAAAGGCCACTGGTAAAAGGTCATTGCAGTCTAGGCTGATTGCGGCGAAAGTGATGTCATCACATCATCATCTCAGCACATTTGTACGGTATGAAAGAAAAAACTAATTTATTCTCACTGAAAAAAATAAAGTTAAATAAAACCTAATCAATTAACTTACAAAATTAGCTTTAAATAATAATTATTATTTATTAGTTACTAAGTGTATATTTCTGTGAAAAATTCAGTAACAACCTTTTGAACTAGTCCCTTAAGGTTATGTTCACTTAAACGCATTGTCTGTTGCATGCAACGTAATAGTTTTATTGCTGCAGTATTCACTCATAATGTGCCTACATTTTAAATATTATATCTTTATAGCATTGGACGCGGTCCTTTGGAAATTTATGTAATTAAACGACCATAAATCACTTACGGCAATTTCTCTTTACATTTCAATAAGCAACTTATTTTGTGATAAATATTATTAACTATTATACATTATTTCTTCTTAAATATATTCCATAATTCATTATTTTATTAATAACTAGCTGTACCTTGCGGTTTCACCCGCATTTTTGGTTACTGCTCCGCTCCCGTGGGTCGTAGCGTGATGATATAGCATAGATAGCCTATAGCATTCCTAGATAAATGGGCTATCTAACACTGAAAGAATTTTTCAAATCGGACCATTAGTTCCAGAGATTACCCCCTACATACAAACTTACAAATTTTACTTTCGCATTTATAATATTAGTACGGATTATCGACTTTGACGCATTGCAAAAAATCTCCATTCAGACGGCGTGATGTTTAGTTATTTTTGTATAATCGCGTCGAATTCTGAATGCGCGATGTAGGATAGCAGTGTTAGTTTACATGTTGGCCGACAGATGTCGCCACAAAAGCAATGCGTAAATTCCACACGCGTTTTTAATCTTATTAAGTAATTACGTCGTTTTGTTTCCTAACTAATTGGACATACTCGTCTTTATGGGATTATCCCAACGTATGTAAGGAATACTAAGTAATCCTTCTGATAGAATCTGTCAGGTTAGGGAAAAATCTTTGTTGAAATGGAATTTTAGATGAAAGTCTTTGTTTAAGAGATTATTATGTTAAAAGATACTTAGGTTTTGGGACGGCTGCTTGTGTTGATTTTTGGCTTAAGGGTATTTATTAAGGTGAGGTAGAAAATGTACTTTAAGTTGTTTATTTATTCTTTTTTTCTTAGTGGTCCGGATACTGTCAATGTGTTAATCGTAATTTATATGTACTTTTGACGGGCCTGTTAGTTTAGTTAGATTGGTGACCCTTACTGCTAAGCCGGAGGTCGTCGGTTCGATTTCCAGCCAGGACAAACTTGTGTGATGAGTATGATTGTGTGTACTGTGTCTAGGGGTAATTTAGGTATAATATGTATGTTTTATAAATGATGGGTGTAGGTCTGTTTATCGCTGGTCTGGTGTCCATAACACAAACTCTGCTTAGTTACTTTGGGATCTGTGTGTGTTTATTTATTTATTTATACTTCATGCACATAAAAAATGTACAATGGCGGACTTAATGCCTTAGGCATTCTCTACCAGTCTACCCATGGAGGTGCAGAGATAACATGGCAGGTGCACTATGAAAAAAAGCGAAAAAAATGAAATAGATCGGAAGAATACAACTTAAAATTACAAAAGATTACACATACATAATTACCTACTTAAGTTGAGTTTTGAGTTGTCCTAAGTTTTTTTTTAATCTATCGATGTTGAAATCAAAGGTTATAATAGTGACAGAATTAGAAATTTGAACTCCTTAGCTTGTGTTAACAATAATAACTAATATAATAGAAAAGAATATGTTAGATAAAACTAGGTGAAACATAGACTGAGTCGACTTAACGTCTAGACAAAACTTGAACGGAGGTTTCCAGACTAATTGTTGCCAAGGCGGCAGCTGGAAATAGCTAGCCTTAATATTGATTGGTAATATCGCTTAAAAATAGTACTTATGTAACGTGAAAGGTTTTTGTCTCTGTTTATTAACTCCTGAAGCAAAAAGAAGTTTTGGGAGACACTTTTACAGTTCTGTAATGTTTCTTCTTAAGATTAATAAATAAATAAATAATAATAAAATAAGTTTGATCGCTATGTGTGTCTTGTTCTGTGTTAGTTTGTTCTGTGTCTGTGTGTAAATAAATATGTATGTATTTATAAAGTATATAAGTATGTATATCAGTTGTCTGGTTACCATAACACAAGCTCTGCTAAGCTTGGGATCACATGACCGTGTGTGAGTTGTCCTACTATGACATAAACTTTAAAAGAAAGAACATATAATATGAATAGAAAAAGCCACATTGGTACTTGCCCGGGTTTGAACCCATAACCTATTACGCGAGAGGCGGGTAAGCCACCAGGCCATCACCACTTATTCCTATCGTATCCTGAATACAAAATGTTTGTAATCATACAAAAAAACTTAAGCATTGTTATATTAGTCTAGAGCAAATATAATATACAAAAAGATTTTTTATACAAAATTGGCAGCTCCGGAAAGAAGTCCGTCAAAAAAACAAAGTATTCTATTCAGCTTTATTAAATAGATATAGATTATTATGAAGAAGAGTTTGTTTGTTTTGAACCGATAAACAGTAAAATCCTTTTTTCCCGGAGTGGGAAATCATCAAATGACGTCTCCCGTCCTGGGCGGGGTATTCGGGCGTGTCAGACTTTTACTGACTAAAACCCACTCTTCCATCGGTTGCCATTGGCATTTATGTTGCGGGGTCACGGTAACTAATAGAACCATTCCGCAATCCTGGACAACAAAATTCGTTTCATATTAGAATATTGCGTTATCCAAAAATTCTTTTAAAATTAAATATTTGAGATTCTTAAGAAAATTATTTTATTCTCAAAATTGAAATTAGAAAACTTAGTCTTAGATTGGTAGCCTTTAATCCTACGAACGTACATGATTTGAGACACAATAGAAATACAATAGCAGCCCGACAGCCGGCTGTTCGTCAAAAAGGTAAAATAAAATTTTTGTTAAATCAATTATAATAAAAATAACCTACATCTCTATGTATAAGCGGCTTTAACCATGGGCCTTTATGGCATTTATCATGTTAAACCCATGAAGATTCTACATGAATAATATAACCTTTTGTAATATTTTTTGATACATTGTTTTCACATTGTACCACAGATTAATAAATAGTTACTACGTAACAGATACTTCACTCCAATACAAAAACGGAAATACCTACGCTATAATAGCCTACAAAATCATATTAATAATACCAGCTGTTTGCAGCGAGGAGAAATGTACCATAAGTACGCACAAAGAGAGTTGAGATTCTTTTGCCCGCCGCGCGACTTACGTGTGTGCGTGTCTTCCAGCAAAATGTGCTATACGTTTGATGATAATGGTAATAAAACGAATGTTTTAGAAAAACATTTTTTTTTTAATTTGTTGATCAAATATTTTTTCGTTTAATAAAATGCCTGATGCATATTTGTCGTTCCTTGAATTCCCGATTTTTATATTTTAGTGTCGAAAATATACAAAACCGCGTGAATAATTTTACTAAATAATCAAAAGGGAAACAGGAGAATTGGGAAACAGGGGAATTACACAATAATCACGCAATAAATACGTGGTTTCGGCATTTTGATAGTCAGCGCTGTACCCGTGACGCGCGAGCACTCAGTCGGGCGCGCGACAGCCCGGTGTTCGTTGTACCGTCGACGGTACGCGAAGCGGTAGGCATAAAACGCGTGGCCTTGAGCGAGTGACGGACGCCTGATTGTACCCATATTATTTATATTTAAATGGGAATAATATAACACCTGTAATAGGTAGCACCTATTCAAAGTATGCAAGTAGCATTCGATGCCAGTTTGGTGTTTATGAGTACACAATAATACGCAACCGATAAAACAACACATAACACAATGCAATCACACGCAACCTTATCTAGCTTTTAAAAAAATATGACGTGTAAAAGTTATATGATATCATACTTGCATACTAAACAATTTTAATTCATTTCATTTAAAATGATAAAAAAGTATTGAAAAAATCCTATTCAAGTCAAATCGCTGGGTAGAACGAAAATCTCGATAAAACCACCGATTTCATTTATTTATTTATTTATTGAATACTTAGTACGTAGTGTACAGGCGGACTTAATGCCGTAGGCATTCTCTGCCAGTCTACCTTCAGGTGGTGCAGAGAAATTGTGAGGTAGATGCACTAAAAGTGTGAGAATATAAAATGATGTTTAAAATAAAGTATTATATTTAACAAATAATAGACATACTCTGATTGTATGAATGCACTTTGATTTATTGAAGCATTGAAACCATGCACTGCCACTTAAGTTTGACAATTCGACGGGCTATGTTCGTTGCTTTGATTCTCCTGCGGATTTTCTCATTTTTGATATGTCTTTGTGCTTGTAATTAAATCAGCACTATCCTTCAAATGTACACAGCACGTTGCTTTACGGCACCAAAAGATATGTTGGTAGTACTTGTCCCTACAAGCTCCTTTACAAAGGCCTCTACCCTTTAATTTTCTATCTAAATTATCGTTACGACCCACGTTTCTCCTTCATATGTACATTTTACCATTTCAATTGGTTTGTTTGGTCCAAATTACAAGAATTTGCGAGTCTCCTCTGTTACATAGATGTGCGGTCAAATGGTTACCTGGCCTGTGCCCACGCAGGACAAATCATTGTGTGATAAGTAAAATTGTTTGTTCGGGGTCTGGATTTAATTACACTAGCTGCTACCCACGACGTCGTCCACGTCTATACAAAAAAAAATCTATGCCCGTATTGCTATTATGATCTGAAATTTACTCAAAATTTTAATGGAATCTATGCAGCACCTTTCAAGTTTATCCCGGACAAACATACAAACTGACAGACAAAAATTTTAATAGTTATATATTATAATTGGCTTTTGGCATCGATTGTAGAACGTGTATCATCAAGTTTTCTTTATTCCCGAATAAAACTTTAATAGTTTTAAAATTTTGAATATGCAATAGCAAAACGTGCAGAAGTCCTACTTATAAATATTTAGGTGGTTTTTGTGTTATAACTTCATTAAACAGAACCCTCATTTCTATCCGTAGATACTTCATTAATTTCGTTACTAAAGACTTTTACCAAAGCTCCTTAATTTTTTCAACCAAACATTTTTGACCTAGTTTTTAAGGCGTATTTATTTAGCTAATGAGGTCATTTAAATTAGGGTTCAATAAAGCCTTCTAAATGAACCGTTTAAGTCAAGTTTCGTTAACGAACGAAGGGGATTAAATTGTTAATCTTCTCTTTACAAGTTAATCTTTCTTACGGTGATAGAATGGTCTAGAATTTTGTATAGCTAACCTAGGCCTTCTTCTTTAAGAAAGATTATGTCTTTTTATAAGAAACTAGCTGTCCCCTGCGGTTTCACCCGCATTTTTCGTTACTGCTCCGCTCCAGTGAATCGCAGCGTGATGATATATAGCCTATAGCATTCCTCGATAAATGGGCTATCTAACACTGAAAGAATTTTTCAAATCGGACCAGTAGTTCCAAAGATTACCCCCCTACATACAAACTTACAAACCTACAAACTTACAAATTTTACCTCTTTATAATATTAGTTTAGATGTGCAGAAGACTTGATGAAGAATATTATAAAATTGTTGAAGCCAACCTGGGCCAAATATGTTCCTAATTCTACATTAAAGAGCGAGGGTTCTTTAACCAGATGGATCCTGTGTCTGGTAGACAATAAAATTATCCAAAAGTTGTTTTCGCAGATCATAACTTTAATTGCAAACCTCAGTTGCAGCTCACAATGTACATGTTTTATCATATGTACGGATGGAAAGCTAATTAATCCTCATATATGTCCTATTTTGAAAAAAAAACACAAAATATTCTAACAGTTTTTTTATATATTACCAGAAAATATTTAAGGTCAAAAAAATCTTTTAATTCGTTCCCCGTAACTTTAAATATCTCCCAACTAGTCGAATATGAAATTTACAACTGCGTCTACTATGCTGTCAAAATATTAGAAACTAGCTTTTGCCCGCGACTTTGTCGTTTCCCGTAGGATTTCCGGGATAAAAAACTATCCTATGTCCTTTCTCGGGTCCCAGATTATATCAGTACCAAATCTCTTTCAAATCGGTTCAGTGGTTTAGGCGTTAAGAAGAGACAGACAGACAGAGTTACTTTCGCATTTATAATATTAGTACGGTATCATGTACAAAACTTACCTATACCAAATCTCTCGATCTCCTAACAGGGACCACAAATATCAGCGACCTTCAAATCGTTATAACATTATAGAAGGTACAGTCGGGTACAAATGTGCTCTAACACGATACAAGGGCGACATTTGCGAGTAGAGGTAACAATTGTACAGTCATCGCAATTTGTCATGGCTGTATTGAAGGAAGATAGTTTTGAGAACTAACTGCGCACGCGGTTTTGCTTACTTGGTTGCTTGGATTTTCTTATTTTTGTCTCGTTTTACAGGTAACAAAGTAGACAAAATAATGATTTAATTTTTAAGCAACCCCCTTTCATTTATAAGACTAGTTTACAGTCGACATTTTGATTGCATAAGCGGTGGTTGTCTCGAGTGAATACAAAATCACAGATTAAAATTATATTACTTATAATTGCAAACATATTATAGGTACACCTAGTCACAGAACAAGATATCCTGCACATCAAACAAAGTGTGTCCTCGGTGGGAATCAAACCCATGGCCTCGGGTTTAGCAGTCAAGGTCACTAACCACTAGACCAACCGTCAAATGTAACTGGAGCAGCAATTAAATAATTAATAAAACATTTCATTTAATTAATGACTACACGGACACTCGCAGCAAAATTAAATTCCTACCATTTATCATCTAGCAAACGTTGTCATAATAATATTCCAAGTTGATTGTGATTATAGCAAGCAGACCACCCCGTAACGAGGTTAACGTCGTGATAATATCATTTATGGCACGCTTGTGGTCGTAAATAATACATTAACTACTAAATTGAACTTATTTTTCTGTTATATTTATGGGAGAAAACATAAATCATTGTAGATTAGGGAGGAGTCTAATTAGGAAGACAGTGACGTCTGTTATAGATTGATATTTAGGCTTATAAGTACTGTATATAGGGTGATTGTAATTAGTTAACAATACGTAAATACACATATTTCATGTAACTGCCCAATGGCAAAAACTGTATTAAATCTTTACTTTTATATAAGTAACTCAACTAAATTATTTAATTGAAATAATTAAGTCACTTTTTTATATAAACTCTGCAAGTGCAACAGAAGATAAAAAAAAACCGGTCAAGTGCGAGTTGGACTCGCGCAACGAGGGTTCCGTTAATTTGTTTTTTTTTTAGCGAAATAACTACAATATTACGGTTTTCGCAGTTTTTTTAACTATTTGTACGAAAAACATACACAATGCGAGGTCAGCTAAAACTGGTTTCGTACAGCTTGATGTGTAGCCGTGTTGACCCTATAGGTTTTAATTACCTTGCAAATGTCTAAATATGCAATGTAAACCGCCGTATCTTTTTAGTGCATTGATTTAGAAACTTGATTTTATCACTGCTTTGAGAGATAGCAGACTTGCAGCTTAATATCTCGACGCATTTCTGGGAAAAAGGGTCTTGACAGACGGACGAACAGACGGACGGACGGTTGTGAACTAACTATAAATTTACGGTTTTCGGAGTTTTTCCATTACTTGTGCTACATGATCTTGCTTCTTGTCAAATTTCATTATTCTCGGTCAATAGGAAGTACCCTTTAGGTTTTGAGTTTTGATTCCCTTGCAAATGTCTAAATATGCAATATAAACCGCCGTATCTTTTTATTGCGTTGATTTAGAAACTTGATTTTTTCACTGCTTTGAGAGATAGCAGACCTGAGTGTGTGATATAAATTTCAGCTTAATATCTCGACGCGTTTCTGAGGAAAAGGGTCTTGACAGACGGACGAACAGATGGACGGATGGTTGTGAACTAACTACAAATTTACGTTTTTCGGAGTTTTTCCTTTACTGGCGCTACATGACCTTGCTTCTTGTCAAATTTCATGATTCTTGGTCAATAGGAAGTACCCTATAGGTTTTGAGTTTTGATTCCCTTGCAAATGTCTAAATATGCAATATAAACCGCCGTATCTTTTTATTGCGTTGATTTAGAAACTTGATTTTTTCACTGCTTTGAGAAATAGCAAACCTGAGTGTGTGATATTAATTTCAGCATAATATCTCGACGCGTTTCTGAGGAAAAGGGTCTTGACAGACGGACGAACAGATGGACGGATGGTTGTCAACTAACTACAAATTTACGTTTTTCGGAGTTTTCCCTTTACTGGCGCTACATGACCTTGCTTCTTGCCAAATTTCATGATTCTTGGTCAATAGGAAGTACGCTATAGGTTTTGAGTTTTGATTCCCTTGCAAATGTCTAAATATGCAATATAAACCGCCGTATCTTTTTATTGCGTTGATTTAGAAACTTGATTTTTTCACTGCTTTGAGAAATAGCAGACCTGGGTGTGTGATATTAATTGCAGCTTGATATCACGACGCGTTTCCGAGAAAAAGGGTCTTGACAGACAGACTAACGGACGGACGGACGGATGTGAACTAACTACAAATTTACGGTTTTCGAAGTTTTTCCTTTACTTGTGCTACATGACCTTGCTTCTTGCCAAATCTCATGATTCTTGGTCAATGGGAAGTACCCTGTAGGTTTTGATTCCCTTGCAAATGTCTAAATATGCAATATAAACCGCCGTATCTTTTTATTGCGTTGATTTGGAAACTTGATTTTCTCAATGATTTGAGAGATAGCAGACCTGAGTATGTGATATAAATTTCAGCTTGATATCTCAACGCGTTTCTGAGAAAAAGGGTCTTGACAGACGGACGGACGGACGGACAGACGGACAACAAAGTGATCCTATAAGGGTTCCGTTTTTACCTTTTGAGGTACGGAACCCTAAAAAGATTAGCCTAGTTCTGTCTCTTGGCCGCTAAAATTACGTCGATTTAGTTCAGGCACTGGCTACTTTGACAGCACTAAACTAAAATGTATCTACTGTCATTTTCTTAATTATTTTTGAATTTAGTTTAGTCTTTGAACAGCAGAGAATCAGCACCAATGTGTTTTTAAAAGTACATTTAACATATAACACTTATATAAGACTACTAATGTCCCTAAAAGTGAATAAAACTGCCATGTAGTGTCACAAGGTCGTTGTTATACAATACTATATCGCTTAGCCGTCTTCAGAAGTAACTTGTAAGTCATCCCGCAAGGTGACAAGCGGAGGATACAGATAAATCTAAATGGTACATGAATTATTCATCATGAATAATACCAGCGTACACCTTGGGAGAAAATGGTGACCGAAATATGGACTGGAATTGTTAGCTATTTTTCTTGTTATTTTGTTATTAAGTTAAGCGAGTTTTCGTAATTCATTCGAGTATTGCTGAATCGATTTATGTGATTGTTATTCTTTTGTTTTCCTTTTGTTTTTTTTTATACGTTTTTCCTTCGTATTTGGTTACTAATGTCGTGATGGCCTAGTGGTTAAGGCGCCCGCCTCTCATGCAAGAGGTTGTGGGTCGAACCGGGCAAGTACCAATGTGACTATTTCAATTCATAATTATGTACTTTCTAAAGTTTATCTTGGACATCACTGACATCCCGTGCCTCGGAAAGCACGTAAAGCTGTTGGTCCCGGTTGTCATTCGTAGAACTTTGACAGTCGTTACTGGTTAGCCAGAAACTCTGACCAGTCTAACCAAGAGGTATCGTGTCGCCCAGTTACTGGGTTGTGGAGGTCAGATAGGCAGTCATTCCACGTAAAACACCGGTATCCAGCTGAATCCGGTTAGGCTGAAAGCCGACCCCAACATAGTTGGGAAAAGGCTAGAGAGATGATGATGTATAGATTTGCTGTTTTCCGCATTTTCATCTCGATTTTGGTTTCAGCTCAGCTCCTATTGATCGTAGCTTAACGTTATGTGATATTGCAAACAAGGCCTAGCCTTAAACAATTTTTATTGTTTAAACAATCAAATACCTATTCAACTCTGTTATATAAAATCTTTTTCATCAAATATAATCAAATCAAATATACCTAAATGAAATTTCATTGCACGAACGAAACGTTTGCAACCATAATACATTGAATTAAGGTTTTTTACTGCAAGAATAGCCAGTTTCTATAGTGACCTTTCGTTTTTATAATACATATAAAATAGCTCCTGACTGTATCTGTGAAGGTCATTTTGACCCAAACATTCTACCCTATAAATAGGATTCTATAATAAACTGTTTGTGACTGACAGAGGTATGTTGCTAAGTAGTAAGTGGATTAGGATATATTTTGCATTTAATTTTCCTATTTATGACTTGTTTAAACTCCATTGATTGAAATAAAAACTACTTAATAATACTGCTTTTGGGCTGCCCCTCAGAGACGCGAAAAAGGGCGGCCGAATTATTTTAAATGGAACTTTATTTATCCATTTTACATTTCATTTCCTTCGTGTCATTTCGTGAGTGTCGTGATGGCCCAGTGGATAAGGCGCCCGCCTCCCGTGTAAGAGGTTGTGGGTTCGAATCCGGGCAAGTACCAATGTAACTTTTTCAATTCATATGTACTTTCTAAAGTTTATCTTAGACATCACTGACATCCCGTGCCTCGGAAAGCACGTAAAGCCGTTGGTTCCGGTTGTTATTCGTAGAACTTTGACAGTCGTTACTGGTTAGCCAGAAACTATGACCAGTCTAACCAAGAGGTATCGTTTCGCCCAGTTACTGGGTTGTGGAGGTTAGATAGGCAGTCGCTCCACGTAAAACACCGGTATCCAGCTGAATCCGGTTAGGCTGGCAGCCGACTCCAACACGATTGGGAAAAGGCTAGGGAGATGATGACATTTCATTTACTTCAGCGATAAACAGAAAATTTGCGAAGTTAAAAAAGCAGAGTTATTTTAATTTCTCTATTTCATTTTTATTCCGGCGTCGAAATGGCAAGCAAGCATAAAATTTAATATGCTTTAAATAAAATTACCTTGAACGAAATGATTTCCGACAAAAACTCAAGACGGAGGTTATGACGCAAACTTCATTAAGGCGAAGTGCCTTGTATATTGTATAATCGAGTTACTGACGACTTGAGTACAATATTTATTTGGACACAGAGACTGAATTTCCACATTTTATTTGCTGTATTTTTTGGGGTTTCGTATTAAAATGGTACAAAAGAAAACCTTATAATTTCGTAAAGTCTGTTCGTCCGTCCGTCTCGGCTTACCGTTCAAACGGTTAGTGCTAGAAAGGTGAAACTCTACACGGATATGTGATTTTGACCCCAACCATTCTACCCTATGAACAGGATTCTAAAATAAACTGTATCATTAGTCAGATGTAGCACTTTAAGCCGTTGGTCCCGGTTGTCATTCGTAAAACTTTGACAGTCGTTACGGGTATTCAGAAACTAGATAGTCTCACCAGTGTAACCAAAGGGTGTATTGCCCAGTTATTGGGTTGTGAGGGTCTGATAGGCAGTCGCTTTACGTAAAACACTGGTCTAGCTGAATTCGGTTCGGCTGGAAGCCGACCCCAACGTAGTTGGAAAAAGGCTAGGGAGATGATGATTAGTCAGATGTAGTATCTTAAGACAGATCGTTTAAAAACATTGGTAGCACAGGTTGCTAGAACGATATTTTGATTTAGTTAACCGTTCCAGAGATATTCTATTTAAAAGTGCATTTATTTGTTAAAATAGGACGTGCCCGCTCTCTCTTAAAGCTTATCGCGGGCTCTAAAAAAACTGACTAAAATCGTACACCTAATTAATTTTGAAAGAAAACTATAACGAATTATGCTTATAAGTCCACTTGAGAAACGAAATAATGTCAAATCTCGAAAGCAACAATTAATACGAAAGGTGCCTGCCGGGGTTGCGGAATGTTTATAATAGTTACCGTGACCCTGGAACATAAAGGGCAATCGAAGGAACATGAGTGGGTTTTAGTCAGTAAAAGTCTGACACGCCCTCCCGCCGCACCCAGGACGGGAGCAGTCATTTGATGATTTTCCACTCACCAAAAAAATAAAAAAAATAAAAATGCGAAAGGTTAAACTATTCCATGCGTGGCCTGACAGGCACTTGGTAAATTTTAATTTAGACACACGATTCATTGAACTAGATATTTTTTTAAACCTTGACGCAAAAAAGGTGTGTATGTCTGTTTGTTGGTTAGACTGTCTGTGGCACTGTGGTGCTAAACCTACTTTTAAATAAAAAAAAACATTATCCAAAACGGTTCACCCGTTTTAGAACTGCGGTGCCCCAGATATACAGACAGACACACACAGCGGTCATACTTATACACTACTCTTTTTGCATCACCAAAAGCGTTATATAACAGAGATATGTTAAAATTTCCACATTTCCTACTTCGCCTTAACAGCGACCCATACATTTTCTATAGGTGTACCGTTAAAATGAAGGACGATTCTAAACTTGGAATATAAACGATGGGTCGCAGGAAAATCGATAAGACTCGACGGTGCAGGCATACACCATGAATTTATAAAAACTGTATGGCTATGCATTGGATAGCAACAAGATGACAAAATGCCTAATATTAAGAGTTAAAGTCTAATTGTTTATTTCCATTGAACTATGAAGAAACTTTGGCACGCCAATCACGTGTAAAAATACTTAGTTGATTCTAGTCGTCCCTTCCAAAAGGTTGTTTTATGTTAAATGGGCAAGAAACTGTTTTAAAGTAAATACGGTACAATTAAATATATGATTACATTTATCTCCCTAGCCTAATCCCAACTATGTTGGGGTCAGCATGCAGCCTAACCGGATCTAGCTGGATACCAGTGTTTTACGTTAAGCGACTGCCTATCATAACCGACATCCACAACCCAGTGACTGGACGACACGATATCTCTTGACTCGAATGGTTATGTAAATTAAATACTGATACAATATCAGTGTTGTAAAATATGTACGTTAAAATATATGTGCAATCCTATAAAGGGATAAAATAAGTATTGACATTCACGTGGGTGAAGCCGCGGGCGAAAGCTAGTATATTATATAAGTATTGATACTGGATATTGCGTAAATTGAAAGCTAAAGTCAATTTATTTTCTTCAATTTATTTTCTTTCGTCAAAACATTGAACTGCTCTTCGGTCCGTTAACAAGTACAATAAAATTAATTGAATTAGGGAAGCAATAAAGCCATTGATCCTCTCTGATCGTGGCATATTTACTATACTAATAGGGTATAGAGTGAGGAAAAAGGAAATAAACCTTTGTCTGTGAAAATATAGGTATATGCTGAATAATAACTTCCGCGTATTTATCTAGAACCCTAGTGGATAATGTGCCCATCTTTCATGTAAAAAGTTGTGAATTTGATTCCGGACTAGTACTAACTGACTATATTATAAGGTGCCGTTAAATTTGTGAATTTGCTTGTAAGAGAAAATTAAATATTCGCTGTTTTGTTACAACTTGATTTTAAAAACCGTCGAGCATTATTGTTTATCCAAGCAAACGTACGAGCGTGAGGGAGCAAGACCGGCGACTTGTAGGACAGATATTTCAACTAAGAGTGAACGTAAGGCAGAAAGAAATGTTACAGGTATAGGCTCACTTTCCGTGAGCATTAGCACGAATGTAACATTGTAATAATATAAATGCTCGCGCAAATATTTAAGTGTATACGCACCTTTCGAATTCACAGACATCGGTTCAGGAAAAACATCGTAGGAAAACCTGGGCTTAAAATAAACACAAATTCAAAATTCCCAATCTGTTTGAGCAAGCAGGATGACCAGTGCCTTCTCTGTATAAGAAAAGGTTTTCGCCCTGCAGTGGTTCAGTAATAAGCTGATATTATTATTTTGCTAGTCCCAACAGCCGCCGTGATCAGAATTCGGTCAGCATATTATTTTATCCCACTTCTGATACAAGGAAAACTCTTCAAAATTCCCCTCACACTTATGTAGGGCCCTTTTCTAAGGGAAAACGGTAAAGTTAACTGAGTACGTCTATACTGGAAATTGGACTCGTCTGTTAACCGGTACGATCACGTGCGACCAGTAATTGCGAGTGTTTGGGCTCATCGCTGGCGTATAACTGCCAAGTTTGTGTGCAATAAAGATTTTTTGGGTGAAGTTATAGGTTTTTATATGTTTTTTTGGGTATTTAGTCTGAACGGCCAAAACCGAATGGCCCGCGGGCTATTCGACCGTAAACAAAAATCGCCTACGTTCCAAAGGACTAGTCGCATACATTGTAATAGTCGCTTAGTTTATGAATTTTAACTATTTAAATATTTAATTATTTGAAATCACCTAAATAATAGTAATGAAATACAAATTTATAAAATTAAGATAGGGTAAAATACGATAAGATAATTTATTTCGCAAAATATGTTAAATAAATGTAATTTTGTAATTTATTGTGTGTGAAATTGTAAATTCAGATACAAACTATTTGTTCATGAATTTATGATAATATTAATTGATGTTTGACTATGACTAAGAATAATCTTTTCTGTTTGTAAAGTGGCCTTTTTAAAAACAAACAATATTGTGTAATACATGATATTATTATGTAACATAACAATGCGAAGCAGTAACCAAAGATGTAAATTAACGCAGCTGAGATTTCAGGAGACAATGCAGGTTAAAATTAGAACAAAAATGTAATCTCTTTGTTTTGGTTTCAAATGTAAACTAGGTTTTATAAACTCTAATAAAATAAATCGTGAGGTGCATAAAAACAGTACAGCGAATCAAAAATTACACACAGGTTATACTGTAACCTAGTTAGGAGATCAGAACTGCATCCATAATAATTGTAGCATGTCTGTAATTTTACTATTTTATATAACAAATACCCATGTACTGCAATACTGGTTCAATAAAGATTTGTGTTATTATTATTATAAAAATTAAAAAACAGTAATAAAAATATACTACCTACTAACTTGAAATGTGCCACTACCGTGCACCCAAACGTTTTCTTACTTATCGAAATGGCTAACGATGAATGTAGTTTCATCTCAGTAATGGCCTCCAGACTGATCTATAGATATTACGAGTTTTGCATGTTTACGGTTTTTAAGCTACTCCAACGATTTTCTATGCGGAGTATGCGATTTTTTTCACTTTTCAATTGAAAAAAATTGTTATAGGGTCCACAATATGTTGCGGGTTGCTCAAAAGAGATACCGTGGCCTTGGACTCAAAGGTTAAGAGGGAACATGAATGGATTTTAGTCAGTAGAAGTCTGACACTCCCTTCCGCTCCGTCCAGAGCGGGAGGAGTCATTTGATTCTCATTCCAAAAAAGGGGTCAACAATATATGTAACTAGCTTCTGCCCGCGGCTTTGCTCGCGTTAGAAAAAGACAAAAAGTAGCCTATGTTACTCTCCATCCCTTCAACTATCTCCACTTAAAAAATCACGTCAATCCTTCGCTCCGTTTTGCAGTGAAAGAAAGACAAACAGACAGACAGACAGACAGACACACTTTCCCATTTATAATATTATAGTATATGGTATAGTATATAGTATGGATATTTTAATTAACGGGCCTGTTGGTCCAGTGGTTAGTGACCTGCTAAGCCGGAGGTCGTGAGATTGATTTTCATCCAGGAGAAACATTGTGTGATTAGTATAATTGTTTGTAATGTGTCGGGGAGTGATTTATCTATAATTAGTGCCTGTGCCTATATGTATTTTTTTGGTGAGTGGGAAATCATCCAATGACTGCTCCCGTCTTGGGTGCGGCGGGAGGGCAGGTGTCAGACTCTTACTGACTAAAACCCACTCATGTTCTTTCGATTGGCATTTATGTTCCAGCGTCACGGTAACTATTATAAACATTCTGCAACCCCGTGCCTATATGTATTTATAAATTAAATAAGTATGTATATCAGTCGGCAGGTATTCAGGTAACCATAGTTTCAGCAAACTAAACAGTAGTTTGGGATCAAATGACCGTGTGTACAGAATGTTTTATTATTTTTATTTGATAAATCTAATAACAATATATACGATGTGTTTGTTTAAAACATAAAGTAAAATAATCTTTATTTCAGACTAGTACTACATCAGTGTTTAGTTACCTTGTTTTCTTTTTTCCAATTTACGTTGTTAATAGATACCACCTACACATAAAAAGTTAAATAAACAAAAAACAAAAGTCGAAAAAATAATACATCACTTTCTGACAATGTATTCGTTAAAACAGCGCAGGCGTAAACAAACGTTCTCAGTAATAATATAATAATACAATTTATCTCAATTCCCATTTTTTTACAAATCAATAAGGCTGGAGTTGACAAGTCATAATGGATTTCAGATTCCGGTATCTTCGTGGAACAAAAAGCTTTTAATGTTTTGCGGAGAAGTCTCAATTTAGCTTAATGTAAATAATAAAGTGTACTTCTTTGCGATTTTTGTGGTAGAAAACACGGTTTTTATTTTAATAATCAAGTAGATAAATTATCATGTCGTCGGCCTAGTGCTTAAGGCACCCGCCTCTTGTGTAAGTGGTTGTAGATTCGAATAATGGGCAAGTACCAATGTGGCTCTTTCAATTAATTATGTAAATTTCAAGGTTAATCTTGGACAACACTGCGTTGAAAATCACGTAAAGCCGTTGATTTCAGTTGTCATTCGTAGAACTTTTACAGTCAATACGGGTAGTCAGAAGCCAGACAGTCTGAACAGTCCAACCAAGGATATCGTCTCCCCCAGTAACTGGATACTGAAGGTCTGATAGGCGGTCGCTTCGCGTAAAACACTGGTATCCAGCTAAATCCAGTGAGGTTGGAAGCCGGCCCAAAACCCGTTATATATTTTAATAAGCTAGTAGATGTGCTAGTAATGATAATAATATTTATTTTGTTAATTGGTTAAATATAATACTTCAACATGTCAGTGTTTTTTGCTCAGAAAACAATACTGAATGGTTTGAAATAAGCTTAGAGGTCAATTTTTCAACTTTATTGGTAAGATCATGCGATGACAATTTAGGTTAATGACCAAGATTCTCTTGATGAGAATAGTAAACAGAGTTGTGTGAAATCAGAGTGAAATCCTCTAGTTCAACTATACATACAGATTACAACGGTACTTATGAGAATACGACTTTTAAGACCAGATTTGCCCCTAGTATCTGGTCTGCAAGAGTCGATGATGACTTACTAATGAAGTAAACATGCACAATAATCGTACTACTAGCAATCAGTATCGAACCAATAGCAAACATAAATAATAAGATTCCATTAGCGTACTAAATAACTTCCTTAACTGATAAATGTTAGAATTTACCCTTAAAACGGGTAGACACGCACATGATTTATTATTTAATCTGTGGAAACGAGGAAGCGCCTGCTTTCATAAGTGTAACAACATTTTACGCGAAACAAGATATAAAATGAACAAACTGTTCCAACTTGGTGGTTTGAAAAAAGAACAATGTTATTCTTGAGTTTATTTGAAAAAGGAACGCCTTGTTTTTGTTTGAATTCGGAACGCTCTTTTGGCGGTTTTTCGATGTGATTTGACTTTTAAAAGGTTTTAATTTAAAAGTTTGTTATTAACTTTTAAGTTGGGAAAGGTGATATTGGAATTTTCTATTAAGAATTTCTCAAAAGCCTGGAGTTTGAAAGTAGTGAAACCGTGACGCTTCAGTGAACACGGAAAAGTCGTTGGTCGAACTTCTGGTATCTCTCCAGTTGTATCGGATTTCTGTCCGTAAAAGAGAGGGCACCTGTGTTAATTCAAGACTAAGCTTCACACGGGTGTTACGAACCTTTGAACTCTTCGTCTCTTTTGTACTATAATATCTATTTTATCTATTTATGATATGGTAAAATGACTGACTGTTGATACCTATATCAACGCACAGCCCAAACCGCTGGTCCTAGAGTCATAAAATTTGCAGGGCGTGTTCTTTGTAAGCGTAGGTAACAATTAAGAAAGGATTTGTGAACATTGCAATCCCAAAAGAGTTAACTAAATGACGTCTTACGCATTTCAGCATTTCAGACTAAGTTTAACTAGTCAAATCTAGAATCGCAAAAACTTCCAAGTGTGACTATAAAATTACACTTTTTTAACAGAAAAATGTCTTTTGTTACAGAAAATTCATCCCTCTACACATAATAGAAGAAGACAGTTACGAGAAGGATGTACTCTTCTACGTTAACCTCGGCGACCCGGAGTTACTTGGGGGTAAGAAATAGTTTTTTTAATTATTTATAAATCTTTTTGTATACAACTGTACATAAATCTTTCGTACAAGATGAACAATGGTAATGATTACTTATATATAGTAAGAGTTACAATTTACTTTTGCATGACTTAGTTAATATTAGCATTTTTACACTTTCTTAATGGCTTATTGGACGATTCGCACGAATTTAACTCGCACAAAACGTGCGAATCGACTCCTTTAAAAAAATATTATTTTTCTGTAGTCGATTCGCACAAAGTTCATTTATTGGCGTGCGAATCGACACCTTCACAAATATGTAGTAGGCTATTCGCACACATATTGTTTTTTTTTTGTTAAGAAATGCAGTTAAGATAAAGTACACTTGAGTACAGAAGTAGTAAGGTCAAATGTGCTTTACTCGTAATAGATAGAAAATGGGGTGCCTGGACAGAAAACCTCCTCGTGTGCCCGAGGGTTGGAGTTCGCTTATGGATTCTTTGGGCTGGTGCACTTTGGAAGGTGGGCAACGACTCGTCACTGAGTACGGTGTGCCTAGGGGGTCTCGTTGCCTGCCTGCGAATGTTCTGTCGCGAGGGACTTCACCACCTGTCCCTCTGAATGTAGCAGAGGGCAGTGTGCGTTGGAGTCGGGGAACGGGCGTGCATTCACCCTGGCCGCAGAGCAGGCAGTTGGGGGTCGTCACCTCCTCCTGTCACCGTTGTTCTCGTAGCCCCGAAGATTGTTACGTTCATGTCTCTGACTTTCGCCGGGAGTCGAGGGCCTTGGCTTAACCGCCCGGGCCGCGAGGAAGACAATACCTCTATAAAAAATTACCAAGTTCTGGTGCGTGGCGAAGATACGAATGGCTGAGGAGTAGTGTCATTAATAACTTGCGTTTGCAGTTATGGATTGCGCATCAGTCTCTAGCGCACTCCCAGCCAGGAAACTGGTGGACCCTCTGGTTGGGTTATAAATGTACTCTTGCCCATGGACGGGGGGTTACCCTGGGTGTACTTGACCCCGGAACATAAAGGGCAACCTTAGGAACATGAGTGGGTTTTAGTCAGTAAAAGTCTGACAGGCCCTCCTGCCGCACCCAGGACGGGAGAAGTCATTTGATGATTTCCCACTTCCCAAAAAATAGATAATAGATAGAAAATAAAAACACAATCTACTACACACATCAACATAGTCTAGGGATATTTCAAAAACAAATAACTAAAATTCTATTAACATTTTATTAAGACACCCACACATTAAAATAAACCTTGTTTAATATCCTATCTAATCTGATAATAAACTTTTAGATGAAGATACATTAAAAAAAAACTTAGAAGAAGAGGAAAACTCTGATAAAATTTCAATCTTAACTTTATTTTTGAAACATCAAAACCTCAACAAAACAACTATATCTATACTAATATTATAAAGAGTTAAAATTCGTAAGTTTGTAAGTTTGTATGTAGGGGGTATATACTGGAACTACTGGTCCGATTTGAAAAATTTCTTCAGGGTTAGATAGCCCATTTATCGAGGAATGCTATAGGCTATATGCCATCACGCTACGACCCACGGGAGCGGAGCAGTAACGAAAAATGCGGGTGAAACCGCAGGGGACAGCTAGTTTTTTATAAAAATTGTTGAAAACTTAAAATTAATAATTCGTGGATCCACCTGAGACTCTCCTGACACATCTGCAGCGGATCTGCATACTCAAAACAAGGGTGTCAATATCAAGTTTTTTTTTAATTTACCTTTATCTAAAAGTTTATTATCAGATTAGATAGGATATCAAACAAGTTTTATTTTAATGTGTAGGTGTCTTAACAAAAAGTTAATAGAATTTTAGTTATTTAAGTTTAATTGAAATATCCCTAGACCATGTTGATGTGTGTAGATTGTGCTTTTACTTTCTATCTATTACCAGTAAAACACATTTGCCCTTACTACTTCTGTACTCAAGTATACTTTATCCTAACTGCATTTTATTAAAAACCATATGTGTGCGAATAGCCTACTACATATTTGTGAAGGTGTCGATTCGCACGCCAATAAATGAACTTTGTGCGAATCGACTACAGAAAAATAATATTTTTTTAAAGGAGTCGATTCGCACGTTTTGTGCGAGTTAAATTCGTGCGAATCGTCCAATAAGCCTTCTTAATAGATATTTTCTTTTTTATTGATATATTCTTTTATAAAAGAGATATAGATATTAGAGAAATATTTTGAGAAATATTTTTTTACATACACAATTAGCTAAGTAATAATGATTATTGTATCTTGAATTTGGTTTCAGAATAGTTTTAGTTACGACGTTTATAAATAATATTGTACCTATACCAATATTTATCTAGTAATCTTAGTATGAGTAGTTTTTAGATTCTACGGAAGCAAAACAGCATTAATTTCGAGCACTTTTCATTGAACTTAATAATTAAGTAAAACTCAAAAAAATAGAGTCCGAAATTGCTTAATTGCTTGTAAGATAATAAGAATCCTGCGAGTCCCGATATCCTGCATACAATTTTGAACTCTGATAGTTATATATTTCAGTTAATTAAGGAATGAAAATTGCTTGAGTTAATTGCTTTGTTTCCGTTTTACCTTAAGGTGCGTTTAGACGGGCCATAATTTTACTACAATATGTTGCTGCAATATTTGCGAATATGGCTGCTTTTACGCTTTGTATTCACTGAGAAACACTTTAATAAGCAAAATTTATTTATTTGGGACATAAAATTAATGTTTCCAATTCCTTTGTACCTTACGTACTTAATATTAATATTTCGTTCGTATTTCTTGAGAACTTAATGTGTTCCGTCGCTGACGTAGAACAGAAAATCATCATTATCGATCTAAATAAACCATGGTCTGACTATTAGTCCGGACAGCAAAATCAACATCAATAAGCCAATAATTTCTGTAAATATTAACACGATAATTCAGAAACTTTCTACCTGCAACATTGTTGCTCAGTGAATACGTAACTTTATAAAAAACATGGCGGACCATTTATTGCAGCCACACATTGCCGTGATAGTATGACTCGTGTAAGAACACCATTAGATATACATTTCAAATGAATATTCTGATAGACATTTCATTAATTTGAATTGCAAAAATTAGGGAACTGTGGTTTGGCCTGTCAATTTGGATCGCGATAAAATAAATGAAGAATGGAGGACTTTTAAAGACAAAAATATCGGGTCTTCGCAATTTTAATTCTTTTGAATCGATATAAAAAAGAGATGGATCGCACTGATTGCGATATTTAATTTCGTTTTGTAACTGTTTGTTTCAAAAAAGATTGATTCGTTTTTGTTTCACTAAATTGAAAAATAAAAATTGGTATCATTTTGTTTTGTCGTTAATGTTTGGAGTTTTTCGTAACCATGGAATCTTTCGTCCCAATTGAAAATAGGATTCAAAAACCATTCATTTATTTGGGACGTACATAGAACTGAATAGTTGGAAAGTAATGTTTTGAAATATATAACCTATTAGCTTTTTCGCTCGCGTTAGAAAGAGTTAAAAATGTCACTCTCCATCCCATCAACTATCTCCACTTAAAAAATCACGTCAATTCGTCGCTTCGTTTTGCCGTGAAAAACGGACCAACAGACAGACACACATACTTTCCCATTTATAATATTAGTGTGGGTATTTTTGTAAAGTTTCAACGAAATCCGTTCAGAGGGCCTAGACAAGTGGCATTGTAGAATAGTATCGAAAACGAATAGATTGTCAAATGTATGGAATTGACATAAGCTTTCGCTAAACAATTTGACATTTCCATACATTTGACATCTCCATACATTTGACATCTCCATACATTTGACAATCTATTCGTTTGAGCTATCTATTCTACAATGCCACTTGTTTAGGGGGGCAGTACTTTTAGCGTGATGAATCACAAAACATACCATCCATTACCACAAATCATTTAATCAATAATAGGATAAGTTCTCATATTACTCTTGATACCGAATATAATCCAATTTTACAGGCCAAATTTGATTATTAGTAAATATTAGATTTTAGAGCATGTTTACAATATTAATAATTATTCAAATTTATTAGAATAGCATGAACATTATTTAGGTATCATGTTGTTAGCATGTTAGGCATTTTGTTAATAAATTTAGATTTTACTAATTTTCCACTACTTGATATAAAGGAATTTTAATAAATAGAAGAATAGTTACTTTATAAATATTATTTACAGTTTGGTTACATTTTGACATAACTTATATGAACTTTATTAAAAGTCATTCAGACGTTGAAATGAGACCGAACTGAAAAATACACAGCAAAATAAAGAAATAAGAAATAATATTAAAAAAAAAACTAGTCGCAATTAATCCTTTCAATATTAATATAACTTGCTGTGTGTTGCCATAGAATGCATTAATAAAAAACTAGATATTACAATCAGCGTAGACAGAAAGACAAAATTCTTGAGCAGTTTCATTCATTAATTAAAAATTAAGCAAATCACTTCTACAATCAAGTAGAAAATAGCATTATCTTGTATAAACTACAGTCAACTGTATTAACCATTAATGTAAAAGGCATAGAGTCTATAATTGTCTCATTGCATGGCGTGTCTTTGGTCTCGTCTCATACAGAGAAGGCACGAACTTTGTATTCACAATGCTTGCTGAAGGCGGATTAGCGATATTAGATTTTTACAAAATAAGGTTTTACAATATAGAGTCGATAACACAGCGTTATTATCGAACAGTAGTTCTACAGTACAAGTTTCTGTAAATAATTTATATGAAATATGTCTCCCTTAGCTGTCTCCGAAAGAATTGACAGTGACATAATATCAGCCTTTTCCCAACTACGTTGGGGTCGGCTTCCAGCCTAACCGGATTCAGCTGGATATCGGTGTTTTACGTGAAGCGACTGCCTATCAGACCTCCACAACCCAGGTAACTGGGCGACACGATACCCTTTGGTTAGACTGGTCAGACTTTCTGGCTTTACCAGTAACGACTGTCAAAGTTCTACGAATGACAACCGGGACCAACGGCTTTACGTGCTTTTCGAGGCACGGGATGTCAGTGATGTACAAGATAATCTTTGGGAAGTACATATGAATTGAAAAAGTCACATTGGTACTTGCCCGGATTCAAACCCACAAACTCCCACACGAGAGGCGGGCGCCTTATCCACTGTGCCATCACGACTCTCGCATAATATACAAGAAATAAAAATCATACGACCACTAAATCCTCTGAGCAGTTAACCAACAGCTACATATACATAGCCAACTTTTCTATTTGATTAAGTAGAAAAGTTAGCAATCCGATTGGTTAGTGTCACAATATTTTTACACTAACACTAACGAGTTTATTTGTATAACAACTCGTGGTAAAGATTTTTTTTTATTCTCGATATTAAGGAAGCATTGACGCCTATATCTAGTAGTCTATAAATTCAAGTTTTTTCTCGATGTTTTCCTTTACCAATGTCAGTGATAGCCAAGACTTCGAAAGTGCATATAAATTGAAAATTTAGCATTGGTATCGAGACTTGTGCACGAAATACGGACGTGCGGTGTGGTTGAACAGAATGCTGTTTTGTATTTTGATGTAAAACCCATTTAGAGCGAGCGCACTTCTATTGTTTACTTAAATAAAGGAAACAATGTGGTAGATATATTGACATTATGATTTGTCGTAAAATTTTGACAAAACCAATAAGGCGCTGTCCATAGCGAACACCTTGTACAAGTCTAGATTTTCGTCGCAAAGTTAGCCGAATCTATACATACCACAAGCCAGAAAAAAATACAGTGCATAGTCTAATATATAAAGAAAAGACTTACATAAAAACAATTTACAAATGTGGTCTAGTACTACGAAAAAAAAAACGTTCAAAAAGATCACGAAAAAAAGAGTTATCGTCTCGAAATTCTCAATTTTTTCAGCACCACCGCGAATAGCTACTTACCGTACAAGAAATGAGAGATACCGCTCGAATAATGATACCGCTCGGATAATGCGATTACCAATAATGATGTTTAATACAAAGTATCTAAGTTATTAAGTACCAATGCGACTGACAATTCATATGTAACTTCGAATTTATTAATATTGTATTTCTCGTGGGTGACAAAAAAAACTGTAAAACGGTATCCATAATCGACAAATAGCCAATGTCAACTCTTCACGTAGACCAAGTTATGTTTATCTAAAACATCACTGACATCGGTGAAGGATCGTAAGAAAACCCGAACTTATTTATATATAAGTCTAAAACTAATACGTTTGAAACAAGCATGGCCATTGCTCATGCCTTCTCTGTACCAAAAGAGACCTTTCTCTTGCCATGAGAGAGTAAAAAGCTATAGAAAAAAAAGTATTTGTAGTAAAAAAAACTGTTCAAAGAAATTCCATTTCTGTCTACACTGTCCTAGCCCCCATCGCTTATTCTTCCTTTTGTTTGTGCATGATAATAACCTATCTCTGCAGAGGTGTTTGAAACATACCTCCCCGACGCGGCGGCACCGGTGTCGGTACAATTTTCCCCCGGTAAGTGATAGCGACGCAATTTGCGTAATGGACTCAACGGTTTGAAGCATTTTGTTAAAGAAAATGTAGGTCGGTTTTGAAGGGTAAATATGGATTACATTACTAGCTGTTTCAATTTCGTACAAATTTTCGACCACGAAAACAGCCTATTTAGTATCACTCTACGTCTTAAAAATAACTAGTGAACAAAGTAAGTTTATTTACATATATTTTTAGTATAAACATATACTATAATTATCCTAACTTCAGAAAAAAAAACAGGTTTCTATGTATATAAAGATTTTACTGATATACCACCATAGATAGCCGTCATTTTGAAAATTCAACCAGTGTTGTTTTTTTATAGGCACTGTATTTGCCTAACATTCTTCATTTTTTTTAAGCTTTGACTGCTGGTCCTTATACAACTACTAGCTTTTGCTCGCGGCTTCGCTCGCGTTAGATAGAGACAAAAACTAGCCTATGTTACTCTCCATCCCTTCAACTATCTCAACTTAAAAAATCACGTCAATTCGTCGCTCCGTTTTGCCGTGAAAGAAAGACAAACATACAGACAGACAGACACACTTTCCCATTTATAATATTAGTATGGATTTATAACATCTTTAATTCAGAAGCCAGAGGGTCTAAGGCAGTATAACACAAACGACCCTGAAGGTTCTTAAACTATGCTTTTCTAAATACTTCCTTCAAACTCTATTTGTTTATTTTCAAAATAACATTATAATTTAACAAGTAAAATAGGCTATAGAGAACGTCTATCTAACAAAAGGTTGTTTTGTATGAAAAATAATAGGCCAGAAACTCCATACTTACTCTTATAAAATTTATTACAATTATGACTTCAACAGCATAATCCAATAAATTTTCCATTCATTACGAAACTTGCATTGTAAACATGACCATTATTATTAATTTTGCAACGTTGTGTCCATTACCATTTTGTCACTAGAATGGATTGGCGACATAGGCACTCAAGAGGCAGCTAATATTAATTAACTGTGATTGCATTTGTGTTTGTCTGTTCTGTGTAAGGCGTTAATATACATAGGTATTATATGTTTTAAGGGGTTTTTGTACTCATGAGTACAAATTTTGACTATGGGTTTACCATTGAAAAGTGACAAAAAAACTCAGGGATGACGATGAAAATTTTCTCAAAATGCAATTCTACGATATTTTAGAAAAGTTCGTAGTATCAGTCACTTAAAACTTTTCTAAGGATTTTTACAAATAAAATAATTTTTACTTAAAATAAAAGTTTTTACGTATTAAAGCTATGAAAAATATTTTAATGGTGAAGAAGCCCGCTCTGGGCTACTAGCGTACTTATTTCTGTCGCAAAGAAATCTGTATTACTTTTTACACATTGGTCCTTGTAAAAATTAACTTATCGTTTTTTATTTTATTTGTTAATTTTTGAGGTTAATGATTGGGGAGATTGTTATTGCGATTTAATAATAAATTGTAGAATTTGATGTTAGCTTTATTTTGATTTTCAGAAAATTGTTCGCATTAATGAGTACAAAGACCTTTTAAAATATTTAGAGTACAAAAATATTAACGCCTTTAATACTAACTTCATTATACACCTTCCAATTTACTAAAAAAAAACATAAGATAGATCGCCAGAAAAAAATAAGATTGCCTAATGGTCCGAGATATCGGTTCACGATTGCTATATCCGACTTCCTCAAATTTCCAACTCAACAACTTCTTTCTATATAGATAATGGATTTCTGAATACGAGAAAAAATGATTTGGAAAATGATCTTTAAGAGAAATATATTATTTTTAATAAAGCTTTTGGCGTGGCTTATTTTAAATCGCGTTCGAATTTTCTGTGGAAAATCGAGCCGCAAATGGGGTACTTTGTGTCTTTCAAACTGTAGTTCTCACTATATTCAGTTCTTCTAACAAATGTTTAAAGTTCAAAGTTGTGTAACGGCGTGTCTTTCATATGGTGTATTCCTGATGACCCCATTGACAATGTTCCCATTATGGGTACAAAAGTAATTCTTAAAAAAAAACCTGTTTTTCGTTTTGGGGACAATTTATGAGTTCTCCTTATAAGCCAAAGCACTTATTATGATCCTAGTACAAGCCGATCAGATAAAATTACAAATACTTATAATATTAAATACCTATATAATAGCCATAGACGCAACTTTGATTCTTTGATAGTGGCAAAAATCTGTCAAGCTTAACTTAATTATAAACTACACAATACAGTAGGCCCGCGGTAATCAGCGCCTCTAATTCGACACGCATATCACTGATTGTACCTAATTATTGGACGTTCAAATACATTATTTGGCTTGCAATTTGTCAATTAAGAGTACTCAAATTCTGGACTAAAAAAGCTCTTAGTACTCAGTAGTTTATAGTCTGACAAATTCTATTATCCGGCCCTGAAAAACGATTTTTGAATTAATGCGAGTCCACTGTTTACACACGAATCCAAATCTGGATTTACGTAAATTCAACCATTGAATAGGCATGATTTTCTCATAAATCTGCATATAAAATTAATAAAGAGATTAGTGCGGGTCAATACATTGGAAAACAAACTCTCCAGCTTTATTATATTAGTAAATAAATAAAATAAAATACATTGGAAGGTGTATAATATTAATATAATAATATAAATTATACAGGGTACGTAATTCGTGAGCTTGTAAAAAAAATATGTTTTGACTAGCTGTACGACTTTACTGTGCACCTCGCGCTGTGACGTAACGCTGTCGGAATGCTCTCGCTACTAAACGAACGAGGCGAACACGGGGCGCCGCGCAGGGAAGCGGGAGAGGTGTCGCATTCCAGCGAGGTGCACAGATAAGTCGTACGAGTTGTTAATATCATTAAATTGTTTTTGTTTTGTCTGCGTCTCACATTGCTTGTATATAATTAGTTGGATGTTTCTGCATGTTTGTTTGTTCGTAGATTTGTTTGTAGTGTAGCTTACAGGTGTTTGTGTTATTTTTAAGCTATTAAAGGAACTTAAATGACTTCATATAAGTGTGAATATTTACTGTACAATGCACGATATTACCTCGCAATGCAAAACTTTATTTTATTTTATTTATATCACAGTTTGTACTATGAGTAAGTGATTAAATAGGATATTATGATGCTGACATACTTTAGCAAGGTCAGGTCAGTATCAACATATTCTGATCTTCAGTTTTATTTACCTCTAAAGTTTCCCAAAAGTAACAACATATAAAATGTTCACAAACAATATATAGATTTCGCAAAAATACACCGTAAAGTCATAAAGTGCTACACTCTGCAAGAACGCGAAATTAATGTATCATTGTTATTAATCAATTAATAATCGGTTATACGGTTGAACACCACTTTTTCCACGCAGTTTTTTTCATTTATTTTTTAACTACTAACACACGGCCCAAAGCTAAGCTGAGCCTGTGTTATAGTAACCAGACAACTGTTATACAGACATATGTCATTTATGAATACATACATTATTATTATGGATAAATTATACCCGTCACAGAACAAACAATCATCACACAACGATTTGTCGTGGGGGGAAATCAAACCCACGACCTGAGGCTTAGCCGTTAGGGTCAACCACTAGACTAACAGATCAAAGAAATGTGCGTTAGTATTGATGACCACTTAAAAAATAAATTTGAAGACTAAAAAAACAATATTAAGTCCGGAAAAGATGATCCACAACGAGAACGAGTCTTCCATTTATGAAAAAAAAAACTTAATGCCTTTTGAAATCGTGTGATTATTTTTGCGCCACCCAGTTTGCTCTGTCCCAAATTCACCCCACAATACATTACTGTGCATAAATTTCAATACATCCTGCGAATTGAGTTTATTGCAGCTCCATAAAATGAAATAAAATCGCTCACAATATATCAATCGGATCCGATCAGTAATATTTTATCCGTTGGATGTCGCTTAGAGAATCTTCACACGTGCCGCGGTATTTAGTAAAGAAATCCGCTGCACATAATTATAGTATATAATTATGTCCATTAACTCGGGTACCCGAAACCAGTACATGTCTGTACAAAAACTATATAAGTTGATATCGGGAACCGGTTCTTGTACGCCGTTCAAGACATACATACTTAATAAAGTACAGCATTGAAGCACGTGCTTCAATGTACTATTCCGCTTGGAAGCCCATGGATACTTAACTAACCATAAACTACAACGCGACCTTCGAAGTCTGGAAGAAACTCTTATCCGAAGGGCAAAGTAGGTAGGATAATTCCATCAAAAACCGTAACCTCCTTCTGTTCTGTTCATCAGATCGTAAGCAGCTGGCTAAGTCATGGCTAGAAGTTGATCACTGTGTTGCTCAATTTCTCACAGGTCATGGCAATTTTAAGAGTAAACTATATTCTATCAAACTAGTTGCTTCACCTTTGTGTCAATGTTCCTCATCAAACTGTGAATCCGAACATTCTGCACATCGCCCGATAGGCAAAATATGGCATACACATCCGTACTATTGATTCGGGTATCCGAATCACGAATGGCGTACAAATCGATACAATTGCCATCGGTTACCCGAATTTTAATTAGAGCATCTAGTGCGTGTGAAAAAGCACTAACAGACTGTTAATTCAGCCAATTTGTACAATGGCTAGAAATTGGATCAATCCGTTGATTTATATTCGCTTCAGTTATGAAACTTTGCCTAGTCATATTTAGGTCAAGATCATCATCTCCCTAGTCTATTTCAATTGTATTAGGGTCGGCTTCTATTTTAACCAGATCGCAGATAAACATGGAGCGATTGCCTATCAGACCTCCACAACTCTAGAAAACAAAGTAACACGAGACCCCTTGGCTACACTGATTTTCAGACTTTCTGGCTTCTGACTGCTGGTAACTCTCTACTTTCAAAAATCAATGAGGGATAATGGGCTTTTTGTGTTTTCCAAGGCAAGGGATATTAGTAAAGTCCATGATTTTTAGAATACTTGATATCCAACACACCAAAGCTAGGACTCAAGTCTTCTATTACAATCGTGTCTCAATGACTAGTCTTAGGCCCGTATTAATAGACGTCACTCAATTCTGAGACGCACTCAAGTTTATTGCTGTCCTTATTTTTTCCCTTTAGAATGACAAGGACAGCAAGAGACTTGAGAGCGTCTCGGAGTTGAGTAACGTCTATTAATACGGGCCTTAGACTAGATATTTGTCAACTTTGACAGCTGTTTTTGTATGGGAAATGTTTCAAAAGTTTGACATTAGACGCTATACTTCAAAAATCGATCCACCGTTGCAATCGCAGACTTGAGCCCCAGATATATATCCTGCTCAAATATACTATTAAAATAACCACGGAATAGAAAAAAACTGGTTAAAGTAAAGAAAAACTGCTTAAGTGCAGGAACCTCATAATCAAATTTAATACCCATGGATACGATACGTTTGTTCATTCAAAATCGCACAACGAGGCATATATTCTATAATTATACGTTTTTTACAGACGTCAACTCTAGGCAAATACCAGCTAATCCCACGCTATTATGTTAATTATTTCTGCTTATTAGTGACAAGCACGTTTAAGCCATAGAACACGTCCACCTTTTATTTTTGTTCCGTGAAAATAACTATCTTCGCCTATTTTCCACTATGACCTGTCCCAAGGTCACGCAGTAATTGACTTTTTCGGTCACCTGACCTCAGTTAGGTAAAGGACAGTCAAATAAACCCTTCGATAGAATTGGCTGAAGATTTATTGGTTCAACACCTTTCTCTTCCATGTTGGTGACCAATAAGGGATTATGTAAGATGGGGAAGTAAACAAGATTGTGTGCTCAATGTAGGGTTGACAATGGTGCTGATTCTCTTGTTCACCATCTTTCTCTTTCCATTTCTTAAAGAAAAGGACAGAAGATACATTTTAGTTTAATCCTGTCAAATTAGACAGCGTCTGAAGAAAATTGACGTATATTTAGACGCCATGTTTTTAAATTGCGTCTAAATCATCTATGGAGTAGGTATCTAAATTTGACAGGACTTAACTAATATTTTATCTTCTGTCCTTTTCTTAATTAAATGGAAAGAGAAAGATGCACTTAACTTAAATTTACGTTAGTTTGTGAATGGGAGAATCGGCACCAATATTTTGTTTGGCTGATTACTTATTGTAAAACTAGTTGGGTCTTGCGGCTTCATCTGCGTGCTTTCTTACAAACTTTTGTCCCTTATTTAACCCTCAATAGGAAATAAAATCCAAAATTCTGAATATCCAAAACTCGGTTCTTCGTTCGCTTCTACGCCATAAAGAAAAACTACAGTGGTTTCGTGTTTTTAGTTACAATTATTATTCTGCTTTTAATACGATTTTTCTTTGGAATTGCATTATTACACAAATGTCTAAAGAACACGTCTCGTGTTATGTTTTTTTCAGCAAATATTTAGGTATATCTAACTCATGTATAGCTCTAAAATCATTGTTAGAATACAAAATTTGGAAGGATTAAGTTTAGTATGATTCGAAAGATATAAATAAATTAAGCGATTGGCAACCCTAACTAAACACTTTACGCAGAACTTCTTTTGCAAACAAAATTGAACCCTCTATTGACCCTTCTAGGGATAAAAATCGACAAATCCGTCTTCACCCAATAAGGAACGTATTTTTCAAATATTATGTTACAATCTTCGGTGGCTTAGGATCGTGTGTTTTCTGTCACTCACTCACAAAAAGATTTTTAGTAGATACACACATCAAAAGTATCTAGGGATATTTCAATTAAACCTAAACAACTAAAATTCTATTAACTTTTTGTTAAGACACCTTCACATTAAAATAAACCTTGTTTAATAGCCTATATAATCTGATAACAAACATTTAGATAAAGTTAAATTTAAAAAAAAAACTTAGAAGAAAAGGAAAAACTCAAACAAAATTTCAATCTTAACTTTATTTTTGAAACATCAAAACCTAAACAAAAAAAACTATTTTTTTTACAAAAATTGTTAAAAACATAAAATTAATAATCCTTGTATCCACTTAAGACTCTCCTGACACATCTGCAGCGGTTCTGCATACTTAAAACAAGGTGGCAATATCCTGTTGTGGAATACTGTCCCAAGTCCTATTAAGATGCAAGAAAAGCTGGTTTTCATCCTCAATATCTTCAGGGAATTTCCTAAGAGCTCTTCTCAGAAGCATATCCCAGGCATGCTCGATAGGATTTAAGTCAGGGAATTGTGCAGGCCAGTCTAATGCTTGGATATCATGCTGTTGTAACCAACTTGTGACGATACGCGCCGTATGTGGACGGGCATTGTCGTGCATTAACTGGAAATTTTGTCCCATTTGTTGTCTGTGGGGCAAGATAACAGGCTCTAGCCCCTCCTCTCGGTATTTTAGAGCAGTCATATTGCCTTGTATCCAAACGAGGTCCGTTCTACTGCCGAGACGAATTCCTGCCCATACTATAATCGTGCCACCTTGATATGCATGAACTTGTTGTGGGTGCTGCAGTAGATTCCAACGTCCAGGTTCTCTCCAAACGCGAAGTCTTCGCGAATCAGGATGAAATCCAAACCTGGATTGATCAGTGAAAAGCACAAGTGACCATTGAGAATGGTTCCAGTTTTCGTGTGCAATAGCCCATTGTAATCTTCTTCATCGATTGCCTCTCCTTAGCGCTGGTACCCAAAGTGGCCTACGAGTACGTAGGTTGACTTTATGCAGTCGTCTTCTCAAAGTTTGACCGCTTACCAACAAACCATACTCTCTCTGTAGCCTTTGAACCAATTGCATTGCCGTTACATTTGGTTGACTTCGTGCAGCATTTACTATGAATCGGTCCTGCACATGTGTTTTAATGCGTTGAGGTCCTCGGTGCCGTTCCACCACTTCCCCTGTGACACGATAACGTGACCGAAGCCTGGATATAACGCTCTGACTAGTCCTCATGGCTTCAGAAACCGCAATTTGGGACAGTATTCCACAACAGGATATTGACACCCTTGTTTTGAGTATACAGAACCGCTGCAGATGTGTCAGGAGAGTCTTAGGCTGATCCACGGATTATTAATTTTAAGTTTTCAAAATTTTTTATAATAAAAACGGTTGTTTTGTTTAGGTTTTGATGTCTCAAAAATAAAGTTTAGATTGAAATTTTGTCTGAGTTTTTTCTATTCTTCTAAGTTTTTTTTTAAACTTAACTTTATCTAAAAGTCTATTATTAGATTAGATAGGCTATTAAACAAGGTTTATTTTAATGTGTAGGTGTCTTAACAAAAAGTTAATAAAATTTTAGTTGTTTAGGTTTAATTGAAATATCCCTAGACACTTTTGATGTGTGTAGAAACCTAAAGTGAATTTTCTTGGCGTTATAGAATGTGCAATGTTTTTAATAATAAGCTGACCTGATAGACATTGTCCTTTCTTATCTATGAATATTGAATTTAGCTAATAAACTCACATGCATAAACATCCGTACTCAAAACAAACTTTGTGTGATGAGCATAATTGTTTGTTCTGTGTCTGGGTGTTATTTATCTATAATATGTATGTATTTAAAAATTATATAAGTATGTCTATCAGTTGTCTGATTACCATAACACAAGCTCTGCTTAGCTTGGGATCAGATAGCCGTGTGTAAGATGTCCCAGGATATTAAAAAAAAAAAAAAATGTCTGTACACCACACAAATATGTAATTTTAGCTGTCCCCTGCGGTTGTACCTATGTCCTTTCTTAGGCTACGGGCATTCAAAATCTCTGTACCAAATTTCATTCTAATCGGTAAAGTAGTTTTGGCGTGAAAGCGAGTCAGACAGACAGAGTTACTTTCGCATTTATAATAAAAGTATGGATGTCTCGTTCTTAAATCGACTCTACAACCTACAGCTTAGCAGACAATCGTGTAACCACTGGGCCAATCGTACCATAGCCATCCGTACTAGTCCGTACTAATATTACAAATGCGAAAGTAACTCTGTCTCTCTGTCTTTCTCTTCTTCACGTCCAAACGGATGAACCGATTTGAATGAAATTTGGTACAGATATAGTCTGGGACCTGAGAAAGGACATAGGATAGTTTTCATCCCGGAAATACCCCGGGAACGGGAACCATTACAAGTTTATAATAAAAGTATGGATGTCTCGTTCGGAAATCGACCCTACAACCTACAGCGTAGCATCAAATCGCTAAACCACGGCGCCCATCGTACCATCGCCATTTTAAATAAAGCAATAAAATTGTACCATTCCTGTTTATAGGTACCGTTATATTGAACACGAAAGGATTGAAGATTTCGATCTGGATTAAATGAATGAGATAGAAAAATCCATTTACTAGCTACTTGATAGATTGATGGGATTGCATTGGATCGAGGGGCCATTACGTTTTTCAAGCATAGTTCTTTCGCTGTATGTAATTTTGCCAGTGGTTAGGCCAGGGTGGAAAATGGAAACAGAAGATGTAGTGAGTCTCACTGTGACGCTGTATGAGACTGTATATGAGACTGAGACTTATATACTAATGCCCTTACTAATAAACACTGTGTAAAGTTATGTCATGAATAAAGCCTGTATAACCATATATGTTTTGACGTATAAACCTGTCATAACTTTATGCAGCGATTATTAGTAAGACGCTAAGATGATACGTGACTAATTGCTTATCAAAATATTATATAAATACATGATTGAAATTAACTAACCACATACGATTCCCACAACAATTATAAAAAATATCCTTTCAATTTTACTACGAAAAAAGAACAACAATTAAATAATCAAAAAACCCAACTGAAATTTTGGAAGTCGGTGGCTATGATACTGTATTATCGTATTGCCACCAACTTCCGAAATAGCAGTAAGGTTTTTGATTTTTTAATTATTATTTTTTTTATTTCTCCTTTTTTTCATAATAATATAATATACCTTATGTCACTTCGGCAACTGAGACGAATTCAATGACACCTCATATGTCGAAACCCGTTAAACGGTTTAGGCTGTAGAGCGTGCCATAGAATGAGACAAGCATACGCTCGAAAAACAGAACCCTCCTTTCGGCAGTCGGGTAAAAACAACTCATGAATTTCACTTTAACCGTTTCAAAAAAAACACCAATAAGAAACACGCCCGGCGGGGTTATTACCTATGAAACAGCAATCAGCAATATTTGCGCAGAGATCGCGCGACCACCGCGCGATAGTCAAAAAAATCGTATTATGTATGAACCGATTGCTAATCGCTCGCTGATTGTTCTAATGCACTTATTGCTACGATGACGATAAAGTAGCAATCGCTGGAACCAATTAAATATCACATTTAACAAGAAAAACTTAACTTTGCTCTTAAAAACCATACTAAATACGAAACCACCAAACGAAACATCCATATTTTAGTTAACTGATTGCTCTACAGAGGCAGCACTATCGCTAGATTGCTATTTGACATGACGTATTTTGAATTGACGTTTATATTGCTAAATTATCGCGATCGCTCGGCTTCTGCAACATACGTAATCCCAGTGCCGATCTTCATAAAAACTGAAACTTCGACCGACCATCAGCAAGAGGTCGAACCTCAATAACCCTGAATCGAAGGGACCCAACGTTAAGTTGATCTTGTAAGGAACCCACGTACCCATCTTCCTCCCTTGAATACTTTATAACGGAACCCTAAAATATGATGGCGGCATTTTATTGGAAACTTTTTAGGAAGCTCGTAAAATACGTTTTCAAAGCTCTAGGTATAAGAAACTGCGAAAAAAGTTGGGAAGTGTTTTTATTTAATCGTGTTATGGTTTTTATTTAACAGTTATGAGGTTAATATTGGGGAAAATTTTATGTACTTAAACACTCTTTTATATTTTTTAAACGGCCTTTTTTGGCTACTTTTGTGAGAAGTATATTTTTTAGTTTTTATTTCTATATATAGTATAATTATAATTTCTCCGCCGCGTCTGTTCGTCAGTCGTTTCACGGCAAGGCCATACAATCGTAATGGCGAATTTTTAGCGCATATATCATTTAAATTGTCAATATTATTGCACAAATGGTGACAACGTTACTTTTATTGATATCATTCGAGCGTCAGAAGTAATTAACTTCTAATTAAGTATAGATATAATTAATTATTGCATTGTACATCGTTTTAAGCATTACTTACCAGTACTTTATAAAGACATAAATGTCAGGCGCAATCATTATAATAAAAGCATACTATATGCAAAAAATTACTTTGGGTATTTAAGAAACAATACAAAAAGTATAATAAATCACGAAATAAAGCCAATTTCTTAAACAAAAACAAGGCAAAACAAGTAACTCATAAACGTCTCCATTCAATTCATTTATTCAGCACATTTATGAGCTTTAACAAAATAAAGATATAAGGCTATTTGTTATGCTAACACCACCTTTGAATATTAAATATAAGCCTCCATTCTGTTCCACACACCGACTCAAATATTTTTTTATCAGCGGTAACTTTACATTTTGTAGTATGTTTTTTTATGATGGCTATCCTGAATCATCATCATGTCCTTTCCTAACTATATCAGGGTCGGCTTCCAGCCTTATCAGCTAAATACCAGTGTTTCACAAGGAGCGACTGCCTATCAGGTACAACCCCGTTACCTCATAATCCAAAACACTGATTACCAGATTTTCTGGCTAAAACCTGACTCTTTGACTGAATTTTTGACATGACGATACTCAAAGATCTACGAATAATAACTGGAGCCAATAGCTTTACGTGCTCTATATTCTACGGGTAAAATTATTTTTGTGATTATATTTACGAATAGATAAACTAAGGGACGACTCATCCGCAAATTCGGATGAGCTGACCCCTTGCAATTTTTAAAGGGTAACGTTTTATTCACATGTGGAATATTTCGCTAATAAATTGTTGAATAAGTCGGATGACAGATAAAATTAGAAACTGTGAATAAATTATAACAATACTAGCTGTTTCCGCGCGGTTTTACCCGCGTTATGTTAGGTTTTTGGTTACTGCCTCGCTCCCGTGGGACATAGTGAGATATTATGTAGACTACTAGCTTCTGCCCGCGGCTTCGCTCGCGTTAGAAAGAGACAAAAAGTAGCCTATGTTTCTCTCCATCCCTTCAACTATCTCCACTTAAAAAATCACGTCAATTCGTCGCTCCGTTTTGCCGTGAAAGAAAGACAAACAGACAGACAGACAGACAGACACACTTTCCCATTTATAATATTAGTATGGATTAATATGTATTTTGACTTGACTCGCGAGGTTGTCGACCTATGGATTCAGCAGTTACTTGCCGATAGTCGTGACGATCAGTGGCATAATTGCTAAGAGCCTCGACCGACATCTGATGAGGCTCTCGCTAGGCAGTTGGTCAAGGGTCTGATACAGAAGGCGATACTCCTGGATTCCTCTCTCGGTCAGGGCTCTACCCTGACCACCGATATCTTGCACCCTGTATCTGACACCAGTGGGCTACTATTTTATTTTATTTTATTTTTAAATGCTTTTTTTTCTAACAATATTGTTGTTCGAAAATGTAAGTAATTGAAATAAATGAAATTAATATAGTAACTTACATGATTTATTGAAAGAGACACATTGGTTGCTTGGTTTCAACCCCTCAACCTCTTGTATGCCATAATTATTAAAACAATAGAAAAGTTATTGTGTCTCGCGTATATATGCGCTTCCGGCAGTCAACGGGTTAAGGATGAGAACCGGCTGTATTAACCAATGGGCTATCATGACGTTTCTTGCTTATCCTGAATCTTAATGAGAAATTAAAAAAAAGATATTAACCCAGATAAGTCTTTATATAGCCCAACTGCTTTAATTACACATTTAATGAATTTTTGGCTCTAAGGGTCTTTTGTAATCGACTTCAAAAGGACGGGTGAACGTTTTCAATTCGACAAGAATTTTTGACATGAGATAGTCTGAAATAGTTATTAAAATTGTTTAAAAAAATATCATTAAATGAAAAATCACTATATACTAATCTCTATATCACTCTAATACATGTTTCCAAGTAAAAAAAAATGCATTTTTTGTGTTTTGAAAATAATATTTTAGTAGTATTTTAACTTTTGAAGTCATTTTTGTACCTATTTAGTTAAATAATTATTGCTTCTAGAAATATATACTTAGAGCAATAAATTGCAATAATCTTTATATCTAGTAGTGGATACAATACAATATTATATATTTCATTTATAAATAGTATTTTAATAAAGAATAATAGGTAATACCACTCCATATCTTATTACCCGATTACGGATAAAAAAAATGATTTATGCTTTTGATACGTATGTATGTTTGAATGATTACATCCATGGATCTGTTCCCTCATAGCTTCAAAACTTCTTAATATAATTAGACAAATAAGGTATTGTTTTGAAGCGTCTTAATTGTCCGCCGTTTACAGACTGTAACAGGTACGTCATAGAAAATCCAAGATGGTGGTTGTCAAACGTCATAATACTGCTACAATGTTTCAAATATAAGAAGTGCAATTTGACGTTTCATACTTTACATGACGACACAACTTTGTACATGCGTAGCTCAAAAATTGACATTTATTTCTTCCGTAAAACCACGTAATTTTAAAGTTATTTTTATTTTATCACAAACTGCACAATTCTTAATCACTTAACTTACATTAAAAAAATTCAACCGAAAAAGCATATTTAAAATTAAACATAATATAGTTATTATAATTTTAATAAGTTTTTGTAAGCAAAATCGCTCGTGCTCAAGTCTTGACAAAAAATATTTTTTCTTTTAATTTGGCAACACTGGCAAGTGGGAATTTGAGAATTTCTTTCATCTAAAATTCAGAAATTTACAGTCATAAAATAAATAAATCTGTAACCTAAATCGATTATAAATTACAAAGAAATGAAATCAATATCTCGTATAAATCGGATATTGTAGTAATCGATTTTTTTAACCCAATCCCTATTCTTCAGTAGGTTAGAAGTGTCAAATTGCACTTCTTATATTTGAAACACTGTAATGTAAGATTTTTAATTGTAGTCAGTAAAATGACATTTCCAGTGTTGCAGGTTTTTAGTCCCAAATAAATAGTGATGTGGTACAATCGAGTTTTTACAATAAAAACTTAGTCGAGAATATTTTTTTATTCAATATTAAATTGCCTTTAATTACAAAAAAATATTACATGTAATACGGTAATTAAATAGAAGAAATACACGGTAGGTAGTTTAATATTAGGTACATAAAACACTGTTATATTATTTGTTTTTGGTAAGGTTCATATTTCAATCTTATTATTTAATATGGTATTTATGCAATATTTACAATAAAAAATGCTTTGATACCTAATAAAATAAAGCATGACTAAATGTGTAAGTCTATCGATTGCGGAACATCACTATTGTAGCGGGTCACCCTTTTTGGTATCAGTGACAGTTGCACTTGTCATTTTTCTGACCCGAATTAAAAATCGTACTATACTATAGTACGATTTTTAATTCGAGTCATTTTTTGAAATCAATATGGGTCCAATCAAAGGTTTTCATTATCAGTCCACCTTATATGTATACATTTGTCTTTATTAATCCCAGAACATCTTTGAAACGAAATTCTTACTTACTCTACAAAAACTGGACACGTGAAAACGAGGCATAAAGAATTAAGGTCGAGCGACATCCTCTGCACTGATTACATTATTGGTAAATTTAGTTTCCCTAAGGGTTGCAAGGGTTGAGCAAAATACTTGTAAATAAAATTACTCGAGTCCCGCTGCGATGTTGCTACTTAATATCGGGACACGATTCTGCTAAACTACATAAAAATCTGGAATTTGTGGAGTAAATGCTGACCGTAATCATCATCTCCCTAGCCTTTTCTCAACTTAGGGTCATCTTCTAGTCTAACTGGATTCATCTGGATACCACTGTTTTATCAGACCTCCAAAACATTTATTGGGTAACATGATATCCCTGTTGGTCAGACTTTTTGGGTTCCGACTATTGTCAAACGTCTTTGAACATCAACCAGGGGCCCTAGTCTGCTATTACAATCGTGTCTCAATGACCAGTCATCGGCCGGATATTTGACAACTTTGACAGTTTTTGTATGGGAAATGTGTCAAGAGTTCGACGTTACACGTCAAAAATCGATCATTGAGACACGATTGTAATAGCAGGCTAGGGCCCCAGGACTAACTGTTTCACGGCTTTCCGAAGGACGGGATGTCAGTAATGTCTAAGATAAATTTAGAAAGTATAAATTAAAAAGGCACAAGGTACTAGGCCGCAGCAATGCTCACAGAATGCAATCAACCAGTAGTGAAGAAAAAATTACAACGGGAAAATAAAACACACTTTACAAAAATATTACCAATTAAAATTTAATTTAAAAGATAGTGCTCAATTTACAAAGCACTTTTAGACTATTACAAAGATTATATGGCAACTATTCTATTACTACTATATCTAAATAGCCTTCTATCGACTGCAATACACATTTAAATTACACCTGATAGGTCCTACAGTGTACAATTCAAGTTTGGCAATGTATTAGCATCAAGCTCCCAAAAACAGTTGGGCGAAAAACCGAAGTTCATCAAACAAAATACCTGTCGTTGGTGTGTTTGGCACTCATTTATTGTATGTACCCCACGTTTGCAGTATCAGAGGTAGGTCTGTTAACCTATGGGTTATCACGACACTTAAACAATCACATAAAAAAAAAACAAAATAATTATATATACATCAATTACTGCCGAACGGCAATCAACCAATGAAGACATACTTCCATCTAAACTTCATGAAAACAAGTACATATTTACTTATTCACAAAATAATCATACCAAACTTCTCGATTACTTTTTACAAGTATCAAAAAGACGGATAATAAGCAGGCATTTAAATTCATTAATACTGTGGTTAATATGTCTCCACCTGCAAGAATTATTGTAGATAACAGATTAACGTCACACAATATAAATATCAAAGTGGCCATGTACAAGCGACGCCAGGTGCTAGTAGCAGTGTGTGCACTTTGTTGGAACTACAACATATCGAAAATACAATTACAAAATATAAACAACAATTTGCTAACAATGGAAAATACAATACAACTTCTGACATGATGTAATATACAGGATCATTTAAATCTGAATTAAACGTAAAACAAGATACGATGATTATCATTATAAAAGGCATACCCCAGGCAAACAGGGCACTTTTTAAATATTTCCTTTGTATTTGCGTGTTGAACACTTTCACAAAATCCACATAAAACATATGGCATATGACTATTAACCAATAGATTTTCACTAATAAAAAGAACACACCAACACTAAGTATGAAAAATTCTAATTTATCTATCGCCATGTCAAAAGGATAAACAAAAATATCCGTAAAAAAGTTAAATAAAATTCTCAGAAAACTTGCTAAAATTGTATTTAAAAACACATAGTTTCTGTAGTTTCGGAACTTTTTGTGCAAATACCATGATGTTACTCCATATACCAATGCAGCTAATGTCAGCGCCAACAATATTAATCTCACCGTAGCTTTATCTCCATATTTAGGTAACTTCCTATAAGAAGAATCCAAAGGTTCCACATCAATTGGATCGGGAACAGACATGATAAACACTTTCGCAGATATTTTATTCACTTTCCGAAGCGGTACAGTTCCAGTAAAAATATGGATTAAACCACACGTGATTCGAGACAATAGAAAGCCAATAACAGCGCGACAGCCGGCTCGCTTGGTCGTTGAAATGTTGAATAATTAATAAACCAGTGTTGCTTCTTAGACAGTCCACGAAATATTAATTTAATTACATTATATTATTGTGAATACACTACTAATTGTAATCAGTTACCTGTTTTTTTCCTGTTTGTCAGAACTGTATTGGTGTGGTTAAAAACACAAACTTTATGCTGAAGCCGAGGTCATTCTAGCTAGAATATGATATTAGAATACTACACGTTTTATTTATTTAGTAGCGACCTGCCCCGGCTTCTCAAGGGTGTATTGTAGATACTAAAATCATGTCAGTGTAGACTGATTAATTGTATTATTAAAATTCATTACAAAACATTCTACTGTAGTCTTATTTTAAGCGTTTTGCTGTTAAAGCGTGTTTAAACTATCTATACTAATATTATAAATGGGAAAGTGTGTCTGTCTGTCTGTCTGTATGTTTGTCTTTCTTTCACGGCAAAACGGAGCGACGGATTGACGTGATTTTTAAGTGGAGATAGTTGAAGGGATGGAGAGTAACATAGGCTACTTTTTGTCTCTTTCTAACGCGAGCGAAGTCGCGGGCAAAAGCTAGTAATTTAATAAAATATTAAATCAGTTGTTAAACATGTTGATAAAAATACATGTCAAGATTCATTTAGTCCGGTGTTGCAGAATGTTTATAATAGTTACCGTGACCCCGGAACATAAAGGGCAACAGAAGGAACATGAGAGGGTTTTAGTCAGTAAAAGTCTGACACTCCCGCCGCACCCAAGACGGGAGCAGTCATTTGATGATTTCTCACTACCCAAAAAAATTAAAAAAAAGATTCATTTAGTTAATTACCTACCTAAACCGATAGAGCATAGTTGTCAAAGAGGAGGGCTATCGTTTTTCCCAATAACTGTATTGTGGAGGTCTGGTAGGCTTTTGCTTCGTGTAAAACGCTGGTTTTCAGCTGCATCCAATTATATTAGAAGTCAATCCAAACATAGTTGGGTATAAGGGTTGAACACAAATATAGCAAGACTCATCTTATATCTAGGGGCTAGAGAGATGATAAATTAATATAAGATCTTAAATATATCAAAAGTATGTAAAGTTTGTGGTTGACTAGTTTTCGCCTGCAGCTTCGTTTCATAAATGTTAGCTTTTCCACTATTTTGCCCCTTTAGAGTTAGAATTTAAAAACCTTTCGTGGTTACCTTCTCATTACAAAGAACACCCTTCCAGTTTCATTAAATAAATAAATAAAAATCGTTTATTTGTACACAAATAACCAAATTGTACTAGGCAAGGACTTATGATTGAGTTGTACAACACTGTCATAGTTTAAAGTCGGAACAACTGAGTCCTAAACTTTCATGTCTTTAAGGCCTAAAACATACACAAGCGACGTAAGGCAGCAGGCGTGGAACAGGCGTGGCGCAGGCGTGCGCCGCTTTAAAACAATTTCATACAAAATGTATGCAGGCGACGTTTTTGAATTATACTGAAGCGACGCGGCGCAGACACGCCGTTTCGTTGCCGTTTGTCGCCTGCGCCACGCCTGTTCTACGCCTGCTGCCTTACGTCGCTTGTGTATGTTTTAGGCCTAGGACAAGCGATTTGGGTTGTGCGTTTTAATTAAACAAAAACAAATTAAGATAGATATCACATCACTCTCTTTTTGCCTCATTTTCGTATTTGTAGCGTAAACAAACGGTTTGTCAGGCAGATACTTCGAAACTAAATGGTTCCTTGTTAACAATGGAGCCCTAAAACCGACTTTCACGAAAATTCATCGAATTAAAGTACATAATTACATCGTTATTTCTGTGAAATAGATCACAACACGTGTCATATATCTCCGCCAACAAGATGGAGTGACTGACGGTATTTAGGATAATTTGATTGGCTCAATTTAGGGCGAGCGCCTCTGTCATGTCTCTTCCTTTGTATGTCATTTACTTCTCTTTTTATCATAATTGGATTTTCCCTGTCATTTTATGTTGTACTATAATCGGGACAAAAGCTACTGGGTACGGCGCCTCTCAGTTTTAACATTCGTTCCCCTTAATACCCCTAAACCAGTACCACAAGGGACTACAGCACTTAATGTTCCCGTAAGATCTCCTGGGCAAAAAATAAGACTCAAGTCTTAATTTTGATAAGTCTCTAAAGCCTTTAATTTAGCTTTTTAAAGCTAAGTGTAGTGTAGTATGAAGTAGTACTTAAGTGTACCTATGTGAGATGTAATTGAGGACACTTAGACTTCAGTATTCGGACAATAAACACGTATCATTGTAATGTGATTTGTTTTAATCTAAAATCCCTACATGGCGACCCTGCCAGTAGTGGATCAGTGCGCAAGTGGACACTTTTTGTTGTGAATTCCATGGACTTATAAGGCATAGTGATCAAACTCAGATGATGTCTCCAACAAAAAAAAACTGTGCACGTACGTATACGGACGTATTTATCGCAAAATATATTACCAAGTGCAACTATTCGGATAAAAATGGGAACAAACACTTCCAAACAAGAGGAAATTGTGATTGCTCAGACAGCGTCAGGGGGCACTAATCAAGCAGCGCCAAAGATAAGTGATAACAGTCGAAATATATCGACCACTGACATCATATTGAGTGTCTTCCTGATTATGACCCTCATGGTGTTTATGTATGGAGTCTACAAGTTGTACATACGGTGTCATACGAATTTGGTGCGACGAGAACTCGACTATCGCGCGACTCTGCGGCGTTCTTTTGGCCTTGGTAGAAGGGGTATAGATTTGGGCCAACCCCGAGTAAATCCAGAACGGGAGGTGTAAAGGCGATCTTCGTGACGTTTATTAAAACTGGATGTCTTTAATTATGAAATATGGGCATCAAGTCTGTCAAAAAAAACATATTAATCTGTCAACAACGGCGAGGCGACAGAAATAAATTAATAAGTCCTTCAATGAGATCAGCAAATAATTTTGAACTCGTATTTTTTGTTTTCCTATGACAATACAGTGCTTTGAAGTTTCACTTAATGTCACGTCTAAGTACAATTTTTACTGAACACTAACGTCAAAAGCCCCCACTCCAAATCTTTGATGCTCTTTGTCTTTGTTCTTTTTTATTAATTTGATCAAGCAAAAATATTTGTCCAGTATATTTGAACGGTCTAACGGACGGACTAAAGAAAATGCCACCTAAAGACACCGAGGCCAAAATAAATATATATAGAGAAAAGCTAAATCTACACTCGAAGTACGTGCTAAGTGCACTTAGCACGTACTTCGATTTAGCTATTCTCCGTCTCTCTCTTGCCATCATGCTTTGGCAGGTGTGCGACGGAGACAGCAATATTGCGTAGCTAAAGCACTTGCTAAGTTTATTTAAATCGGCCTGATTGTATTCTTATATAAATTACTTCCGATTTTATTATTTACAAACTGACCCTATACCCTACTGCACTATTTAAATTTATATTTTCTGACCCCACTTACTTCTTGATACCTATTTTATATTCTTCTTTCTTCTTTCTGCTTACTGTCATCGGAACTGTATCTATGTGTGCACAAGTAAGATTTTATGGTTTGTTAATTTTAGTAACGCAACTTATTTTAATGTAGATACTTAGATAGATATGTTACCGTTTATGAAAAAAAAATGTTTTATACATTTTTGTGAAAACATTTTTTTAACATTTAAATTTAAATCAAATTTTAATATAATATTATGAATTGACTGAATCAGAAAATAAACTTTAAAATAAAGACATATTAGTCTCCAAGTTGCTTTAATCTTTCACTCTTTTAAACAATCGTAATTAACAAATGGCTGATTGAATGGGTCCGTGGCTTACGCCCCCAGTGGTCGACGCACCTGTGGCCGACGCCCCCGATACGATTAATTCAATTCAAAGTAATTTTTGATCAAATGTACTGTCAGGCACAAACATTGTTTTACAAAAATATTGAATGTACTTATATTGATTGTAAGTATATGAATAATATTAAATCGTAATTATTTTTATAACATAGAAATGCTTTTATATTAGAGGTATGTTTTGAAAAATTAAAGTCTTAGTTATTTTTCGTTATTTATTTATATATCTCGATAAGAAATCTAGTATTTTTTTATATTTAATAAATCAGTTTTCGTCACCTATAATCAAGAGAATCATTTAACTTAATTATAGTAATCAGTCTCAAATGTAATAAAATAAGATAGTAATTTTAAATAATCAGCCATAAAAATTAAAAAAGAAAAGGTGTGTAAGGATAAGGTTAAGTGGCGATGTATTCTCTCTACTATTTGATAGATAACTTTTGATTAGCAAGGAAAAATACTTTATTAATAGGGTGAAACATTTTTCTCATTTACTGTACTAATTGAAAAAGCACAATAAAAAAGAAAATCGTATCGGGGGCATCGGCCACAGGTGCGTCGACCACTGGGGGCGTAAGCCACGGACCCGATTTTTTATATTTTAAGAAAGTTAATTACAATGTTTAAAAGAGTGAAAGATTAAAGCAACATGGAGACAGCAAATAAACTTTGTTTTTTAATGGGGACGTATCAATCTGCTTAAACTATTTAATATTTTTATTTATTACTGAATGCGACACACTAGCGCTTATGTAACACGCTTTTAAATAGAGCTTGCAAACACATTATATTTTAATGAAAAAAAGCTATATTATTTATAAGCCGTGTTTTACCACTTAATGGCAGAGTAATTTTAAGTTTTCAGGGTCAATTTAGCGTAACAGACATTCCCTTTCAGAATAATTATTTCAGAATTTTTATATTATTTTCATGAATAAATGTCGATGTTCTCGAGTTTCTGGTTTTATCATTCGTGAATAATGAAAAAGCAGTAAAAGATGTAATTTTCCTGGTAGCGAAGTTATTAAGTTACCCTTGAAGTTGAAATAAAAATTTTGCTTCTTAGCCGTAGCAGATGGTGATAGTATATTCTCAAACAATAATTTACGGTCACAAAATTAAGGTAATTCAAGATTCTATGAGCGAGCAATGGAAAAGACTATGCTTGGAGTCTTTCTAATTGATACAATTTGGAATTTAGTCATCCGTCACAAAACTAGAAAAACAAGCATTTTTTTTTGGATGAAACATCATCAAATCACTTCTCCCGCCCTGGGCGGAGCGGGACTGTCAGACTTTTACTGACTAAAACCCACCTATTTCCTTCGGTTGCCCTTTATGTTCCGGGGCCGCGGTAACTATTAGAACTAATACGCAACCCCGACAGAAGAATTACGACATCACCACTCGAATCAGCCAGAACTGACAAGCCAAAGGACCTGCAGTACAGAACACGTTTAGGCAATCGTAGTTTTTTGATATCCCCGGCCAGATAGAGGAACGATCTACGAAGAGAAGCTGACAGCAACTGGATGCATGAGACCGAAGATTGGATTAAGTTGCGAGCCTTAGGAGAGGCCTACTTATATCCAGTAATGGTCTGATGACGGCTGATAAGGGTGATAATGAAAGACACTAATGAATTGTTTATGGCTTCTGCTTTTGTCAGGCAGGCAGTCGCTCCATCTATAAAAGTAGTAGTTAACACAAATTAAGGCACATTTATTGTAAAATCATCGTCATCATCAGCTGACGTTCATTGCTAGGCAAAGAGCTCCCCAAAAATTATGCGTCTAACGGGACCCAGCGACCTTGATGAAATTGTCGCTCCGTCTTGCAGGATGCCTGCCTACGCTGTTTTTTCGTGTACACGGCCGATTGAAACCTTTCCGACCCAACAGCCGTCTGTTCGGCAAACAATTTCAAATCAAAATGAATTAAAATGGTACTCTACTAAAAGGTATTACTGCGAAATTGAAAATATGATTACATTTTACCATGAAACTGACTCTCCAATTTAGATCGCCATCGAAAATTCCAAATTGATACGGTAAAATTGTGTTAGTAGATTGAGAGACCCGTGCAAATATCCCGATGCCATAAAGCGTGAAATTACCGGCTTAGGAAAACGGATCAGGGAGATGTGTTAATCTAACTGGCAGATATGTTAGAGGGTTTTAAGGCTGCCTGTCTATTGGAGCGGAGAGATGAGCGAGGCACAAATCCACCAACAGCATCGCATAAAATCAAATAAAATCTGAACATCGTTATGGTCCAGGGTGGTTGTGTGTCCGAATTCAGCAAGTACCAATGTGACTTTTTCAATTCATATGTACTTTCCAAAATTTTCATTGGACATCACTGACATCCTGGAAAGCACGTAAAGCAGTTTGTCCCGGTTGTTGTTCCTAGAACTTTGACTGTCGTTACGGGTAAGTCTGACCAGTCTAACTAAGGGGTATCGTGTCGTCCAGTTACTGGGTTGTGGAGCTCTGATGGACAGTCGCTCTACGTAAAACACTGGTATCCAGCTGAATCCAGTTAGGCTGGAAGCCGACCCCAACATAGTTAGGAAAAGGCTAGGGAGAACAGAATTGCATAAAATCCCTCGTCGCTCCGCTCGCAAGATTCTATTGGTGAATTTTTTGACTCGCTGACCGCTCCGCTGCCTCATTCCACTTCTATAGATAGGCAGCCTAATATTCTTATTTCTGACTAGATTTTCCTTGGCTGTACTCATGTGCAAGTTTTAACCTTTTAATAACACTCTTAAAGTTGAGGAGTCATCTCGTGTTCTTGGTTATAAGAACACGTGTATGATCTCCATACTATAATTTAATAACCGTACAATTGTCACTAAAATATTATTTTATTTTAAACTGGACATTGGCTGAAATCACTGTAAATTCGGTGGATTGCCATATTATATATAAAAGTTGAAGTTGAAGTTAAAGTTGAGTTTCTAATGACGGTTAAAGAGCATCACGCGAAGATTTTATTTTGTACTGACGCTAGCAAAACAAGCTGCTACAATGTGTTTTTTTTTCATGGATTTTTGACTTTATTGCTAAAGCCTTAGGTTCAAGGTTGATTCTTAAGTACGTCTCTAGCTACCATATATCTTATTAATTCACGAAATTCTAGTAAATCATATCGAAACAATTATAACACAATTAACACAATTACAACATATCGTAACAAGAAATACATAACTTTTTCACGTCTTTTTGTTACCTTTTCTAGCTTAATTAATTTTGGCTGTGAGTTGATTACCAATAAAAAGCCCGTTTCTATATAAAGTATATTGTTACAAATACACAGCTAAACAAAGTTGTTACAATTTACAATTCAATTAATTTCATCCTATCAAAAACTTTTCCAAAGTTATCAAAAGTCAATTACTTTAATTGGCACAAGTCTTACGGACTGAGCAAGCATAAAATATCTATTTTACGTAAACAATTAAAATTACGGAGTTAATCAAATTGTAATAAAATTAAATTTGTTCTTCATTGGATCGTTAACGCGTTTGATTACACAAATAACAGTTTCATTACATTTGTTATATAAAATGATACGACTTTTTGACGTGACTTCATTTAAATCATTCATTCATTCATCTTAATACGCTTAATTTTATTTGGATGGGTCTTAAACATCCTGAGCAAGACTGAATGGGAAGCCGTCGCCTCGTTCTGTGAAGCAGTTATGCTAGTGAAGGAAGTGGTGGCGCGAGAGGCAAACGACGAGCCTTTCGCCCCGTACAGGGACCCAGGCGTAGGCGTCGAAAGTCGCAAGACAACTACCGGGCCACCGTAGGCGCGGGTCTGCGGACGGTGAGCGATGGGTAGCTCGCCGCCCGGCTAGGACCAGGCCCGAGTCGGCGGCGCGTTAGTGTTCCACTCGCGCCTCAAAGAGAAGTCAGCACGAGAAGGGGCCCCACAGGGCCAACGCCTGCCGGGGTTGCGGAATGTTTATAATAGTTACCGTGACCGCGGAACATAATGGGCAACCGATGGAACTTGAGTGGGTTTTAGTCAGTAAAAGTCTGACACGCCCTCCCACCCCGCTCAGGAAGGGAGAAGACATTTGATGGTCTCCCAATCCCAAAAAAATGGCTCATAAACATTTGCTATCGTGAAGTCTAGGTCTTTTTCTGTCTTGAGAGTGGTTAAAGAACCCAACTCGTATGAGATTATAGTTTTCATAATCTACAACAAAAAGTATATAAAAAAAATAAAACAATTATTAGCACTGTAGATTCTTGTGTCACTGTAGAGCTTTCAAGCATCCTTAAAACGATAATTTATTTATTAAATTGGTCAAAAATAACACGTTTACACTTGTTGTTTTTTTATTATTATTTTAATTAAACGATGGAGTTTGAATCCTTTTCTTGGACAGTAATCTAATCTATAAATACTTAATTTATAGACAATAATAAAATAATTTCTGGAACTTCTGGTTGCCCAATCCGTAAGAAGAAGGGCGTACAAAGTAGCATGGAAAAAAATACCATGAACTACTTACGAACGATATTACCGACCTGCTCCCCTTGACAAGACAGTGGCATTGTAAAATGAAAGAAATTGTTAAATGTAAGGTATTGGTGCCGATTACCTTATTCACAAACTAACGTAAAATTAAGGTAAGTGCATCTTTCTCTTTCCATTTAATTAAGAAGTCCTCTTCTTAATTAAATGGAGATAAAATATTAGTTAAGCATTGCACGCATTGCAAGCATTAGACACTTCATAGATAACTTCGACGCGATTTAAAAACATGGCGTCAAATATACGTCAATTTTCTTCAGGCGCTGTCTAATTTAACAGGATTAAACTAAAATGTATCTTCTGTCCTTTTCTTTTAAGAAATGGAAAGAGAAAGATGCATTAATATAACTTAAATTAAGTTAAGTTTGTAAACAAGAGAATCAGTACCATCGACAAAAGCTTACGCTAAATAATTTGACATCCCCATACATTTAACAATCTATTCTATTCTACAATCTACTCTACAATCCCATTGTTTAGGGCAGCACATAGTTGATTAGAAAAAAACCGGGTAAAAAAATATGGGACCATTTTCCCGTATAGCGTACAAAACATGAGTTCGTATGTGGCGTTGAAAAAGTTTTTAAGCTTTAAATAAATGGCCCGTCGTAGCAGTATCTACGCAACGTCAGCTGGTTTTGCGTTATGTTGTTTTTTGTTTTGTTGTTTTGTTTTGTTTTTTGACTGTCCTCATTGGTTGCAAAGAGTTTTTAATGAGGGTTGTGTCCTATGTTTTATTCCAGGGTCGAGTGTCTTTATATCTGGAAAAGCACGTAAAGCCGTTGGTTCTAATTGTTATTCGTAGATCTTAGAATGGTAATTACTATCAAATGACTTCTCATGCCCTGGACAGAGGGAGTGTCAGACTTTTACTGACTAAAATCCACCCTCGTTCCCTCGGTTGCGCTTTATGTTCAGGGGCCGCGATAGCTATTAAAGCTATTCCGCAGCCGATAGTATTACAAAGCTGGGTTCTAAAGGTCTGATGGGCAGACGCTATATGAAAAATACTAATACAGTTAGACTGTAAGCATCTGTAAGCCTACTCTAACAATGTTTTTTTCTCTTTATTTATTAAGACTTTTAAAAATGTCAGCCCTTAAGGCTTAACCTTAACTAAGACACACACACACAAAATTACAGCTCTAACAATGCTGGGAAAAGAAAAGGGAAAAGCTTAGGGAGATGTGTAGACTTTTTGTTCAGTTAACCCAAGATTGGTCAAAACATGCCACATGCAGAGTGGTACGAAAGTTATGCTTCTTATACGTTTTGTCGTACAACCCAAAGATATATTTAACCTAAAGTAAAAAAATCCGTTACTGTGGGGACAAACTTTTTTTTTTGGGTGTGGGAAATCATAAAATATCTGCTCCCGTCCTGGGTGCGGCGGGAAGGCGTGTCAGACTTTTACTGACTAAAACCCACTCATGTTCCTTCAGTTGCCCTTTATGTTCCGGGGTCACGGTAACTATTATAAACATTACGCAACTTGAAAACTATCCTATGTCCTTTCTCAAGTTATGGACTAACTCTGCACCCAGTAGAATGGTCTGGTTTTTTGTGAAAACTTATAAACGGCCATTCAATTCCAAAATCAGACCTCTGATGGGTTTATTGGTACTCCTATTTACTATCATCTGCCTCCGTCATAGTTCTATAACTAACGCGAAAATTTTCAGTGCGAAATGCGGATAAACCTGTTATAAGTCCTTATACCTACTGATAACAAAACCAAAGTTCTACTCATTGAAGCTGGCGGTGACCCTCTTGCTGATTCTGGTGTAAGTCATTTATTTATATTGCTTCAATCGGTTTAAGTGTGCATCATAGGTATAAGGACTTATAACAGGTTTATCCGCATTTCGCACTGAAAATTGTCAACAAAATTTAAGTAATTCTGTCTGTATGACTCGCTTTTAAGCCAAAACTACCGGAAGAGATTAAATGTTTGGTAAGACCACAGTCTGAGAAATTACAAAGGATAGTTTTTATCTAAATAAAAAAACGGGAACCTAAGAGAACCGCGTGGTCAATAATATTATTGTTAAAATATCGGTCACACATCCCAGTCATCTTATATACAACTAGCTTTTTCCCGCGGCTTCACTCGCGTTAAAAAGAGACAAAAAGTAGCCTATGTTACTCTCCATCCCTTCAACTATCTCCACTTAAAAAATCACGTCAATTCGTCGCTCCGTTTTGCCGTGAAAGAAAGACAAACATACAGACAGACAGACAGACAGACAGACAGACAGACAGACAGACAGACAGACACACTTTTCCATTTATAATATTAGTATGGATACTCATACTTAATATTAATTTGTCAAATTGTTACAACGTAACAATATTGTTACATTTGTTGCTTAAGTTAATGATGCGGATATATTTGGAGAAACGGCCATTATCATAATGACAATAATACAGTTGAAATAGTAATGTTTTCGTGACTTCGCTTTACATAACTAGCTTTCGCCCGGGGCTTCGCTCGCGTGAATGTCAAACTTTCATTCCTTATTTTACCGTTTTAGTGTTGGAATCCACACTAATATTAAAAATGCGAAACTAACTCTGTCTGTCTGCCTGTCTCTTCTTCATGCCTAAACCCCTGATCCGATTTGAATGAAATTTGGTACCGATATAGTCTGGGACCCGAGAAAGGACATAGGATTGTTTTTATCTCGGAAATCCCCCGGGAACGGGAACTATTATTCTACGCGGACGAAGTCGTGGGCAAAAGCTAGTTTTCAATCATTATTTCTTAGTGGATAATTACTTTTCACAAAGAATCCCTCCAAGTTTCATGCAATGGATTATGATTATGATTTATGCGTTGATATATCAACAGTCAGTCAATTTACTGTTTTAAAGATTCAGACTAGCGACCCGTTCCGTTCTCTTCCTCTTAAATTACTCTACAAATAAAAAAAACCGCATCAAAATCCGTTGCATAGTTTCAAAGATCTAAGCATTCATTTTTTTTTGTTTTGGGGAGTGGGAAATCTTCAAATAACTTCTCCCGTCCTTCGTGTCTGACTTTTACTGACTTAAACCCACTCACGGTAACTATTAGAAACATTCCGCAACCCCGGATCTAAGCATACATAGGGTCAGACAGACAGCGGAGAGTGACTTCGTTTTATACTTTGAAGTTATTTATTACTTCTACATAACATCAAGTTATTTTTGCCGGGTTTTTAGTCTAGTAGTTAGTAACCCTGACTGCTAATCTGAACGTCGTAGGTTTGATTTTAACCCATGATAATCTTTGTTTTATGTCCATGATTGTTTGTTCTGTGTCTTCTGGGTATAATTTATATATTAAATGTATGTATTTATAAATTATATAATATATGTTTATCAGTTGTCTGGTTACCATAGCCAAGCTCTACCTAATTGAGTTTGTATCTCCACATATTCATACATAATAAAATTAAATAAAATGGAAATTATTTATAATAGAGTATTTATAGAAGAGTATTATAATAAATGTTCATTTTAAATTCTCCATTTGGCAAAATTGAATTTGTATAATTATAATTTTAAGTTATTGCATAACTTAAAATTATAATTATACAATTTCAATTTAAAAACGTTAACATCATACTCAACAAAGTATCATATAAAAAACATACTAATTGCATTTTCATATTTTGACACTGTAACAAAAATACCGTACATTCTAAATCAACAGAAAAATAAATAAAAGAAAAATTGATCAACTCACAATGGAAACCGAACAAAAATGAAATAAAACGGATTTTTATCCGAAAACCGACGGGCCTCGAATTTTATATGACAGGCGTCACTCAATTCGAGTGATACCTGATTTGGTATTCTGCTGACTCAGGCCCAACGTATAGAAAAAGTCAGTAGATAGTAAGGGCTATCAATTTCAGTGTTTATTCTATTTTATCACGTTTTTTATAAATAAAACATTGTTAGTGCTTTGAGGGGTTATGAGTGCTGGGTATTTTGTTGAATTTATTTTGGTCGTGACTTCGTCGCGTAATTAAGTAGTTGTTCCTTAAAAAATAAAAGCATTGCCCTACCCTAAGAATACCTCACTATATAGAAGTACCTGTATAATGTATATTGAGTAACATATACATAATAAACAAAAAAAAAACACTGACTTGAAACAAATACAAATATTTTCCAAGTATGCGAATCAAATCCACGACAGGGTTGATGCCAATCGCTTAATCACCAAGCTAATTGTCAAAAAATAATAATATTTATTTCCATCATCTCTCATAGTCTTTTCCGAACTGTATTGCATTCTAACAGGATTAAATCGGATACCAGTGAAACAACTGCCTATGAGATCTCCACAATCGAGTTACTGGGCGACACAAAATATAAAATATAAAATACTAGCTTTTGCCCGCGGCTTCGCTTGCGTTAGAAAGAGACAAAAAGTAGCCTATGTTATTCTCCATCCCTTCAACTTTCCATTCGGCGCTCCGTTTTGCCGTGAAAGAAAGACAAACATACATACAGACAGGCAGACAGACAGACACACTTTCCCATTTTTAATATTAGTATGGATTATTGTACTTTACAGACAGTAAGCATTGGTTTAGCCGTACCAACATACAAAGGCAAGCCATGCACGTCTCATTTAAAATTCAAGTCAGCCAAGACAATAGAGAATGAACATTGCATACATTAAACAGATCACGTCCTACCCTTATATTATAAGTGGGTATAAAAAGAAATATCCTGCAGCAACAGGATAACTTATCTAATAAAAGTAAGTAAAGTTCATTTTGGCTTAAAACTTTTTGGGTGAAGAGTTTCGGCAATCTTTTGACAGGAATTCCTACAGTGACAAAACGAGATACCCGGGTCGCACTTCTTTCCTTAAAGAGAATCGTTTTAGGTGAAATATAAAACACGTGTATGATCTCGATACTATAATTAATTACCGTACATTATTTTAACTGAAAAATGTTTTTTTTTATACATTTTTATTAAAATCGTATAACAAAGTTTTGGAACGTATGGACGTTCCAAAATGTTGTTCCCAGCGGCTCCAAAACAAATATGAAATATGCTTATAAGACATTTTCTAACTTTTAGTTCGACTTGATAATATTTTTTTTTCTTTTTAAATTGTTGGAACTAAACAAGAGATTTTTGTTTAATCAATAGCTTTTCCCTCCCCCCCGTTCAAGCCAAGCCATTCAAAACTTACGCAAAAGATTATAATTGAAACAGATCTGTCAGGCGGCCATGTTCCATAATGTAGACATGTTTAATAGCCAGTGATAAATGGCTATGGAAAGCTATTGTCCTGCTCTATTGCGGATATTAAACCTACTGTCTGTTCCGCAATTAGGAGGATAACCGGATTGATATATGGAATCTCGGTCATTTGAATAGCAAACTAATGGTTTTCATGATAAAGTTCAATTTGAACCGACGTGGAATTCGGTGAGATGGAATTTAGTGAGTTACGAACTTTATGTACGGGTACTTCAATCTGTCAGATTTGTTTAATAGATTTTCTACTTTATCGCTGAAGCTTTAGGTTTAAGTTTTCTAGATAATATTTGACAGATTCGGGTAGCTTGATTTGTACAATACTAACTTTTAAGCTTTCGACCACGACCTGTGCAATAGGTCGAAACGTCAAGCCCTCAAAGGTATTTAAATAATTATTATTTGCGGTAATACCCGGTTTAATAATAATTATGTAGATTTGTATGAGTCTGTACAGTGTTTAAGTTCATTATTATGTATTTTCTAAGTTTATCTAAAACTTGATGATCCACGCGGTTCTACCCACATCTTAGCGTGATGTTATATAGCCTATAGTCTTACTCAATAAATGGGCTATTTAAAACAAAAGTACTGTTCCAATTCGAAAAGTACTTTCCTTTCATAGTTCCTGAGATTAGCGCTTTGAACTAAAGAAACAAACTTTTCACCGTTGAAATATTATAGATTGGCATGTCATGCCTTACAAGCGCGGCTTAACCGTTGGTCAGGCTTTCTCGCTTTTGCCTACCCGTGACTTATTGGTCATGTAGGTTACCGGTAGGCAGAAGCTGGAAAGCCTGACAATCAGTCTAATCAGTGTTACCTAGTGACCGGCACCGGGATTACGTATCTTGCAGAAGCCGAGCGATCGCGATAATTGCGCAATATTTGCTTCTCAAACGTCAATTCAAAATACGTCAAGTCAAATAGCAATCTAGCGATAGTGCTGCCTCTGTGGAGCAATCAGTTAACTAAAACATGCATTTTTCGTTTGGTGGTTTCGTATTTAGTATGGTTTTTAAGAGCAAAGTTAAGTTTTTTTTGTTAAAGGTGATATTTAATTAGTTCCAGAAATTGCTACTTCATCGTCATCGTAGCAATAAGTGCATTAGAACAATCAGCGATCGATTAGCAATCGATTCATACATAATACGATTTTATTTGACATTAAGCGATTAATCGCGCGGTGATCTCGCGATCACTGCGCAAATATTGCTGATTGCTGTTTCATAGGTAATAAGCCGGCCGGTTGTGGTCTGTTAGGCAGCCGCTCCAAGTGAAACGCTGGCATTCAGCTGGATCCGGTTAAAATGGAAGCTGACCATTATGTGTATATTTGCGGGGTTGCGGAATAGTTATAATAGTTACCGTGAGCCTGGGACATAAAGGGCAACCGAAGGAACATGAGTATGAGTGAGTTTTAGTCAGTAAAAGTCTGACACGCCTTCCCGCCTCGCCCAGGACGGGAAAAGTCATGTGTGATGATTTCCCACTAACCAAAAAAAAACCTTTTTCCACTTGGGAAGGCATTAGAGATATGATGACTTATCAGCGCTATGCCGAAATATTATTTCTGTCACTGTTGCATGACTATCTACGTACAAGTGCAAGATAGAGATCGTGTCATATCGTTAGCTTATTTTCTATCTAATGGTATAGAAAATACGACACAAATAAAAGAGAGACAAAAAAATGCAGACGTTTTGAAATATTTTGATATAAAAAATACGCCTCATTTTAATTCAATTAAGAAATAAACATTGAGGTAAAATCATCGAATTTCATTTTCAGAGTCCAATTTTTTGTCGCTCGTTTGTGAACGAAATAGAAAAGATCAAACGACAGACAAACTGTGCGAAATCTTCTTCGCAAGAACGAACAAATGAGATGTAATATTCCACATCAAAGCTCTCCGTCGCGTGGCTTGGCTTGGTGTGTGTGTAGCCTTAATTAGCATATTGTATATGAATGTATAGATAATGTGTATGATGTTGTAGTATCATGTCAGATGAACATTCTAATTGATCAGTTACAAGATCCATTGTCATCGTAAAACCAGAAACTCGTAAAAACTAGACTTGTTAGGGATCACTTCGTGATATTCTGTCTATAACTCCCTTGGTGATTTTATTCAGGAAAATAATATGAGGTGCTGTGCTAGTAATGCTAGAGATTGACAGATCGACCGACATAGCGACAAACATGGTTGAATCAAATCTGCTAGAGTCTTAGGGTTTATGCAAACAAGGACATTTAGGTAAGTTCTCCTATCGCTAAGATGGTAACTACGTTTTCCTCCAAATTCTTCATTCACCATTACCGTATGAAAGAACCATGTAAAATGCTAAAAACTATTAGATATCTATTTCTCTCAGGTCCTCATGTCAGTTTATTTGTCACAGATGACGACAACCCTGTAAATCCTGCCAATGAAGCAAATCATCTGGCAACACTGCCGGAAGAAGAAGCTGTGGTGGCCATGATGGGTCTACCGAGAGCTGGAGAGATCACCAGAGCACAGCTCAGAATTAAGGAGAGCAAGGAGTTCAAAGTAAGTGAAGTTTCTGATGATCTGACTATTATGAAGTCTTATTTGGATAAGGCACTTGAATGTTGTGTTAAAGTGTAACAAGTTGTAGGTAATGCAGTTTTCTTATAGATATTATTACCAACCCTGCAGCCTAAGGCTTTTTAGGCGTCAAAATAATCTACGTTGATTGTTTCTTTAGTACAATCTTGAAAAAAATGATAAACCTAAATAACTATTTTCACTCTGTTAAATGTCAATCAATTTCTTCCTAACAAATATTGTTACTTGCGACAATAATCATGTCAATATAAGAAAGAATTTTCTAGAAAAAATATACCAGATGCTAAGGCTAAAATTCTCTTCATCTAACATAACATATCTACCAGTTTAATTTTCTTGTTGCGAGAAACTGTTTTTGACGTAATCCATAACTTGTATTGTTTGTTTCAGAACACAGTAGACAAACTAGTACAAAGAGCAAACGCATCAATTATAATAGGCACGTCTTCGTGGAAGGAACAGTTTTCGGAAGCGTTGACTGCTAGCTCAGGTAACAGAATTCTATTATTTCTTTAAGACTTAGTAATCTTTTCAAGGTTTCCTTCTCTGTGAAAGAGAGAAGGGCTCTCGCTGGTCCATGGTCCTAGCTGTATCTGGGTATAACGAAGTTTAAAATGTCGATGTTACTGTATTCATCAATTTCTGAATTCCATCAAAGACGTTCGGGCAGTAAGTACTCACTGGTTGTTGTTGAGATTTCGTAAATCTTATTGTTGCGCCAAATTTTAATTGCGTGATATAGAATGCCAGTTAAAGTTCATATGCTGGAGCGGAGCGAGGCAGCAGAGGACTGGAAAAAATCCACCAATATAAATATCGCAAACGGAATTTTACGTGATTCTATTGGTTGATATTTCTCCGTTTCTCCTCTCCACTGCCTCGTTTCATTCCGGTGAACAAGCAGCGTTAACCTCCAACAGTGTTTTAGAATAATTATTTTCCTGATTAGTTTTTCATTAAGTGTTAACCTTGCGACGACTAAGCGACAGGCGGCTGTCGCGCTGCTATTGTCTTTATATTGTCTCGAATCACGTGTGTTTGAGGGATTTATAGATAAAGTGTTAATTAACAGTGCAAATATTAATAATTTAATTTCTCCCAGGTTCCGATGACCCGGACGAGCCACCTTCCTGCTTCGACTACGTTCTACACGTCGTCACACTATTCTGGAAGATCGTGTTTGCATTGATACCGCCTACTGGTAAATACTAATTTAATATGTTAATGAGATTACACTGAACAGATAAAAACATAGAAATAACCACAATCCCAACTACTGCTACTCCTGAAAGCCAAAATCAACAGGGAAGTACGCCAAAAAATCGCATGCCCGGAGAAAAAATTGAACTGTCTTAGATCCCGCAACGAAATTAATAAAAAATACCAGCGGAGAAGTAAGAAAAAATAGGTTTTGTACCCTAAAAAACAGAAGATATGACAGTACTAGGCCAATTTTCCAACCTAAACACCTAATCGGAAAAAAAGCTGTGAGATAATTCTAGTGGATAAATGAGATTGTAACTTATGACCCACCCTGCATGCATGTAAGTGTAATGATGACAAAAGACAAAAAAAAATCGTTGCATCCTTAAAAAGTTTCCTTTATTTCAGTTCTGTCAACCCAATCATATATGTTACGTGTGTCACTCACACATTCAGCACTTACGTTCCATGCATTCTACTTTTATTGGAACCGATGTAACTAACAAACTTAACAGCTCACGTTTTTAGGACTTAGTAATTTTGTTAATTTAAATCCGAAGTGCTAACAAATATACGAGTACGTTTTTCCCAGATGATTTGGAGGGATGTGAAAATCAAGTTTTTTTTTCCTACGTTGCTGCTTTTTTTCTGATTTATTTCATTGCGAGATCCAAGACAGTTGAAAAGTTTTAACACTTGTCAAGCTTTATTTCTCGTCGCTTTTCTAGTGGAATCCATGAATTGAGAACAGTGTGTAGTAGAATTGTCCCATAAAAACATTGGGTTTAACTACACTGACTCCTTGCAATTAATACAATGTGATGATTAATATTTCCTTTTTTTACCTCAACAACAATCTCTAGTTCTCTTTCATATTCAATCTTCTTTATTTTCCTACAGACATAGGCGGTGGCTATGTGTGCTTCGTAGTCTCCATCATCTGCATCGGCCTGGTCACGGCGGTGATTGGAGATGTGGCATCCCACTTCGGATGCACCCTCGGCATCAAGGACTCTGTCACAGCCATTGTGTTTGTCGCGTTGGGGACGAGTATACCTGGTGAGTATTGTAAATGGTTAGTTTTTTTTTATGAGAAATTTGAACTGGATCACGGATTATCGAAGTTTCAAATGTTGTTAAACATAACTACAAACATGCACGTGTACCGGGGAAAATAAAATAAAAAATTCACCATGAGACAACAAACAACCTTTTTCTAATATTTTAAACCGATCTGGGGGCACGGCAGTGCCCCAGCCAAGTCTCGAGCAAAGAGGGCACGGCCGTACCATACTTTTCTCGAAGCGTTTCGCGGCTATTTCACCCCCCCTGTATCATCGATGGGGACAAAGCTAGGGGTTTAGGTTTTCGATAACCAAAAGTAAGCATTATAACTAGCTCAGCCTCAAAATTACATGACATTTAAACCAATACTTTACGAGTTATGGGTGATCAAAATTACACCATTTTGTCACTCACTCACTGACCGATCATCAAAAATCTAAGGTACTTCTAGCAGACTTAGAACCTTCAAATTTGGCACCAAGATAGGTTATTAGCTACGTATAAAGGAAAAATTATAAAAACTTTAATTAGTTATATAAGTTAGTAAATAATAAGAAACAAATTTATATTTGCGGTTTTACACGAACATTATGTATGAATTTCGACTGCATTGTTAACTTTGTTCTTTGTTAATACAAAAATTAATAATAAATTGGTTTATATTATAACCAGCGCGTTATATCTATGATGATGCTAGAAGCTGAGTCCATCGATATTTATTACGAGTCCTGGATCAACGACCACTATTCTAAACAGCCTAAAGAGTTGTAGACTACTAACATGTAGGTACAGTTTCGCTCAATATTATGATATTATTAAAACAGGCCCAGTCTCCTCTAAAGTCAAGTGCTACGAGCTAAATGATGGCAAAAAGTTTCTGAAAAGAAGAGCTAACCCATATTTAATCAATCACTTTTTCTACGACGGAGAACAAGTACCCAAAAAATACTACTTCGTTCCTCAGATGAACTCATAATGGGGTGTGATACTTACACGGAAGCCTTTAATTTGGAAATTCAATGATATTGATTTTATCATTGAAATTCCATAATCAACTCCTTCTTTTAAAAAAAATGATTTCAATCGAGTTGTATGCACTCTTAGGGTATATGGTAACGCAACATATATCCATTTACGCTTGTCTGAGATATTTGCCACATGTGACGATGAAAATGGGTGGTTCAGAACAAAGGATCTGGCAGTTTCGGGGATCTCTTATAGCTTCCTCCGGTAAGAGAAAATTTATCTTTTGAAAACCTTTCAATTGCTGAAACTAATAAGTTGTTAGGTTCCCTCAGTATGCCGACTCTGTAGATTGACCTATTTTTATACGATGAGCTTACAATTAATATACGACACCTCAATGATTCTGATTTTGTTGACAAGCTAAAATAAGATTAGGTGTGACTACACAAAAAGACCGTGACTTACTCTCAACTAGATTAATAATTCTGAAATCCGATTCAAATGAAAACAGATACAGAACTGAAATAATTAAACACCTCTCGAAACTTCCAACTGAATCTGATGCCATATGCTAATTACCTACAAAAAAACACGTGTCAACAATTAAACACTACAAGCTAAGATGCCTCCCACATCCCGGAATAAAACTCTCAGCTATAGATAGCATAGATTGCCCAAAAGGAGCTCGTGAAAGCATAAAAAATAAGAAGATGTCGCCTCTATGACAGCAGGCCTAGAGGAAAATATAATCATCAAAATAGGTGCAAAAGTGATGTTAAGGTGGGCGCTTAAGGTAACCCGGGAAATTAAAATTTTCTTAAGTATTCTTGAAATTTGCAGCCTAGTATCTGGGTGTGTATTGATATGGTATGATTTGCGGCTATAATAGATATTTAGTTACAGAATTATAATCATTTAAACATCAATTCAGCTCTCAAAGTGCATATAACTCGATTGATTGTCTATTTCATGAGGAAATCATTCAATCGAGTTATATGCACTCTTAGGGTTGCATTGATGATATTAACAATTATGATTTTATTACGAAATACCTATTACAACCGCGAATCAATTTCGTTCAATGTAGTACAGCCTGACAATGACCGACAAATTGCAAAAAACGAACGATAGTTTGAATTTCGCGGGCTACCGTGAAGCAACCCCCTTTAAGGTGCGTCCAAAGATTGAGCGGCCAGAGTGCGTCAGCAACACGCGGCATGGCTAGGAAACAATTCTGCCGCGTTCTTGTTAGGACAATCTGACGAATGTACCTCGGTTAACGACGAATGACAATGTGCAATGTTTGCGCGCGGCTGGTTGTCTAAACAAAGCGCGACACGCCGCGCGCGGCAGCCGCGCACACTTGCCCTTAATATTTGGACGCACCTTGAGACGAAACATTGACGTGAGTTTTAGGTAAGTCAACGGTCAATCGGAATAGTACAAAATGTAAAGTATGATCGTGATGATTCGAAAAAAGTAAAATCTATAGTAATCTTAGTAATGACATTTATATGAACTTTGTCCTGTAAAAACCAAATTTGAAATAATTTCTAGAGCGTATATTCATCGGGAACAATTTCATATATGCATCGCTTATGCTATAATTATTCGTAAAAACGAGGAGCTAAGCTTAAACCACGCGATGATGGACATAGGTTCCTCCGTTTTCACCTATGGTCAAGCATAATGGCCCTTTCAAGAGTGACAAGTCTGGGTGGATTACATTTGATAAATATCAATTTTACTTGTATGAAAGCTCAAGTCGGGAATATCTGAATATAATCGACTCAGAAGTATCTACAGTCCTGACTTGTGTACCTCAGAAGTAATGAAACCTCAGAGAAAAAGCAAAAGCGTTAGAGATCGAAAATGTGCATCAAGCAAAGCAGCAGCTGAGGCACAGGACATAATAACATCACCTAAAAAGAAAAGAAAGAGACCTACAAAAAATAAATGAGATCCCACCAAAAACATTACATGTAAAAAAAGCCAACTCTCTTCGCACTTCTACCATCGTAAAAAGTTTTGAGATCGCATAGAAGCCAAGTACTGTTTAATTTATTTTGTAATAATAAATTAATATTTTGTGATTAAATCTATAGTTCCGTTTACATTATAATAATAATGACTTGGCCATGAGCACAATGCGATACAAAACGACATATTTGGAGGAGTTGAAAGTTAAACATAAAGTTCACAGAATTAAATTCTTTTAGTTTATTCAATTGTTATTAAATTACTGACAGTCAATCTCATCAAAGACCAGTGAACTGCATAATAAGCATTATGGCGCATGTTTATTCTATGGTCATCTTCCATTCCAATCAGTTACAAGGAGCAAACGACTTTTAATTGTGCTCATGGCCAAGTCATTATTATTATAATGTAAACGGAACTATAGATTTAATCACAAAATATTAATTTATTATTACAAAATAAATTAAACAGTACTTGGCTTCTATGCGATCTCAAAACTTTTTACGATGGTAGAAGTGCGAAGAGAGTTGGCTTTTTTTACATGTAATGTTTTTGGTGGGATTCAATTTTCTAAATCGGCTTCTAGTAACTATATTTTGTTGTTAACTTAGATAAGAACACAGCTTCGAGCGATAAATGTTTTCAGCAAATACCGCTTAGGCTTCTGAACCAAAACGGCTTAAAAATGAGAAAGAAAACTCTTTTTCTAGAAAAATCTTCGAGATTTTCATAAGCTTTTCTTTGAAGATAGACCAGTGTATAATATTGTTTTGCTTTGAGCATTCTTTAGAAAGCACATAGTTTTTTTTATCTTTAAGACAGGTAAATAAATGATGCTTAGCTAGTTAGGCAAAAGTACTGTCATCATTGTTCATCTGTTAATTTACGCTGGCAGATAAAGAAAAGTGTAGTAAGTACGTGCCAAGGTAAACGTAACCTCTGTGTTTGACACGTCGAACTTAAATCGAAGACGATTGTGCACTGGAGTGCACGGTCCTAAATACTCTTTTTATGATATGCATCCAGTCAAACGTACTGTTGTTGAAATTGTAACGTAGAATTACAAATAACTGTGTAGTCATGATTCTTCGATTACTATAATCTATGTAGTTATCGAACAGTTCTAAATCGGTCACAAATTGGGAGCCAACGACTAAGAATTTTGACCGGGAAATTGTTATTACATTTTCTCAATAAGGCGAATAGGTGGCCTGGTTTCTAAAATTTATAAGGCATTCCAAAGCCGATTAAGCATCTAACTTGTGTATAGATTCCGTAGCTTTTATTTACCTGACTTATTAAATATGTTTTCTTTATTTATTTAATTGAGATGAGACTTCCTTATGAACTAACCCAAACTGGGAATCAAATCGAGATTCACTTTGTTCTTAATCGCGTTTGTAATTATAAAACTAACGTAAATACAGTCATTCATACGTCAGTCAGTCAGTCATTTAATATGTGTATGCGTTTCTTTTTATGATGTTAAAGCGCACTAACCTGTGGTCTGGCGAAAATGACAATTTGAAAACTGTCATTAATATCAGATGTCATTACTGCCACGCGAAATTGACCCTTATGATCAATGTCATTTTCCTATTTTATCTGTGCTACGGTTGTGGTTCACTCAACTGGCCCTGGTCGACAAACTATACCAATCGCCAGATGAAGGGTTAAGCTTGGGTAAAATAGGCTTTATAAGAAAATGTGTGAACAAATCCACAAGAAACATCTAGATATACCACAGACATTAATGTCATAATGAGATCACAATTCCTCACCCAAACTATTTTGGCAACGTTGCCAGATTCTGTGGCGACATTATGAACCAGATATTATTTATGAGGTAATATAATTAATTACGGTTCTTCTTGCGACAGGACTCCATTTTCATTATTCCTTGGAATTATTCCCATTATGAGAATCCGAAGGGAGTTGACAGTTAATAATTCAACCACGGAAGAGATAAATGTTTTTAATACATTTTGGACGCGGTCGGATAAAGATTCTTGATAGTAATGGCTAGTACATAATAATATTGATCAGTTTAGTGTAGTTATTCACCAATGTCATTTTAAAAAACCGGTCAAGTGCGAGTCGGACTCGCGCAAACGAGAGCTTCGTAAATTGTTTTTTTTTGTGAAAACTACAAATTTGCGGTTTTCGGAGGTTTTCCTTCACTTGTGCTACATGACATTGCTTCATGCCAAATTTCTTGATTCTAGGTCAATGGAAGAACCCTACAGGTTTTGATTCCTTCGCAAATGTCTAAAAATGCAATATAAACCGTAATCGTAAGCCGTATCTTTTTATTGCGTTAATTTAGAAATTTGATTTTTTCACTGCTTTGAGAGATAGCGGACTTGAGTATGTGGTATTAATTTCAACTTTATATCTCGACGCGTTTCTAAGAAAAATGGTCTTGACGGACGGACGGACGGACAGGCAACAAAGTATTCCTATAAGGGTTCCATTTTTACCTTTCGAGGTACGGAACCCTAAAAATACAGATTTGAATTATAGAATGCAAGGCTTCCAAATGATAAATGTTTAAGGCATCTTCAGGAGATGTCCTCATTTATTTTGTGGCCGAACAAATATGCGAAGTGAATATTACAGGACGCTATTACTTAGATAATTCCTTTTTTTTTAGATTTCCTAATATATCTTTCATACAGCATTGTATTCTTACCAGACACCTTTGCGAGCAAAGTGGCGGCATGTCAAGACAAGTACGCGGACGCATCAGTCGGGAACGTAACCGGTTCTAATGCAGTCAACGTATTCCTTGGTATTGGGGTCGCTTGGACCCTAGCTGCAATCGTCCATTGGAGCAAGGGCGAGAGGTTCTTCATTGACCCTGGGAAGTAAGTAAAGTTTTTGTGCCTTTTTGACCCCCAACGCTAAAAGGGGTGTTGTAGTTTGACCATGTGTGTTTGTCTGTGGCACTGTCGCTCTTAAACGGGTGGACTGAATTGGATACGGCTTTATTTATTTGGAAGTAGGTTATCTAGCAATACTTGTAAACATGCTTTATCAAAATAGGTTAAGCTATTTTTAACCGACTTCAAAAAAAAAGTAGGTTCTCTGTTTGACCTGTATGTATGTATGTATGTTTGTCCGCGAATATCTTGCGTTTGGCTGAACCGATTTTGATGCGGTTTTCAGAAAAGTGTTCGTTACATTCTGGGGAAGGTTTTAGTATATAACACTAATGGGTATCCCATGACATTGCCTGCATAGATCCTGTTTTGCTTTCTTGGGTTGTAGATTTTTAAAGACGATTGTATATTGGACTCTAACTAATAACTAATAATAAAAAGTAAAAAAAATAAAAAGCTTTTTTAAAAAAAAGATAACCGACTTCAAAAACTAAAAGCTCAAAAATAACTATTTCCGAAGTCGGTGGCAACACAAATCGACCGGCAGAAGAGAAGCCACCGACTTCGGAAATAGTTATTTTTGAGCTTTTAGTTTTTGAAGTCGGTTATCTTTTTTTAAAAAAAGCTTTTTATGAAGTTATTAACTCTTATGTAAGCTGGCAGTCACTTGATAACTTCGTTGCGGAAGTATTTAATATTTTTTAATTTACACTTGTCAGGTAAACTTTAATGTTTTTGTTCCTTGAAAGTCGTTGCATGCTCTATGGTATTAAGACAATTGATTTATATCCATACTTCCATACTAATATTATTAATGCGAAAGTAACTCTGTCTATCTGTCTCTTCTTCACGCCTAAACCACTGGGCCGATTCGGTTGAAATTTGGTACAGATATAGTCTGGGAGAAAGGACATAGGATAGTTTTCATCCCGGAAATCCTCCGTAAAACGGATCATTATCAGAATCAATTTAATAAATATCATTTTCTTTTACAGCCTTGCCTTTAGCGTGACAATGTACTGCTCCGAAGCCTGCGTAGCCGTCCTTGTCCTCGTCCTTCGAAGACGGAAGAGCATAGGCGGTGAACTCGGAGGCCCCAAAAGAATCAAGATCATCACCTCTATGTTTTTCTTCTCTCTCTGGCTGATCTACCTTACCATGTCCAGCTTAGAAGCCTATGACGTCATCCCAGGCTTCTAAATGTCCAAATTCTGGTAATATAGTTGGATTAAGTGCTTGTTAGGTAAAATTTACTTCGAAATTTGCACTGAGATTTGCTCGTTATGACTGTAAAGACAACTAGGGAAGTTCATCAGTCATAATTTTTTTACAGTAGCCTAACAGGATATAGTTTAATTGAAGATACACTGAAAGTCAGTTATAAGCTTATATTTAAAAATAAATTTTAAGTGTTACCACAAAACCTTAAGTAAAATATAGTTTTTGTTCAAAGTTTCATAGACAGTTCAAAAAGTTAGTGTGTGATGTGTATTTCTAGAATGTATGGCAATCGTTAGTAAAAAGGTATTAAATTTCAGTGCAATATTTGCAGTAAATTATAAAAAATAGTCTAAATATGTACCGTTAAGCGTGTTCGGATAGGGGTGTTAGCAGCTGATGATGAGCGGTTTAATTCAATACAACGAAATTCCTGGGTAACTCTTAAAGTAACATTAATAAAGTCTTAAATTTCCTAAAAGCTTGTTTAAATTTTAGAAATTACCTTCTGAAATTCAATGGTAACTTTTCCTATAATTTCTACATTATTATTGCCCCAACATTTCAGAATTAAATTTAAACTTTTCTACACATCATAAATTTCTGATACTGTATGAAAATCGTGTAATTAACTTATACATATATATATTTGATACGTCATTATTCTCTCGTATTAACATTATATTGGTTTCTGTTATGGGGTTTTCATTATCTTAATTTTATGTACTTATTATTTTATTCTTATTTTCATCGTCACTGTCAGCTGCGTCTGAATCCGCTATATGATCTATGTGCTCAAATGTACAGGTTTAGACGTTGAATGTACTCTTTCTTCCTTCTAGAACGTTCTCTTTTGATCCTCTCCTAATAACCAGATTATAATCATTAAAACAAGCCTTTGAGGCTGTGGTATGTATAGATTATATGAATAGATTTATCAGAAAACGAATTCTATGCGCCGTTTAGAGGTAATGTAGTTTGTGGATGTGGTGTAATAATACGCATTCGTTGGCGAAGAATGTTACATCCGTAACCTTTTAAAATATTTTTTTCTTGCACCACCTTGAACCAGACCTTGACCTTGGGCCGGACAAAATCATGCCATCATTGGGCTGTTTTTTTATATATTTTAATTTAAAGAAAATAAAAAAAATCCCGCTCAATTTATTCGTAAAAATAACTGTAATTTTCAAAATAATTTATGTTAATTATCTAGTTGTAAACAATGTTTAATATTCACAATTTCAATTCACATTAGTTGTTTTAAATTTACAAATAACTTCTCATTATTTAAAAAATACTGTTAAGCTTCTGCCGTCACGCCGTGTATAGTTGATACAATGTGAGTCGGTTAAGGCCGTAGGACTAAAGAAAATACTCAAAGTGTAGTAACATTCAACAAAAATGTGAAAAATCCATTCTTCGTCAACGTATGCGTGTTAAAATATTTACAAAAACAGCATGTAAGAAAATATTCCATTTTAATTAAAACGCCAGATATAATTAGCGCGGGTAATTTGAAAGGTGATGACGATATTTTAATAATGTAAGCCAAGATTTTGTATGTCACACTCATTAATTTAGATTTTGTCGCGTATAATGACGTTAGAACATTCAACGATAGAATTATAGCCATAGCGATTCGCGATAACCACGTTCGCCAGTATAATTTTAATATTATCGCAAATTACAATCTCGGTGATGATTTATTATTAGAGATATATTCGGATGCATTTTTCTTAAAGTTGAAATGTTGTAGCTTTGTTTAGTAAAATATCCGCGGTATAAAATCAGGGATAAAAAGTTTTGTATTTTTGTTGAAAGAATTAGGTTTATATCTACTCTAACTTTCAAATGTTTTTGATCGGGAAAATTGTGTACTTCTGGAGAATTGTGGTTGTTTTTTTTTATGTTGCTTCAATATCACACGACTACATAACTACTCGAAAAAATATTTTGATAAGTCGCTTTTATAGCTGTATTTCACTCTAGATAAACATGCATTCGAATATCTGAACTCTATTTATTATTTAATAAAAGCCAATTTCATTATGTAAATATGTTAGTAATAGATTTATTTTTGAGTGTTTTTAGTGTGTTGCCGCTAGCTAATGTTTTGTTGATGTAAATAATTGCAAACTCACATTATAATAAAATAGTCAATAATTTGAGTTTATCGCAGTGTTCAAAATGTGTTACGTTAGTGTGTTTAAGGTGTTTAAAAATGTCTGGAGCTTGTGTTTTATTGCGATATGACGTCATCTCTCGCGTATCTAGTTTACGTATTATACCCCCAAAATGTTCAGCACCGTTATTGCCCTCACCAGCATTGTCTTATTTTATACCGTTATGGTTAATGATTTCTAATGTATTTTATTTTATTTTTAAACTCTTATTAGCCAATAATTGACAAGATAACAATTCTAGTGTGTACACAATCCTAGAAAATAACAAACAGTGTGTTTCCAATCAACATCATTGGAAACTTATCAATTCTGCTACATGAAAACCACAAAACTAATTTCGGTAATGGCTGCTGTTTGAACAAACTGTATTTTATTTGGACTAGTCATGAGCAAAACTGAATTTCGATTTCAATGAGTCAGAGAATTTCCTGAATAAATAAATGTAGTTAAACAGTATTGTTGGCAAATAAACCAATTAATCGCTCAGCTAAATTGCTTGTGTACCTTTTCGTACCGTTTATTGGAAATATTTTAGTTTGTTATGAAATTATTTCTGATTAACTGCTGAACTAGTAGTTGATTAGAGAATTATTTCTAATTCACTCAGTCCTTAAAATTGTTACCTACCTTCAAGCAGACTCGTATTCGATACAGCAGAGGGCGCGCTTCATCTATCAGATATTTAGAACATTTGCAATAGTTAGTAATTCCTAATGTATTTTAAATAACTTTATTGTCTTGTTTCGTTCTTTTTAAATAACTTATTTTTGTCGTAGAGTTTTAGTTGTCAACTTCATTCTCGCGACGCGGTGTCAGATGAACATCGCGTTAATATTGCAAACAATGACGTTACGCTAATTTTTGTGGGACATTATCAATAAACCTACTCCACAAGAAAAAACAATTTCGTATATGACGTAGAACACAAACAAAAGAAGTCGATGAATATTAATATTAATAAAACAATGGAGAAACATCTAAGGACAAAAGACGTTTCATTTTCGTACCAAACATCAAAGTAAACGTCAAAATTAACACATAAAAGCCACCTTAAACACAGTAATTATTAAACATAAAATGTAATACCGTAGTATTTTAGAGATTATTATGTAAATAATACGATAAACTCAGATTTATTTAGCATTAGATAAAGCTTTAGATAATATAAAATCAACTAGAGAGGCAATGCAAGACGCTTGCAGTGCGTCAAAAAATATATAATGCTCGGAGCAAAAATTATGTCAGTTTTGCCGATAGTAAATATATCAAAGAAATACAGAGTCGTTTTTTAAAATGAATGAATATCGCTTTCAAAGCAAATAAGGTTTAACACTAAGACCTTATCGATTCATAAATCGATTTCGTGATTGTTACGTAAAATGTTGCAAATAAAATTCCATGTAGAATGAAAAATAATGTTCATGAAGTAAAGGGTAACACACTAGCTATTTTCGTGCGAGTGGAAAGCGAAGCGTGTGGCGTATGGTTGACGTGCAATGTTTTCGCTAGCTGAAGTGTGACGGGACGGGTGATTTATCGAATGCAAGTGTACTATACAAATATGGCGTCTACGTCCATCGTTCGGTGTGCATTGCTTTCAGCTCTCTCAAAAACCGCTAGTGTAATACTCTAAAAGACCTGGCTCCACTGAAGCAACAAATCTCTGCGAGATGTGGGTGCAGTCGCAAGCCCGGATAAGTACTGCAATATGTGTAAGAGTGTAAAATGTGCACCCGTCAATATAAATGAACAGTAGGCATCTTTATGCAAACAAGCTGTCCGTGTTAAGCGTTCTACACATTAAGCCTCACAATTGTAAGAAAAACGTTTCTAGCGTGCATATCGGCGACAAGGGATGTGCAACTTCTATTTTGTAATTAGAGACTGTTGACAGTAAAAATTTGCGACTGAGAGCATACGCAAGTCACCTTTATGCTATCAGTGCATTTTATTCCATTTACGATCACGATAATAGTGGGCACATGGAATGAATGAGTTGGACAATTTTCGTGTATAGAGCGGTTTGTAACTCGACTACACCACAGCAAACGACATGCGGTTACGATGACCACGCGGTCCAATGTTGCAGTATTTATCTCACGTAAGTGTGGATCGGACCGCACCCGCAATCCACTTCAGGGCTTTAGTGTGGCCAGGAACTCCAATTAAATAATTAATCAAAAGAAAACATCAAAATTAAAAACATCATGGATTTATATTAGTCGATGGAATAAAGAAAATTGTTACTGTAAAAGGCACGAATACGAAATTAATCGGATAGTTTTATGTACTGCCATATTTATAAGCATTGATATTTATTTTTAGATGGCTTGTGTTGAAAATATTATCGCTATACACTTAGATATTGTATTTATAGTTTAACATAAGTTTCTTTAAAAATCCCTAAAATATTGTTTCTCCATCACTTAGCTTTTAAGCTTTCTCTCCTTCGCTAAGTATATAATATCTTATATCGATTTGATACGAATATATTCTTAAAAACAGAATGTTAAGTACTTGTAACCTTACAATACGTTAGTACGTCACGATCGTTTTAGTAAATTAGAAAACTCATGAGATCGTCACTTCAATATCAACTATCAACTATGTACTTCAAAGTAAGCTAGACGTATTTTGATTATTTACGTAGATAAGTAACATTTTATCATTATCACGATGTAAGCTATGCCACATACCTGCCACAAGCAATAACCATAAAATCCCAAACGTTCGTTATTTTATATTATTTTTAACCGCTAATTTAGTAACGTAAAACTGCTAGTATAAAAAGTCTATTGATACCAGAATTCTACCAGTAATAATTTTAAATACTATTGGCAAATATGGTCAATGACAGCAATCTAGATCCATCTCGAAGAAGGTCGTCAATATAAGTAACGTATTTCAAATTGTTTATTATCTAATTGATATCGCGAATTCGAGCTTTAAAAAAAATCTTTACAGCAAGTCTGCTTCAGCCAGGTGGAGCGACGACTTGTAAATGGTAGCTAGCAGCAACTGAATGTGTGTAGCCGAAGATCGGGTAAGTGACGCAATTTGGGAAAAGTCTTTATCCAGATCCAAACTGATGAAAGTTGAGGATAACATTGATTGGCACCATTTGTGGCTATAGTGTGTGGCACATATGTGTCATTTTTAATCTATTCATGTGTCATTATCGATATAAGAAAATTTTATCTAGTCGATGAATAGTACGCTTTACAACTCTTCACGTCTATAACTACGTTCAACTTCTATATACAATTTCTGCCTGACTTCGGACCAATATAGTTATTTTCGAATTTATTTTAAAGTAGACTTTTTCTACGCTTTCAGTAGGTTTTCTAAAAATTTTCACTGAACTTCTTTCAGGATCTTTCGTAAGTATTTATGCTTATAGCTTCTATAATATTTCATCCTATCTGAAACTTTTGATTAACTTCCCGTTTACTCCACCATTTTTTTAAATATTTCTAGCTGCATATTTGAAATTTTCCCCAACCTGTATTTAATATTTATATTCTAAAACCTTTCCTAAAGTATCCAAATTCCCAGTTTTACTACAAGAATGAACAAACTAACTAAGAATATTATCTTAGCTATATTTAAAATCGATACTAGTCATTCTACATGAATATTCGATAGTAAAATTCTATTATTGGACTGTCGATATTACTGTGGCCATTGATGTAGCGAGTTGAGTCGTCATTTCATATTCCAAGAATTAACCAAGTTACTATTATCTTTTTATGAAAGTAACTTTGTTTGTTGCAATTAAATAGTTTACATACCTATTGTTTTGTTTTTTCTGTAAAGAGAAAGTATCAGTATATTTTCTTAACTTCTTAAACTTCACTGACATTGATAAAAGAAAACATCGTTACTTTAATGAGTCAGAAGTCACAAATCGGCCTCGAATTTCCATCGAACTTTCTCGTACACAAAATCAAACCGATTTTTTTTTCATAGTACCGATCAGTGCTAAAAAGATTCTATACCAACTTTACAAGGTTTCTTCTTAACACTCCGGTGAATATTTTAGTAGTTGGTTTTTCATACGTTGGTGTTTAGAATCACACCCAACACCAAAGCGTCATCATCACGCGCAGCCGACATTGGTGTAGCAAGAGCACGTCTAACAAAGTTTGAATGTTAAATAAAAACAGTCTTGAACGTTTTACCTACAAGACTATGTAAAAGTATTCATCCAAATTCGATTCTAGAGGCTGCTTCTGAGCCCCACAGTACCTATTAAAGTTACATTTTAATCTTACGCCATCGACTACGATTCGTTTGAAAATACGGATGAATATTCATCAAGAATTCATCTAAATGTATGAACAGATAACATAGATCCGGAATAATTTGATTCGTAACTAAGCGATTATTCCCGCGGGTGATATTCAGCGGAGTTTCCAACACCCGCAAATTCTTGCAGATATAATGTTTTTTTTTTAAATGCACCAACGCCGTCCATCGGGAATTCAACACTGAGTCGAGCATTGAACATCTAGAGGTGGAATAAAATCCTCCGTTTTAAATAAATCTCTGCTATAGGGATAAAAACTTATTTCCTCAGCCGAGTGGTCCTATATTTTAGGTTCATCCTATTTTTGGGGATTATTTACAACGACTTCCAGCCGAAAGCAACTGCTAAGACTCTATGCTAAGCTGTTGTTCAGCCTTTACATAGTAGTATCCTCACATTTCTAAATCTTATTGTATACTACAATGACTTCAAGAAACATAGTTGTCACTTCGTCATAATATTATGAGACTATGTGTTTCCTAGTTATCAATATTCATTACTACTAAAGATTAATCTAGAATTAATACATGTTCAATCAGATCAGTATAATCCAAAGCGACATATTATGCTTAAAACTCAGCCTGGTTTTAATGAAACTGACACGTATGGAGCTGGATAAATATTGTTGAAAGAGATTCAACGTGACTGCCGTGTCGCGTCATGGAATCGTTTGATGTAAGGCAGCGGACACGAAAAACAACGGGCGTGGTGTTGGCGGAGCGACAGTGCGCTTAGATTTTCATACGCCACTCTTTTCAAAACTGCCGTCGAGGCGGACAGTCCCATTACGCTAAAAGCTGGAATCAACGTGAAGTTCATTACAAAAATGCGAGTCAAGACCCGTAGAAACGATTCAACTGCCTCGGATCCCATAATAAAATTAAACAAAAAAGAACCGCCGCTCGTCACTCCGCTGTCGCCGCCGCTCTTTCGTGTCCGCTGCCTAAATGACGTGTAAGAGTTTTGTGTAGGTGTTCCTATTCAGAAGGGTTCGTCGGTAAATATACAAGACTTTTTATTTACGTGTTCAAACGTGACTTTATCTGCAATTGGAGTTTCAATTGTATCCTTTTTGGCTGAAATTACTTTGGCTTCTTTTTGTTACAGCTATTGCTTCATTTGTAACCATTCTGGTTTTTATTTTAGGAACATTTTTTTCATATTTCTGTTTAGATCGTTCATATTCCTATGCATATTATTGTGTGCTATTAATAGATTAGCTTTTTTTTTATACGTAATCGTGTCTTCTTTTGCAACAAGATTCAATAAAAGTGTTATCATAGAGAGCAACTGACTGTTACTAACGAGCATCAACTTCCTAACTGACTTCTTGACAAAAGAGCCCGTAAATGGTTTTTGATAATGGAATTTGAATAAATTAATTGTTTACGAGTTTCTCGTTCTGAGACATTTCTTTAGAATTTGTGTCTCTTTATCAGTGTTTTATAGGATTACTAGCTGACCTTATCAGACGTTGTCCTGAAAAGCCGATTTGATTTTTGTGGGTTTGTTTTTGTTTCTGTCTTGTTTAATAGTTGGCGTAGTATTGAAAAATTAATTTTCATTTTTTATACCATCGGTTTTTTCGATGCTCTCCTATTTCGGCAAGTGGAACAAATCAAAGATGGTGTAAATGACCACACATTGTCTGACATACATTATACACTTTTACACACACTTCTTTTTTTTTTTTTGGTTTAGACACTTTTTACATTTTTCGTATCTGTAGAGGCTTGTCATTAGCTACATCATTATATATTTTTGTTAAATATTGTTAGTCTGTAAGCCTTCTTAAGACTAATAAAATAAAATAAATTACAGACAATTCATCTTCTTCTCCATTCGTTCCTATTGGCACAGTACTATCGACACGAAATTTCGTATTTCTATCTTAATGTCGTTCGTGCTTAGATTCCTCAGATTGTTATAAATCGTATTGTAATATAAGATTTATGTTTTGTAGTTATAACGAACTGATAGTGTATATAATAATGACATTAGTTCACTTAGAAACGAGTATTTACTTTCGATAAAATGGGTGAGGCAAATGATATCGATTTTTTTTGTTGAGTATAAAAAATGGAAATGTGGCTTTGAAGCAAAACAAGGAAAAAAAATATCTGCTTGAATTTTTTGTCGCCTGTAGTAATAGAAATAATAAAATTTATACATCGATTGGTGAGACCAAGTTAATTAAATAACTTTTTTTGCTCTCTCGTTCCATGATAACCTTGCAAACTTTTTAAATTCAATTCCATGAAAAACTGTAACAAACAAAATTGAGACTAATACCGTTAACATTTATGTTTGTATGCCGTCCGCGAAATGAAGCAAATATTTTAACAAATTTTCTACATTTGTGATACACATATTTTATTTCTAACACCAAAAATAAACTCAAAAAACGTTTACTAAATTCTGGGTTTTAGAAATATGTACAATAAAAAAAACTTTTAATTAAATTTAAATTCCTTTTGGAAGTTTTAACACTTTATACGAGTTTTATTTATTAAAGATTTTGTTCTATATAAGTGACAATATAATTATGTTGCTCCTCGTATATACATATTTTATTCGCAAAAAAACCACACAATTATCTACGTCATGAAAATAATGAAACATTGTAAAATATTCATGATATACAGGTTGATCTAACAGAAAATTAAAAACAAACATATTTAGATAGAATGTTAACCAAATCATCAGCATTCGAAAATTCCCGGTATATTTTTTTTTGTCTTCTACATTTATGAATTATTCAATAGGTAAAGCCTTTGTTGGTATTGTAATTGATAGCGGAGGGCAAAAATAAGATTTCATATTTTAAAACCACAGAGATAATACAGCGAACGTTTATATATACACTCAGAATGTATTTATTTTTTACATATAGGTTGGCTGGTAATTTGTGACCGATATGTGAACACATGAACGTACTAATAAAAATAAAAAAAGACACTTTTTAGAAGCGATTTAACGTACCTATCAAACTGTATTTGTCTTTAATACATTGCAGGTTTTTGTGAAAGAAGTAAATTAGATAATTAACTTTAAATTAATGTCGCAAAGACATTAATTGGATTAGATAGAAATATGTACAAAATAATAAAAATATGTATTTAATTGATATGTATAATTATTCATTTTTTTATTCAAATTCATGGTCTCAAATTACCAGATACTTTACATAGACATGGAATTATTTTTAGTATTGCAATGGTTGATAAAATTAAAGATTATGTATATCGATGGTTTTAAACTGAGGGAATGTTATGGAAAATGATGATAATATATATAAATGGTTTATAATTACCCAAAAAAAAGATATATAGATTATTAAAATAGCAATGTATAAAATATGCCACACAGTATATAAGTAGAGACATCTATGTACCTTCTTCTAAAGAACATTTATACAAAATTATGCTTTCATTTTTGTGATCCATTGCACCTCGAAATTATTTTCTATTTTTTTTATAACCGAGCTTAGCTTGCTTAGTAATAAATGTCAAATCCTTCTTTGATGATTTTTTTTTGGTGCAATCGGAGAAAATGAACGCTCAGAAATAATTTTATTTATTTAAGTTTAATTACTATATGTACGTTTCTTTGTAATCCTAATAATTAATAATTAATTTATGGTTCCTAAACATAGTTACTGGCCTATTATGCTTTACTGGACCCAATGCGCGGTCGACAAAGATCATTTTAATTTTAGGTGCAAACATTTGAGCAAGTCAACATTTATCTTAATTTTTTCCTTGCTTATTTTTTTTAGAATAAAAAAACTTTTTTATGAGAAAAGTTTACACCCTGTATAAAACTTAGCCGACTGCGCATTAGAACTTCGTATATGCGTTTATTTTCTGACATATTTATCTCTAGACTAAATTCAAATTCTCTAGCTACTTATAAATAGATATTAAATGTGAATGTATTTAATTTCGTAGACGGATGAATGTCATAATTTTAAAATCGTATTAAAACAGCCTGCGATTTAAAGTTGGCTATTAAATGGGGCGTTCCTACTAGAACGCAAAAAAATATTACTCCAGTTTTATTTTTAACTAGCCCGAGATAAATAAATATTGCTTGTAACCCAAACAAATCTGTGCACTTCGCTAAAATGCGATTTCACTCCCGCTTTCCCGCGCGGCGCCCCGTGTTCGCCCCGTTCGTTTAGTAGCGAGAGCATTCCGTCAACGTTACGTCACAGCGCGAGGTGCACAGTTAAGTCGTATGGGTGCTTTAGTTAAGCAATGTAATTGTTACTGTCACTCTTCTGTCAATCTCCAATGGTGAAATAGAGACGGAGGATATTGCGTCTGCAATGTGGTCAATTTCATTTGTTTCGAATTTAATTTCAAATTCGTCATTCTTTTGTTTATCCAAATGGATGAGTATGTTCTTCGCTATATTATTATAACCACTACTACAATTTCACGACAATTTAAATCTGTTTAATACAATGCTTATTTGTAAATTTTGAAGAGTTCAAACCCATTTAATAGCCAATGTAGTAGGTGCACCTGAAAGGTCTTCCAACAGAATGTTTTCTGGCGATTCACAAAAGAAGATGGAAAAGAGAAAGATAGATTCAAAGATAGGTATAACTCATATGTTAGAGAGAGATAACAATGGTTTTAAAAGCTATGACATTCAATGTTAAATGTTAGTTGTAACAGAGACAGCACGCCGACAGTCGTTACCGTTAATTATGTTATTTTGATAATAATTATTGTTAATATAAAGTGTTTGTTAAGTACCATGGGTTAGTGTTTTATTTGGATATTTGGTATCCTTCTTATCTTACAGCAAAGGCGAAAAATGACCTTTAGACTTCAAGACTGATGTAATAAACGGTAAGTTTGTTTTTCTGTTTGTTGGAGATAATCTCTGCAAATGCTAGCTCTATAGCAAAAATTATAGAAATCTACAATACTTATTTTCTATGCTCTTTGATGCAATGAATCACTGATTCCTTTGGTCACGTCACGTGTCATAACTTGAGAACTTATTAGTAAATTCAAATCAAGTTAAAAAAAATAGTAAACAATATTTTTAAGAACGTTCTTAGTGAGAGTCAATGGTAAAAGCTAGTTGACTAAAAATCAAATCCAACAGAGAGATACAATACAATCTCAGTTTTTAATTTACATTGACCTGAATAAACCAATTACAGGTTTTCGGTAAGTAAAAAAATAAAAAACTTTTTACAAAAAAATAATAACCGCCTTCAAAAACTAAAAACATAAAAATAACTAAAATTTCGGAAGTCGGTGGCTTATCTCTTCTGCCAGTCAATTTGTGTTGCCACCGACTTCCGAAATTTTAGTTATTTTTATGTTTTTAGTTTTTGAAGGCGGTTATTATTTTTTTGTAAAAAGTTTTTTATTTTTTACTTTTTAGTGTCTGACTAAAGTATCCAGGCTGCCAATTTCCATACCAAGTTTCATACACTACCTATCACTATCGAATCTGCAGTATAATCAATCTCGGTGTAAAGTGCTCATCAAGACGAATAAAATAAGCCCAAACACTATGTAGCTGCTATCAACCATTAAAGAGTTCCCTAAACTGTACTGCTCCTGCATCACGGAGCTTGCAGTGGCAGTCATAACGCATCTCGATGTAAAGATCTTGTCATCACGAATAAAATAAGCCCAAAGACGATGTAGCTAAGATGTACCGTTTAGCCCAAGAGCTGGTGAACCCTCCTACTAACGGTCGTCCTGTAAGGCTAGAAATTTGTGGAGTGATGAGTCATAGTACACCAAGGCCAAAAACAATGACCTGGCAGGCAACAACCCTGCACGTCATCAGTCTTTTTATTTTTTTAAATGTAAAATAAATAATAAAAAAAAAGTTCTTCTGTAAGCTTCAAAATTTAATATAAATTAGTTTATTGATTAATAATTATGGAAAAAAATTGACAGGCGATTTGGGTAAGCAGAAGTATCTGCCAGGCGAATCGAAAGGTGCATAGTTTAGGGGGAAAAATAAACTTTCTCCTGTAAAGTTGAAATTTAAGTATGTGTTTGAGCAAATCATTAAAAAGAAATGTGTACAATGACAGGCGGTTCTGAGCAGCATAAGACCTTGACAGGCGAGGGGAAAGATGCTAAGAGCGTGCGAGTAAGAGGTGTAAAGTGAATGCGTATAGTGTGAATGACATTAAATAAAATTAAAAATTATAGATGCAATATTTTTTATTAATTGTAGTGTAATCTACATTATTTTTTACATTAATTATCATCATCATGTACGGATCAAAATGTCAAAGATTGGATAACGCACGCTATGAGAAGTTTCTTGCCACATATGACACGAAAATTATTAACTTATACATATTATACTATTTTGTATACAAATATAAGTATAATATAGATTTCAGTGTGTTTAAAATTGATTTACTTTTCAAAAAGTCAAATCTACATTTCATTCACGTACAAATATAAAAATATATTTCAAATCTATTTATTATCCAGGGTGGAACGTTTTAATGGGCCCTGGAAGAAAACTACCTTAAATCGTTGAGAGAGGTTATTTTACTTAAAGAAATCATTCCTTTATTTTTAAAAAGAAACAAAACTGCATTCAAAGTTTTTCGAAATTTTGCTTACCACTCCCGGGAATCGAACCGATTAAAATCCAAAAAAGTCATCATCTCCCTAGCTTTTTCCCAACCGTGTTGGGGTCGGCTGCCAGCCTAACCAGATTCAGCTGGATACCGGTGTTTTATGTGGAGCGACTGCCTATCTGACCCCAAAAAATCCAAAAAAATCCAAAAAAGTAACACAGTCTATTTTTATGATGTCAAACGTTAGGGTCATTCATAAGGACAAAATCTCTTTAATAAACATGGTTATTTAAATTAAAGGAAAACCATACATTTTAAGAATTATACTTTAGTTGAACGAAAATTTCGATAGCTAAAGTCGTCCTTTGATTTGACAAGTTAAAATTTCATGGTTTTCCCTTTAATTTTATTTACCATGTTTGTTAGAAAGATTTGATCCTTATAAATGACCTATCGATTAACGTCATAAAAGTACAGGATGTTGTTTTTTTCCATTTTAAGCCAGTTCAATTCCCGAGTGTGACAAGCGAATTTTCGAAATTTTTGAATGTAGTTTTATTTCTTTAAAAAAATAAGGGAATGTTTCCTTTAAGTAAAATAATCTATCTTAATGATTTAAGGTAGTTTTTTTTTTCAGGGCCCATTGAAATTTTCCATCCTGTATATATATATATAAAAGAAAGTCGTGTTAGTTACACATTTTATAACTCAACAACAGCAGAACCGATTTGATTGAAATTTGGTGGGGAGGTAGCTTAGGACCAGGGGACGGACATAGAATACTTTTATATTCTTTTTTTGTTTTTATCCTATTTCCTTAGGACAATCTGATGTAAAGCTTTTTAAACTATGTTTTGACGCTTGGGCCTGACTGCTAAGCCGGAGGTCTTGGGTTCGATTCCTACCCAGGACAAACTTTGTGTGATGAACATGATTGTTTTTTCTGTGTCTGGGTGTAATTTATCTATAATATGTATATATTTATAAACTATATAAGTATGTATATCAGTTGTCTGGTTACCATAACATAAGCTCTGCTTAGCTTGGGATCAGATGACCGTGTGTGAATTGTCCTAAGATATTATACTATTATTATTTTTCCATTTATTCAGTATACATAATTACATACATATAAATTACATTTTTAAATAGGTATTAATATAAAAAATAACATTTAAAAATATAAAAAATAGTAGCCCACCGGCATCGGAACAGGGTCCAAGCTACCGATGGTCAGGGCACCAGAGAGAGGAACCTCCGGACAATGCGCGCCGTGCCCAGGAGTACCGCCTTCTGCATCAGGCCCTTGATCCAGCTGCCTAGCGAGAGCCTCCTTAGGTGTTGGTCAAGGCTCTTAGCTATTATGCCATTGGCCGTCACCACTATCGGTACAATGACTGCTGAATCTACGTCACACATGTCGACAACCCCGCGAGCCAAGTCAAGGTATTTAGACTGCTTATCCTTCTTGGCTTTCACGAGGTTCTCATCATGTGGAACGGCTATGTCAACAATCATTGCCCGACGCTCTAATCGATCTATTACCACAATGTCAGGCTTATTGGCAACAATAGTTTTGTCTGTGATAATAGATCGATCCCAGTATAATGTGATATGGCTATTCTCAAGAACTGGGTCGAGCACATACCTGTAATACGGTACTCCCGATTCCACAATATTGTATTTCAGAGCAAGTTGCTGATGATAAATCCTGGCTATTATTATTCTTTAATTCCTATAACAGCTATTGTCGTCTTTTTATCCACTTTTTATTGTTTGTAATGTTTTAACTTATGTTAATAGGTACAAGTGATGTGCACTCCTATACATGACCACTATCATAAAAAAATATGTCATAAAACGTATTATTGTAACTAAGGGTATTAGTGAGTAAGTCGTTAGAGAGCCATAAAATAAATAAATAAAGCTGCGATAATCACTACGATTTCAATTGGTTTGAAGGAGATGCTGCCGAAGCAGCATCTCCTCGATTATGACGAAAGAAGTAGTAGTGAAGAAGTGTCGGATGATAATGATAATTAATGTAAAAAATAATGTAGATTACACTACAATTAATAAAAAAATATTGCATCTATAATTTTTAATTTTATTTAATGTCATTCACACTATACGCATTCACGTTACGCCTCTTACTCGCCCGCTCTTAGCATCTTTCCCCTCGCCTGTCAAGGTCTTATGCTGCTCAGAACCGCCTGTCATTGTACACATTTCTTTTTAATGATTTGCTCAAACACATACTTAAATTTCAACTTTACAGGAGAAAGTTTTTTTTTTCCCCCTAAACTATGCACCTTTCGATTCGCCTGGCAGATACTTCTGCTTACCCAAATCGCCTGTCAATTTTTTTCCATAATTATTAATCAATAAACTAAATTATATTAAATTTTGAAGCTTACAGAAGAACGTTTTTTTTTTATTATTTATTTTACATTTAAAAAAATAAAAAGACTGATGACGTGCAGGGTTGTTGCCTGCCTGGGACCTAATTCTCGGTTTATGTGATATAATATCGAATTCGATAAGATATCGAGAGTCTTATATCAATCAAAAATATCACAAAATTCAATGACAAATGAATGAAATGGTTGGATAATTATCTCACTCGATAAACTGAGAATACCGATTTATCCAAATAACTCGATATCCGCCATTTTAATTTGATAAATATCGATTTTGATATTTATCTAACGCACGAGAATTGGGCTCCAGGTCATTGTTGTTGGCCTTGGTGTACTATGACTCATCACTCCACAAATTTCTAGCCTTACAGGACGACCGTTATTAGGAGGGTTCACCAGCTCTCCGGCTAGTTGAGGAGTTCCCTTGATTCTCTGTCGTCTCCATCATCAGGTCTGCCCCAAACCTCCATAGTATTATAGTCTCCTCAGATATACACATTAATATTAAGTTTTTACCCGATGCTCGCCTACAACTTTCTAGAGATGCCATCAATTTCTCTGGGTTTCCACCACCAGATCCTGACCTGATGACAATGGGACCAATTGACGAGCATACCCTTTCAAATAAAAAAAGATTTTTTGAAATCGGTCCAGGCGTCTCCGAGAAATCGAGTAACAAACATAAAAAAAAAAAAAAAAAATACAGTCGAATTGAGAACCTCCTCCTTTTTTTTTTGAAGTCGGTTGAAAAACCGGCCAAGTGCGAGTCGGACTCGCGCACGAAGGGATCCGTACTATCATCTAAAAAAAATACGATAAATACACGTTTATTGTATGGGGGCCGCCCTTAATATTTTATTTTTGTTAATTTTTAGTATTTGTTGTTATAGCGGCAACGGAAATACATCGTTTGTAAATTTCAGCTTTCTAGCTATCACGGTTTATGAGATACAGCCTGGAGACAGACAGACAGCGGAGGCTTAGTAATAGGGTTTTACCCCAGACAGACAGACACACAGACAGCGGAGGCTTAGTAATAGGGTCCCGTTTTACCCTTTGGGTACGGGCCCCTAAAAACATGGTTATACATCGTGTGATTGCAAGCGAATGCACCTCAAAAACGACGAATTCAGCACAAAATAAAACAAAAGCTTGCATCGATTTTAGGCCAGTGTGTTCGTACGCGAATAAATTGGATTCGAACAAAAAAGTGACAATCGGTCTATTTTTAACCACCAACAAAAAAATAGGAGTGTTATAAGTTTGAATGCTATGTGTGTCTGTCTGTCTGTATGTCTGTGGCTCCGTAGATCTTAAAAGTCATAGGATTTCGACATAATGTATTAAGTAATATATTCCTTTAAAATTAAATTATAGGTCCTTGGAAGATTATAGTGTATACTCCTAGCTGGCACTGTAAGTAGAGTGGCTGAGATCGGCAGCTGGGATCAATTCCGGCACGGGCCAATTATTGTTTTATTTCTTTTTCAATTATATAGGGTTTAATCACAAACTGATTATCTACCTTCATTGGTATTAACAAATAATTATTACGATTTAAATAATAATATTATCTTTACTATTTTTATAAGCTTCTTGCATTCATCCATCGTCAATTGAGAAAGGTATAATTTTTAGAAGTATTTTTTTTTTGGTGAGTGGGAAATCATCCTATGACTGCTCCCATCCTGGGTGCGGTGGGAGGGCGTGTCAGACTCTTACTGACTAAAACCCACTCATGTTCCTTCGATTGCCCTTTATGTTCCAGGGTCACGGTAACTATTATAAACATTCCACAACGTATAAACATTCCGCAACCTTTTTAGGAATATGAGGAACAGAGTGTCAAGTCTCTCATCCTCCGTTGAAAATCTCCGTAGTTTGTTAGTAAAACGGAGACAGCAATATAACAATTGCTTACCTAAAGCATTTGCGGAGCAATATTTAATTATTTATCTCGACCACAGAACTTTTTTTTTACCTGCGTGAATGTTGAACTTCCATCTTTATTTAGATCCTTTAAAATCTTAGTGGTTCTCTCTTCACAAAGAACACCTCCAAGTTTCTTGGCTCTAGGACCAGCGGTTTAGGCTGTGTGTTGATATATCACACAATAAGTCAGTCAGTATACCACTTCCAATATTATTTTATACATTTCTACCTTTTTCTTTTATATCTTCTTTTTGTCTTTTGCTTGACGTTTCAGCAGGGTTACACCTGCCACGGCCAGAAGCAGACTCTTCTTCTACTTGTGACCACGGCAGGAGAAACCTTGCTGAAACGCCAAGTAAAAAACAAAAAAAAGGTATTTTCGCGTTAAATCCCTCTAAAAACACTAAAGTATAAATATGCAACACGACAGCTTAAAGTATAATATAACAGTATTTATACAAAGTTTACAAAAATCTTATCTTCAAAACTACCCCAGGTTTTTCGGAGCGAACGAAGCAAAAATCTCAGTATCAAGTAGCAGTTGCGGAATGTTTACAATAGTTACCGTGACCCTGGAATATAAAGGGCAATCGAAGGAACATGAGTGGGTTTTAGTCAGTAAGAGTCTGACACGCCCTCCCTCCGCACCCAGGACGGGAGCAGTCATTGGATGATTTTCCACTCACCAAAAAAAAAGTATCAAGTAGCAAAGAAAATATAACTTGTACGATAAAAGAAAATCTTATAAATGTCACGTTACACTGACAAGTATAATAATATCTGAAACCGCCCGGGTGTGAGATATGATGGAAAATAAGACTGATTTTATCACGTTTGTCTTCATTTATAAATGTCTGACATTAAATCTTTTATTTAGAAGAAGATGCTTTTATTAACAATGTAGTGTATTTCTGTATTTTTATTCGACTGTCGAAAGGAGGATTATGTTTTTAGAGTGTAAGTGTGTATTTATTTATCTATGTCTCATTTTTTGGCACGTTCTATTGGCTGAACCGTTTAACGAATTTCGACATAATATGAGGTGTCGTTGAAATGACAACATAATTTTATTTACTACAGTATAGTAATTAAGCTAATCTTTTATATAAAATTCTCGTGTCACAATGTTAGTTACCGTACTCCTCCGAAACGGCTTTACCGATTTTTACAAAATTTTATATGCATATTCAGTAGGTCTGAGAATCGGCTACTATCTATTTTTTATACCCCTAAGTGATAAGGGTTGTTCACCCTTAACATTTTTAACGCGGGTGAAACCACGGGAAGCAGCTAGTCTATATATGTATATAAAAGAAAGTTGTGTTAGTTACACTTTTTATAACTGAAGAACGGGAGAACCGATTTGGCTGAAAATTGGTGGGGAGGTAGCTTAGGACCAGGGAACGGAGAATACTTTTTATCTTCTTTTGTTTTATCCTGTTTCCGTGGGACGTGACTTAAAACGTTGTATAATAAATCTGATATTACGCGGGTAAAACCGCGGGGGACAGCTAGTTTAATATATTTATCTTCACTAGATTTAGCTTACCAGTAAAAATGTCTCTATAGGAGTAAATATTTAGCTAGCTTTTAAAGCTCACTTGGACACAAAATATAGCACGAATACAAACTACAAACTATTATCTAAGCAAAATATTAGCAGCTAAAACATCAATCAATTGAAACTGCATTATTCAAAACCTAATCTCATCAAAATCCAAGGCAGGTGAACTATTAATTCCTGACCGAATGAATAAATAAATAAATGGCTTAGCAGGCAGGGTCACTGACCACTAGACCAACAGGCCCGTCAAAGGCTTTTAACCAATATCTATCGAAATAACCAATATCTATTGAGATTGCAACTTCCTTCTCACGCCGTAGCTTCTTCGGTAACTTTGAGATGTTTACATAACAGTCTGTGCAATAAATATAAAGATAGGGTTGCTTGCAAAGTGAAAAGATTGAGGTAGGTACCGTTTCATAGGATGGTTGCTTACAGTCGTTTCCAATAATCTATCTGTATATGGATTTTGTTACTAGAGATAGAATTTCGATATGAATAGCAGATTGTATAATGGATTAACTATTAAGTCATTTAACAATCAAGATAACTTTATTAAACTTTATTTTATACGATACCATACAAAATCGTCAACCCTGACTGAACAAAATGAGTTAGAAAAAAGTATAAAAATATTAATAACACTGAAATTGCTATTTTCACCGGATTGGACGAAACTTAGCGGGAAACACGTTATTAAGCCATTTATCTCAGCTTTAAAGAGAACTAGGCTAAGTTATATTCAGTTGTAGTTCTCAAATGACGCTAAGAATTATATCGTTCTGGAGTGACGTAATTGATAGCACAACTTAATTTTACGCTCTGTTTTCTTCTCGTCTACTGTGGAAATATACGGATTTAAATTTGTATTCTTAGACCTTATATTATTTACAAAAAAAAAATATTTTATTTGTGGAGGAGTATTATCTAGAAATTATGTTGACATATAAAAAATTTTAGAAAGTTCGTGTCTGTACTTATTTTAAACAAATTCGTCAAAAAAGAGTGTTAACAATAATAGGTACCAAAATTAGAGGAAAGAAATAAAATACAAAAAATTAGATTTTATAATTAAGTCTGTCTGTAGGGCTAGGGAGATGATAATGAGTTTAGTCTGTCTGTATGTATGTATGTGTCAGCTAATCTCAAATAACTATGCAACGGATTTTATTGAGGTTGTACTTATGTGTCTACTAATCTCAAAAATAACGCAGTGGATTTAATTGAGATTTTTACAAAAAGTTTGAACTTATATTAGGACAGTACCGCTTCTAACGCGTATTACCGGAGAGAGAGTGGCGCGTAAGTGAAAACCGAGCATAAGTTTTACTGCATCGCGAGCGAAGCACGACAAACGCGCGGCAGTATTGCGTTAGCATCGCTACTGAGATTCGTAGCGTGGGCGAGGAATAGCAGCTAGTGATAGCATCGCGAATGAACCGACGCGAACAACGCTATTGCAGTGCCGTAAAAAATCGCCGTGTGGCCGAAGGGTCATAACAACGCTTCTTGAGTATACTATTGAGATAGAGAGAAAGATAAATATTGTAAATTGAAAAAAATATGTAATGACATTATAAGTAATAAGGTGTAGAAAGGTTGCTTGCGACATTCTATCTTTAAAAACGGCATACTAACGCACTCATACAATTTTATTAGATGTCAAAGTAGGATGTCATGATTCAAGTATGCGTAAAAGAGACGAATATAATTTGTGACAGCTATAATTTGGTCAAATAGCTACATTTTAAAGTGCCACAATCATGTTGACTGCCTATAACCTATGTAAATCTTTTTACTTATAATAAATATCATTGGTTACCATTATCTTGAAAAAATAAAAAGCTGCAGTTCACAGCACAACTCAGCCCCCGATGTTTTCACCACTGAAGTAGAGGTAAACGGTTCAAATGCATTTTTAATTCGCTCGCCGCGCCTTGGGTAAAGTATTTCTCGAAAATAAATGTCGGCTCGTAAAAAAACCGTGAAGAATCGACCAGAGCAGTACTGGATTCAAACAACGAACAAATTAGTTAAAGTGTTGAGCAAGTCTCCTCTGAAATATATTATGCAAGTTTTAATCTCCGGACTGGATAGACTTCTTGTAACTATGATTACTTGACTTCTTCTTGTTAGTGGGTTTGTGGGAGTCGAAGGACTGTCTAGAAGTTAAGTAAAAGTTTTGGATTAGACTTAATTACCTTCCTTTTCGGATTTATGGGTTAAGATGTTTAGGAATGGATGAGTGACCTTGGCTTTTTAGCTCTTGACCCAAAAAGGGGGTGTCATAAGGTGGACCGCTAAGTATGTGTGTCAGTCTCACTGTATGTGGCACCGTAGCTTTTAAACGGGTGATCTTAGTTAGATTCGGTTTTCATAAATAAAAAGTAGGTTACCTAGTGATGGTTCTTAGGTTTATTTCATAAAAATTGGCAAAAAGCTTAAAGTTATTATCACTTTTGTCAGCTGCAGTCACGATTTATTCGTATGGACAGATGTAACTTAATAATTGTACTTTCTCTGCATATTAACATTTATAAGTAAATAGTTAACCGACTTCAAAAAAGGAGGAGGTTCTCAATTCGTCTGTATGTTCTTTTTTTTTTTGTATGTTTGTTACGCGATATCTCCGTTAATTGTAAACGGATTTTGATGGTTTTTTTTTTGTTTGATAAGTCGTGATTCAGGGGTGGTCCCATATAAATTTTGTGGCGATCGGTTCAGTGGTTCTCGAAAAATTCACCAAGAACAAAAAAAATTGACGAAATATTCATAGACGATGTGTGTTTTTTCTTCAAGTTTCTATATCTACATTGGGAGTCGACACTAAAAAGTAATAAATAAAAACTAAAAACCCAAAAATAACTAAAATTTCGGAAGTCGGTGGCAACACAAACTGACTGGCAGAACAAAAGCCACTGACTTCCGAAATTTTAGTTATTTTTGGGTTTTTAGTTTAAGGCGGTTATTATTTTATTGAAAAAAAGTTTTTATTATAGTTTTTTTTTTCATCCATCTGGTACAACTACTGGTCTAGTTAAGCTTACCCAAAAATCAGAGATTGCAGTTATGTTTCCTTGTAAACATAAACGAATGATTCCTCTAAGCAAAAGATTCGAGTGTATGCCATCTGGCCCGGTGACTATGCCCGGGCATATTATCGTTATAAATCGTTAGGATATATAGATGACCCGGTACCGGTACCAGGTCATCTATATATCCTAACGATTTAAAGTAGTTTTTTTCTAGGGCTTATTGAAACTTTTCACCCCATTTAATTTGCATACTTGAATGTGACACTGTCATCATTCAGTGAGATACAATTCCACTGTTGCCTGTTATCGTAGTTTTATTTGCGGTGTGTTCGGCTAACGGGCGGTAGAATGCAACTTCTTGCGGTCTGGCTAGGACGTGGTACATGTCTTAAACTTCTTCAGGGAAGCGATTTAATAATAATAAGGCCGTAAACAGGTTGGAAAGTTTTAATGGGCTCTGGAAGAAAACTATTTTAAATCGTTAAGATAAATTATTTTACCACACTCGGAAATCGAACCGACTAAAATCCGAAAAAGTAAAACTCTGTATTTTTATGCCATCAGAAATTAAATGTATAATTTTGGTCAAGTACCAAACAATTTTTTTTGTCAAGGTTCGGGTGGGTCTGTCAGACTGTTATTAAAAACAACCCAGGTGTTTTTTCTCACACCTACGCCGAGGAGGGAGTGAGGTGTTTGACTTTAGAAGCGCGGAAAACAAAACTATGCACCACTACCTGGGGTACAAGTTAAAAGGTGGCGACGGATACCGCGTAGAAGCTCAACTTGAGTCCGCAACTAAATCATCCACATACAATACTACATCTCGTTTCTTATCAACTTTTTTCAACGCTTCCTCTTACAGTTTAGGCCACACATTTCACAATTTCGCTCTAGAAGTCACAACTCAAGTGTGTACAAGCCACATTTCAGACCCGCAAGTTGCTGCTGATTTGTTACTCAACACTAACTTACTGAGTGTTGAGCCTGCTCCAAGTGTTTGTATGTTGAGCTTGTTTGAGCCGAGAGAATAACTATAATATTCGGGAGTAGAGTTTATGTTTCATCTCTGCGTAATTTGATTAGAATCTGTTATGTTGTTGGAAGACTCTGTGATAGTTTATGATTCATATTATGTAAATTAAGAGGTTATGGTTGTTACTAGCTTTTGCCCGCGGTTTACGTTACTGCCACGCTCCCGTAGATTGTCTAAAAATAATTACTAGTTTTTTTTTTCTTTTAGGCGTAGTCCATATTAATATTATAAAACTGTAAAGTTTGGTAGAACATGTTACTCTCTTGTTCAAAATAATTGAAAATATCTTGTGCCATTTACCAAAGTAGTTTATATAATAGGCTATGTAACATCACGCTACAACCTACAGGAGACGAGCAGTAACTAAAAAAAACGAGGGTGTAACCGCTGCTAAGTATTACTATAAAATTTGTACAAAATAATATTCCGAAGTATTCGCGAGTTTTTTCAACAAACATTCATCCATCCTCAAATACTTTGATATTTATAATATAAGTACAATAAAAAAAACTTTTTCCAAAAAAAGATAACTGACTTCAAAAACTAAAAGCTCAAAAATAACTATTTCGGAAGTCGGTGGCTTCTCTTCTGCCGGTCGAATTGTGTTGCCTTGCCACCGACTTCCGAAAAAGTTATTTTTGAGCTTTTAGTTTTTGAAGTCGGTTATCTTTTTTTTGGAAAAAGTTTTTTATTTTTTACTATTTAGTTAGAGTCCCAAACTACGTTTTAGAGTAACTTTAAAAAAAAAACGTACGTTTATCTATAAAAATTGAGGAGTTCCCTCGATTTCGGCATGATACCATCATCAGATCCTGGACCTGATGACAATGGGACCATTTAGGAAGTCTACCCTTTCAAACAAAAAAAGAATTGTTCAAATCGGTTGGCAAACGACGGAGATATACGCGAACAAACATAAAAATAAATCATACAAACATCCGAATTGAGAACCTCCTCCTTTTTTTAGAAGTCGGTTATAAATGAATCCTCTACTCTATCATGATAACACTAACAGTACTGACCCTTTAAAACAAACGGTTTAGGGTCATGTCAGTGTCACAAGGTTGTGACCACAAATTAGGGTTAGTTTGACCCCACGTATCTGTTGATTTACGCTGGGTTTCCATTTATTGTTTACTAAATGGGTATGATATATTGTTATAATTATTATGGGACCTATATTAAATAAATAACATTTATCTAACTTATAAAAAATGTGCCATGAATTTATAAAGTCATATTGTTGAATCATGGTTATTGAAAGGTCTGGCTTGGGCTGTAATCGAACCCATGACCCCCTTATCAGGCAATCAGGGTCACTAAGAACTTGACAGGCCTGCCATACTTAACCAGTGATTTGGGTGCTGTTTAAGACTTTATCACTAACTAGCTTTTGCTCGCGACTTCGTTCCCGTTCCCGGGAGATTTCCGGGGTGAAAACTATCTTACGTCCTTTCTCGGGTCCCAGACTATATCTGTACCAAATTTCATTATCGGTTCAGTACTTTAGGCTAGAAGAAGAGAGAGACTGACTGAGTTACTTTCGCATTTTTATAATATTAGTATGGATATGACGATATTACAGACACTTTAAATAATTTGTTTCTGGTAATTGTTATAAATGTTTTAATTGCGTGAAATATCAGTAACATTAAAAAAACGTATTATCCCCTAGAATTAGTAATAGCAAACCAATTCTAGCGTAAGTCGTAACTTAGTTTACCTAACAAAGAAATTGAAGACAAAAAAAAATCTAAGGATTTAGTTCGCATGTACAGTCAGCAAAGTATATAAGTATACAGGGCCGGCATCTACAATTGAGGTTTTCTTTAAAACCAATGAATATATATATACTGGGACGTATCTGACGATCCTGTATACTTATATACTTTGCTGACTGTACCTATACCGGCGGAGCTTTGCAATAATTCATTCTTTATCGATTTACATGGACTAGTCTACTGTCGGCTACTAATTTATTTAGAGCGCCTTTTTCAAGGTAAGTCAACATTATGCAGTAATAAAGTAATTTGTGCTAACGATCAGGTATAACATTGTCCATCAAAATGATTTACTGAAATTACTGTATTACAATATCTATATTAATACTAGCTGTCCCCCGCATTTTTGCTTACTACTCTTCACAGGCATGTCATAGCGTGATGTTATATAGATTACTAGCTTTTGCCCGCGACTTCGTCCTCGTGGATTAATAGTTCTCGTTCCCGGGGGATTTCCGGGATGAAAACTATCCTATGTCCTTTCTTGGGTTCCAGACTATATCTGTACCAAATTTCATTCAAATCGGTTCAGTCGTTTAGGCGTAAAGAAGAGACAGACAGACAGAGTTACTTTCGCATTTATAATATTAGCATGGATAATTATAGGATAGATAAGTCTAATCAAGGGGTTTCGTGTCGCCCAGTTACTGGGTTGTGGAGGTCTGATAGGCACTGCCTTTACGTAAAACACTGGTATCCAGCCGAAACCAGCTAGGCTGGAAGCCGACTCCAACATAATTGGGAAAAGGCTAGGGAAATTGTTAAAATTTTCCTTCATCGTTTTCAGAGACGCCATTGACATTGACATCAACATTGGTGCTTACCCGGATTTAACTGCGGGGTATTCACGACATTTTAATTATAATTTCATTAAATACGAATATTAGTACGGAAAATAAATCGCTGATGTGTTGCTAAGCGCAAATCTCGAGAGCAGCTGAACCGATTTCGCTAATTCCTGTTTTAAATATTTCTTGAAATACGAGGATAGTTCTTACGCGGCCAAAAGCTAGTAGATTATAAAGCTAAAAAGCCTGCTTGGTTGAACATGCTCATCTTTAAAACTACTGGTCCGAATTGAAAAAACTTTTTAGGTTGGACAGCCTATTTATCAAAGAAGGTTATATGCTATGTAGCATCACGCTAAGTTCTATAGGAGTCGAGTAGTAACCAAAAACGTCGATGTAAACGGAGGGGACAGTTTATAGATAGAATGTTTTACCAAATCCGTAGAGAAATTGGTATAGATAATAAAGAGAGCCAATTTAACTTTTGGGAATTGTTTCTACTTTTTTAAAAGAAGCAAAAGTTTTTGATAAAATTGTTATAATTGTATAAGTGATGTTGTTGTTATTGAATTATTTTAGATATTTGGGAAAAAAGTTAGGGAGAACATAAAGATGAAATGTTTTAGAAATAAATTAAACACTATATCTTAAGATTTCACCCTATTAAATTAATAGGGTGAATCATAAGAATCATATTTTGTTTGGCAGACTGCGTGCTCAAACGCGAGACGTGGCACTACGTGATTGGTCGAACGGTCGCCACTCTCTTCTACACGTTCCACTACTTGCACTCTAAAGACTAATCTTGATACTAAACGTCCCATTGCGCCTATTGCGTAGTTTCTTTACGAATCCTACTTTTATTATTTATTATAACTTGCTGTCCCTCGCGATTTCTTCCGCGTATTTGATTACTGCTCTGCTTCAGTGGCGTGGTGTTATACAGCCTAAAGCCGTCCTTAATTAATGGACTTTACGGCATCCTCTATAAATGGACTATCCACCACTGAATGATTTTTGACAAATAGAACTAGCAGATCCTGAGATTAGCGCGTTCAAACAAACCTTAGCTTTATAATATTAGAATGGAAAATGGTATTATAATGAACGCTAATATATCATTAGTTGACGTCTTTGGCCCAGTGGTTAAACGACTGGCCGAAGCGCTGCGTGATGTGGGTTTGATTCTGATTTACTGCACAGGTCAAATAACATTTGTCCGGGGCAGTAAATTCCAAGAACATAGTAAAAAAAAACATAATAAACTTTTTCGTCCTGACTGTCTTTTATATGCTTTTTAACCTAGTTAAATTAAACCTCGATACGGTCATTTTACTGTGATATAGCAATTTTAATTATGCTGCAAACATATCGGTACTTCTTGGTATTTTTTTAGTTTTCCATCAATGTATTCTAATCAGCGACCATCGAAAATCTATAACAAAAGTTTGAAGTCTATAAGCACAAAAAACTCGATTGCCACAAAAACACCTTTCGACAATAAACCGATACAAAAGTGCTCTCATAAAAAAGTCAATTTGCCATGAAAATCTAACAAATCAAATCAGAAAGCTGACAACAGTACGAAGATATTGTGTGGGATTTTTTCTACATCGTGTTGTTGTGACTATGTCGTGTGGGACATTGGCGTATTGTATTGGAGTTAGTAGGTAAGCCCGCTAGTGCTGGAGTAACCCGGGATTATAGCACGGGATTTATGGAAAAATATGAGGGTTTTTTATAGTTTTGTGTACTTTTGTTTTGCTCATAAGTGTTGGACTATACGCCGATAGCCACTACGCCGACAGACTAAACGCTGACAAGACGCCACTCCAGCGGGGCTTTAAGCCGACAGGACTACTCCGACGGGACTTAACACCGACAAAGCTCATCGCAGACAGGGCTCATCAACATTGGAAATAGGTTGCGTCGTTGATGAGCCCTGTCAGCGAAGAGTTTAGTCGGCGTGAAGTCCCGTTGGAGTAAAGTCTTGTCTCGGCGTGGAGGCTGTTGGTGAATAGACGGACATTCTTTGCTCAGAGCTACAAAAACCTCTCTCCTTCTCCTCGCGGCACCCTTGGCTCGCCTCGTTCATCTAATAGCGATAGCATTCTGTCAGCGCGAGGTGAGTGTACTGTACACAGTAATTGTTTTGATGAGTATAGCGTGAAAAGCACTATTCCTATCACGCTTTATTCGCGGTGAAGAGAATACCTGATTCGTACTGTTAGTTTGCTGTCAACGCTCGTGGTGGTAGTTTTTCGATTTTGTTTGTACCAGCCCCCCTAGACAAGTGACATTGTAGAATAGATAGCGAAATGAAAACGATTGTCAAATGTATGGAGATGACAAATTGTTTAGCGAAAGCTTATGTCAATTCCATACATTTGACAGTCTATTCGTTTTCGTTTTCTATTCTACAATGCCACTTGGCTAGGCCCGGTCTTTATGAGATCGAAGTCGATAAGTCTAGAGATGAGGAGTACGTAAAGCTGCTGTTTCCATTTGTTATTTATTGCCTTCAATGAATGACAATTAGACTAACCAATGGGTACTGTGTTACCCAGGGGTTGTAAAGGTCTGATATGCAGTCGCTCCGTGAAAAACACCGGTACCCAGTTAGTTAGAAACACAGATAAATGCTAAAGAGATGATGGCGTAATAATGATAACCAACAACTTGAATAAATCTGTCCATAGTAATTACAAAGTAAAGTCCCTCTCCTTATCATAAGTTGTCTAACGAAGAAAATCCATAATCAAAGGCGAGAACTTATACCGATCGACATTCCCTTTATAGAATCCAAATTAATTATGTATGTGTAATGATAGGCTGTCAACACAACGTTTATGAATGTATTTATTTATTTATGCAACACAAAGGGTACAGAGGCGCCGGTGAATGTTGACCTGTTTTAACCCTATATTGCTTACATTTGCATATCTAGTAAAACATGATCCGAACGGAGCGAGTTTTACCAAATTGGAAAAAAACGACAGATAGATGTAGTTCAACATTTTTTATATTTTTTACTATTTTATATAGAAGTAATCTGACTGACTGCATCATCAAAGTAACCTGAACCTGAACTCTGGCGAAACGCCTGAACATATCGTAATATCCTATTTCATTAATTAAATAAGCATTAAGATATAATTTTTAAAAATGTTGGTACCCTGAACGTGTTAAATAGCGAATTGAAATTTTTTTGGACGTTTTCAACTTATAATTTGGTAATAAAACTCTATAATTAAAATAAAATAACACGCGTTTCAGGGATTTTCAAGATTCAACTCCTAAGTCATTTATAAAACGAAACATTAAACGAAATAATTTCACGAAACGATCAATACTAAGATCTAACTGTGACACAAAGATTAAAATCAAATCGAACTTCTACCCAAAATAGTTAAAAACTTCGCCCAAATAAAAGTCTCACACATTTACAGTTGGGACATAAAACAGTTAAGAAGTGGGACATCCCGGGAATCCGGGACTTGGTAACCGCGGCGAGAGCTACGTCACAGTTTCGGGGTTCATACTAGGGCCCATAAATTGGAATTTAGTGTGGGACCAATTCCGTGGCGTCTTTTTATTTGAACTCTTTTTTTCTACCCGTTTTATTGTAATACTGGATTTCCTTACATTTCCCTAAATTGTTGTTTATGTTTGGGTATTATGGTGAAGTGCGTTTTTAATGGAAAAATGTTATTTGAATATGTATGTGTGTATAAATGGCATTTTGTATGAGAATGTTATACATTTATAGCAATAAAGTTTTTGATGAAGTAGGGATGCGTATCAGACCTCCGCAACCCCGTTACGAGGAGACACGTTAACCCCTGATTAGACTGGTCAGGCGTTCTGTTTTCTGACGACCCATAACGACTGTCTAAGTTCCACTAATGAGTACCAGGATCAACGGCTTAACGTACATTCCGAGGCACGGAATGTCAGTGATGTCCAAGACAAATTTTGGAAAAAACATGAATTGAAACGGGCACATTGATAGATAGGTAGATATTACATTTATTTGGTACAAACGACATACATAACACTAAAAAAAACAATTAACAAACTACGTACAAAAAACCCAAATGCCACAATGAAATAATAACAAAAAAAAGAAAGAGGTACAAAATGACATGTTCAACAGAAAGATTCTAAAAAAGAAAAGTGCGGTGTGCGTCTCATGGTACTTGTCCGGATACGAATCCACAACCTCTGTCTAAAAACTTATATACCTATTAATCGAAAAAAATGTAGTGCTTAATATCGAACCTGACTTAAAACTGAGATTTAACGATATTCCGGCAGATCCATATCCAAATTTATTTCGTTCATATACACATTTGTCAAAGCCAAAAAATATCGTTTGACCATCTACGATCCATTTGGTCTCGATACGACTTTTTTAACAAAAAACTTCGAGATATTGGAAAATAAATTGACAGCTAACTGGAGAAATATTTCAAAAGGAATTGTACGAAATTTTAGGCCGGCTCGCAACGTTTTTACTAGAAGTTCTCGATTGAAAACTCGTATTCGAGAAGTATTGATTCGGGATTCAATCCTTGCTTTTAGATTTCGTTTACGAACGAAAATCCGGGATCAAAAGTTTGTGTGGCTTTTGTATCGTTTATTTTAAAATTGGCTTTTACTTGAAACTTTGTATGGATGTTATGTATAAGTTTGTCGCGCCTTCGGGTCTAGTGAATTCGATTCCCATCCAGGACAAAATTTGTGATGAGCATTGTTTGTTGTATATTGTATATAGGGTGGCTGGTAATTAGTGTACGTATGTATGTATTTATAAATTATAAAAGTGCCTATGTTTATCAGTTTTTAGTTACCATAGTACAAGCTCTGCTTAGTTTGGAATCAGATGGCCGTGTGTGAGTTGTACCAAGATATTTATTTATTAAAATGTGTTATTTTTAACCTATTTATAAAATAAATAACATTTAATCATTTTTTAATCAACAATGCCAGGTGAGATTTTGATAAAAAAAATATGAAGTGTTTGGCCTGGATGGCAACGCATCTGTGAGGTATTCAGTATTGCAGATGTGTATAGGCGTGTTTTCCATTTAATATAAAAAATTAGCTCCGTATGTATATATAATTTATTTAAAATGAAACCTCCTGAATACATAGCATTTAATTAAATACAGTGATCTGTTTAAATTATTTCTTACTTTAGCATAGAGTAAAATGCTTGATGCGCATTACTACGGTTGAAACCACATGTATGCGAGGTCTAATACTTTGTTCACTGAAATTACTGAAAGCTGAAACTGAAATGTGACTGTTAGTATACTACTATTAGGTATATAAAGCTTATGTAAAGTGCATCTAATGTATTTTTTGCGTTGCCTTTACGTTTAGACTGTTACGTTGTCTATAATATGTATGTATTTATAAAGTATATAAGTATGTATATCAGTTGTCTGGTTACCATAACACAAGCTCTGCTTAGCTTGGGATCAGATGACCATGTGTGACTTGTCCCGAGATATATTTATTTAAATTTTATACAAGTTAACATCTAGTGAAGTGGTTAAAGTGCCCGCTTCTCTAGTGCGAGGTTGTGGATTCGAGTCTATCTCATACATCACTGACATCCCGTGCTTCGCCGTGTTTACGTGTAGACAGAAGCCAGAGAGTCGGACCAGTCTCAGTCAGTCCAAGGGGTAATTTGTCGCCCAATAAGGGGATTGTGAAGGTCTGATAAGTAGTTGCTTCGCGTGAAACACTGGTTTTTCTGCTGTTTTCAGCATTATTGGGAAACGCCTAGGGAGATGATGATAAGTTATATACAAGTATAAGTATTGCTGTGATATTTTCGTTCCCTGGATCTAGTGATTTATAATATATATACATACTAGCTGCACCCCGCGGTTTCACCCGCGTTAAAAATGTTAACGGTGAACAACCCTTATCACTTAGGGGTATGAAAAATAGATAGTAGCCGATTCTCAGACTTACTAGAATTTTATACACTAGGTGTATTTTTGGTATTGCTCAACCCGCTAGGAGATGATTCTACCCATGGAAACAAACGACTTTTATTATGGAACCAACTCTGAAATCGCGAAAATAATATCAGCTGTTACTAACAAAAGTTCAATGCCCTCCGACCATAATGTTTGAAACAGCTGATATTTTTTTTGCGATATTGTTTGTTTCCATGGGTGGAATCTCCTACTGGTTAGGCTGGAGACCGACGACGGAAAAGGCTAGGGAAACACTTGATAAGATAGATAAGTCAAGATTTCATTCACCGATTTCAAGATGTATCATAAACGATTAGCACTTATTAATTTATATACAAAAAAACTTAATAATTTATTTCTAACAGACCCTTTAAAAGGCACTTTAGAACGTCAATAACAAAGAAAAAAAATCTAATTACATTGGCGCTTACCCGGATTCATCTGCATGGTATTCAAGACATTTTAATTATAATTTAATTTAATTAAATACAATGGTAAGGGCAAATAACTTAAACATTTTGTTATCTCTCCGCATCATTGCGTCCGGAGGCACAATTTACTGTTTAAATTTATTTTGCCTTCAATTCGCTTATCTTATTCAGACTTTAAGCTAATAATCTCTTAATCTTTGAGACTTTCCTCAATAATGATTTGTTGTTTATCTTACTTGGTACAGAGAAGATTTATTCGAAAATAAATCAAAACTTTTTAACTGTAATGAAGGCGAATCAAATAAATTTGCAGTTTTAAAAGTCTATTGTTGTATAAAACATAATTTTACTAGCTTTTGCCCGCGACTTCGTCCGCGTGGAATAATAGTTCCCGTTCCCGGGGGATTTCCGGGATGAAAACTATCCTACGTCCTTTCTCAGGCCTCAGACTATATCAGTACCCTATGTCCTTTCTTGGGTCCTAGGCTACTTCCATGCAAATCGGTTCAGTGGTTTAGGCGTGAAGAAGAGACAGACAGAGTTACTTTCGCATTTATAATATTAGTACGGATTGGTTTAAGGCATATGTCAGGTATAAGGCTCGAATCAGCATTATGCTGATTTCAGCATATAAGAAAATAGTGTGCGGGTAAAAGAAAAATATATTTTACCCGCACACTATTTTTTTTATATGCTTTTCTCTATGCGGGGCGTAATTAATAGTAAGTCTCAAGATTACATGTTACGCCTCAAAGAGATGTCAGCAAAATTGCAAGGGCAAACGTAGGGCTGCGGGTTTTTTGAAAGAGATACCGCGAGCTCGACCACAAAGGGCTAAGAAGGAACATGGATGGGTTTTAGTCCGTAGAAGTCTTTTTTTTTTTTGGTGAGTGGGAAATCATCCAATGACTGCTTCCATCCTGGGTGCGGCGGGAGGGCGTGTCAGACTCTTACTGACTAAAACCTACTCATGTTCCTTCGATTGCCTTTTATGTTCCAGGGTCACGGTAACTATTATAAACATTCCGCGACCGTCCGTAGAAGTCTGACACTTCTTTTCTGTTCTGTCTTCTGCTTGTTATGGAGGGAAGTGGAAAATACATTTTTTCTTACTCCTCCGCTGTACTTTCGTTGCGGGGTCCAAGACAGTTGAATCGCTTCTCCGGGACTCGCCGTGCTTCATTGCTCGGCGCTTTTCTGGTGGACTCCGCTGTTGATTCTGGCTTTCAGGAGTTGCAGTGGTTGGGAATAGTGTGGTGGGATTGTCCCAACAAAAAAAAAATGACACTCCTTTCAGCTGCGGCCAGAGCGGGAGGAGCCATTTGATGATTTCCGTCCCAAAGTGTTACATGTTAAGAATTATTGATTGTTTACCAGGAATCGTATTATTGTAGGATTATTTTTGAGTGTCATAACAACTTCCTGAAAAGTTATGCAGTTTTAAAAATGCACCTTGTATATTAGTTTCTATCTATCTATCTAGCTTTTTAAACCGCATTTTTCCATACATTTCGTATACTTAGCATAACAAACAGTGAAATCACTTATTTACTATCACAATTAAATCATTATTAATGTTTTCAAAGCAACAAAATTGCTATTTTACAGTTAATTTAAAATTAATTGAAATCCTAGGACTAAGACAAATGGTTATCTTAGAGGAGCTGTGTTTCGAAACACTCATTTAATAATTCAGGTGTATCCATAATTTCAAATTCATGATACAACTATTTTGAGTTTCAATTATTTGCATGCTGGGCTAACGCCAAACATGTAACAAACTGATATCCTACATCGCGGTATAAGAGTTTTACGCGAAATTAACATAAAATGCAAAATACAAGGGGAGTAAAAAAATATATATTTCATTTGTTATGTATTTTTAACCCGACTGAAACGAAAGGAGAGTTTTGTTTTTAAGGGTTAAAATAGGTTTAAAATCGCGGAAAAAGCCAAGAGAAAAAGCTAGTCAGACAATAAATTAACAAACTCCATTGCAAATGTTAATTAACAAGGATAGGAAAAAAAAATTAACGACCGTTCGTGTTGACAAGCTATGATTAATGACCTCTGTTGTTGTTTTACAAAACTTTCGATAGATGGCGTTGGCGGGCAGACAATGATGTATTGATGTACTCTTGACGGCCTTGTTCAAGTTTTCATTCGGTTTATGGAGTGGAAAAGGTTGAATTTAGGGGTGCTAACTGGACCCTGTTGGTACTGCTTCTGCTGTCTGTTCGTTGATATATCAGCGGGTTATAGACAACAAATCTGACAACAAATAAAAAAAATGTTCGATTAAAAGTACAGTTAACGACCAAAGAAAAGTTTACATTTAATTTATTGCTGTAGGGACCAAGATAATACTTATAAATCAATAACAAATAATATAAACATAATAAATAATCTTGTTGTCTAATTGTTCTTGTATCGTGTCGCCCAGGTAGGTACTGGTTGTTGAGGTCTGATAGACAGTCGCTTCACGTAAAACACTGGTATCCAGCTGAATCCGGTTAGGCTGGAAGCCGACCCCAACATAGTTGGAAAAAAGGCTAGGGAGATGATGATTACTTTAAATTTTGTTGATTATAGTTTCGAATACTCGTACAGTAAAATAACAGTAATGACTGACCACTTAAATTAAACAAAGGCACGCGCATTTTTAAATAAAATAAAAAAATACTAATCAGTCTACACTGACACAACTTAAGCATCTACAATGCACCTGTGCAAAACCAGAGTAGGTCGCAAGTCAATATAATTAAATAATATAAAGGACGCACGCACAAGGTGTGATGAGTGTGTGTGTGTGTGAACAAAAAAATATCATATCAATGTGACTTTTTCAATTGACTGATACTTTTTAAGTTTATTTATACATCACTGACATCCAGGTTTTGTTTCCAGTAGTTCCAATTTTTCATTATTTATACAACACTAGCTGTTCCTCGCGGTTTCACCCACGTTACATTAGGTTTTTGGTTACTGCTTCGCTCCCGTGGGATATAGCGGGATATTATATAGCCTATGTTACTCGAGGACAATGTAGCTTTCAAATGGTGAGAGAATTTTTAAAATCGGCCCAGTAGTTTTTGAGCCTATTAAATACAATCAAATAAAAAAAAATCCTCTTTATAATATTATTAGTATAGATAGATAACAGACACCATAATAATTCCAACGATTATACTAATATTGGTAAAGCTTAAGAGCTTAATCTTATAAACTACTAGATTAAATTGTTATTTTTTTTGTTTGATAGCCCATTTATCGAAGAATAGTCTGTTTTCAAAAAATATTATTTTTGTGTTGGATAGGCTATTTACCAAAAAAGGCATAATACGGCATAAAGGTAATAAAACTACGCCACCACTGCAACCGCGGGAGACAGCTAGCTATTAGGCTATAATTATAACATCACGTTACAGCCTGCGGGACCAGGGCAGTAACCAAAAACAGGAGTGAAACGGTGGTTTGTTCCCACTAGTTCTACTGAACAGTTCTAAGGTTGATTGACATTTTTTTTCTCACTAGTACTACGATATTGGGGACAGCTAGTTTATATTTTTACTAGCTTTTGCCCGCGGCTTCGCTCGCGTTAGAAAGAGACAAAAAGTAGCCTATGTTACTCTCCATCCCTTCAACTATCTCCACTCAAAAAATCACGTCAATTCGTCGCTCCGTTTTGCCGTGAAAGAAAGACAAACAGACAGACAGACACACTTTCCCATTTATAATATTAGTATGGATTTTTTGTTTAATGTAAGCTTCTCTATTGAATTAGGTTAAGCCTGTAATGATAGATGTAAGTATTATTAATAATAAATAAATAAAAATATTTTCGATTCACATTTTTGTATGAGGGTCTTTAACCAGTGGGCCATCAACTAAAAATCATAATGATACTGTGATCAAGTGAAACCGCATAATCACTGTCGAATGAACGAGGGGGATTCCTCCCTCTCTCAACCTCCAACCCCTCCCACTAATAGGATAATCACACAAACCGGGATGTTCATTTTATACAAAATGCAAATTAAGTTTTTCAGCAAGAAATTCATTATGACAGTGATTTCGTTTATTTCATAGTTTCTGGATGAAATTTTTGCGAAAAGAAAATTACGTTTAATGTCCGAAATTGGGGAAGTTGATATGATTTTATGGGTTAAAGATGGTAGCGATTAAGAGTGATGTTATAGAGTATAATAGTTACCGTGACCCCTGAACTTAAAGTTCAACCGAAGGAACATGAGTTGGTTTAGTCTGTAAAAGTCTGACACCGTCCAGCCGCACCCAGGACGGGAGCAGTCATTTGATGACTTCCCACTACCCAAAAAAATGTTACAGAGTATTGTAGTAAATAAAAATAAACCTGTCCGTATTGTTACACTGGACCACTGGTCTCATCTTGTATATAAAAGTCTCAAACATCGATCACCACGCTCGTTGAGACCATTTCAGATTTGCTTATCATAATAAAATGCGGCTTCGCCTGCGTGGATGTCAAAACATTCATTCCCTATTTAACCACCTTCTTGAATTTCATTAATTAATTCTTAGTGGAGCTTACAATGAATACACCCTGCGAGTTTCATGACTCTCGGACCAGCGGTTTTGGGCTAGGAGTTGATATATCAACAGTCAGTCAGTTTACCATTTAATACATACTAGCGTTACCGGGGATTTCCGGATGAAAACTATCCTATGTCCTTTCTCGGGTCGTAGGCTATATCTGTACAAGTTTTATTCAAATCGGTTTTAGTGGCTTAGGCGTGAAGAAGAGACAGACAGAGTTACTTTCGCATTTATAATATTAGTATGAAAGTATGGATGAAAGATAACTTACAAATTATTTTACTGTATCTATTGTCTGTTTAATCTATAAAAATAAAAGGCAAAAAATTAATGAAATCTCAAGCAGAGAAGACTGTTGCAAGAAATTTCTAGCGTGAGATGAATTAA